>OV121088.1:39498835-40098835 GCA_921293015.1 Phorcus lineatus
AAATGATTGTTCATAATTAACGTGCATCGAGTTACTATTGATTTTTAGACGATGTGGAACATTTGGATAAAATATTAACCAGTATAATCAAACAGTATGCACCAAATAACCAACGAGCCTGTAACCAATTCCACATTGTTTGCAAACAGTTCAATATCCTATTTTGAAAATAAACAGAGTAGCTCACAGAACATGAAATATGCAGCGTATTCAGTGGAACCTTATCCCCTGTTCAGTCGGCTCTTCACCCTGGGGAATATAACTGCTCATGCATATTACTGTTTGTATATAATAATGTTTGCGCGATGTCACAATGTTATTGAGATTTACGTAATAAATGGATGTTGGACTATTTTGACATTTTGAAGTTGTATTTGCTTTCGAAGTTATGTTGGCCTTGGATCTGATATTGAGTGATGGGTTTAATATCGGTGCTTGGGACCTTGAAGACTTTTTTCCTAATTTTCCAATTAAAGCCTTCATGGGAATATTGTATTTCATGTCCAGAAATCTTTGAAATATTGATTCCGACATACACGGCGACCGTCTCCCGAATACAAATGGCAGTTAATTGATTGGGTTAATTACGGCACACTGAAGCTGCAGATGTTATCCCCATCTTCTTGTGGCATGTGTTCATTAAATCTAAACTCCCACAATTTAGAAAGGTTTAAAATGATTTTAATGAAGGAAGTGTTTGATGACCTTGGCACGGTCGCCATCTCATAAGAGTAATCGTCAATATCTGCATGTGTTGAAGTAGGAAATCCATTGCTAAATAAACAGTTTTGTGCATTTGAACAACGTGACATGAAGATGTAGACGGTGTACATCTCTATGATATAATGTTTATTTCGTTTGTTTGCGTTATGATCATACACATCCTTATTTGCTCTGATGACGCGAGTGGTTCCTTCTGAAACATGCATCCTTCTCTGCGTTTCCTTATCTGCAGCATGAAATGACCTGATGTACAGATATGTTTAATAATGTTTGTCCCTACATGTCTTTTATTGAACACATGTTTAAACGTAACGCACGATCAGGAATTGTTGTGAACTTTGACAGAAAACACAACTTGAAATAGTCAGGACAGTCACTCATTTGTCCAATTTGAGTGTAATACTTGTGAGATGTGAAAACATTCAATGCGCAATGAACTTTGTTGCTTTATCATTTGCTACTTTATTTTTGTCCTTTTACGTCTTTTTTGAAGATATGACATTTCTCATTGTTCAAGTAATAATTGATTTTATGAATTCTATCAGAACATTGTCATCATGTAATCGAAGGTCTCATCCTAATTCACCAATGTGATAAAACATCAAACACATCATGAGAGGTATAAAACTCCTTACAGTGACAAATGATGTATCCTACAGCTTTGATCATGGATTAAGAGTGTTGCTCGTACTGTAAGCAGATAGAGAACCAAACTCCCCGCAGCGTCAGACAATGTTACACAGCTCATGCGACACCTTTTGGATTATGTCAGGGAGATGTACTTTCACCTTCAATAATACTCTTATCTGTCACGAGTAGTCTTGTACTCATATCTAAACATGTCATCGTTCCAAGTAGTGATTTCGTGTATAGCATATTTTAGTAAATGTAAGGTTTATGTACGTTTTCAGCTAAATTTTCAGCAGGATTGTAGCATTCTTGTATTGGAAACATTTACATAAAGATTTCTGCCTCATTTATAACGTATTTGGTATTGTTACTTTATATAAATGAATATAACTTTTTGTAAATGATTTAATGATACTAAAATATGAACATACAGAGTAGGTGGAAAGGTACAGAAAGATCACGTTTAGGCTTACCTAAATTGTAATTTCGATAGTGTATCATTCTGTGCAAATTCTCTTCTTGCCAAATGGCTAAAGATGATACCATCGATGTAACTGTTGCCTCGTCACAATGGGATTTATTTCAATTTACGAGTGATAAAATAGCCAAATATTTTCAGAGGACAGCAAAAACTTGCATAATACTTCATTTATCATCTTTATGTTATTGTCTTGGTGCCCTGACAGTGATAACTAAATATGAAATATCTTCCACTAAGCCCTTGCTCGTCATTAACTGTCAACACGAGATGCAATATTTCAAACTTAACAACGTACTCTTGATAGAGAATCGGGGAAAACTATATCTTGGAATGACCTCTTCTCTGCGAATCCTTTCAATTTGGTCCAAGTTCTTAAGGTGTCATAATTGATAGTGCTTGATCAAAAATATCTCCCTGATGTATCGCTTTGGCGTACATTATCCTATTATCACCACATCGACTCAATGAGACGGGGATTCAAGCAGAACATTTCAGTCAGTTCTATAATTCCCCATTCTCTGCGGATATCAGGAGGTTTTCTCCATTTGGTTGAAACAACATAATTATAAGGTAAGAATATTATCGCCGATAATGTTACTTTTGATCTTTAAGAGGCAGTAGTACGTTTTTAAAAGATTTTTCTTCAAATTTTCACCAATAAGCATTAGTTTATGCCGAAGGCATTACCTTCAGATCTCATTACTTCACCTGATAATCCGAAGAAGTAGAGGAAATAATCAAGTATCAAAGAAAAACCACACTGGCCATTTTTGTATGAACACCTTTTAATCATTTGAGGTAAGAAATGAATTCGCTTAGCAGTAGTGTTCCTTTGATTAAAAACTTTGTCTGGCAATTAGATACATTTATCTTCATTTTCTTGAGATTCATTTATCTTCGAAGGTGGCTTTACAATTCTTGACTCATCTAGAATGCTTTTTGAATGTACTTAAATTTGATCCAGGGAAACAAATGAGAATTGCGGTAACAATAATATTTGAAATATTTTTAAAAAAGGAGTTAAATGAAACATTTCAAACAAATTGAACCTTGTTTTGCTGCCTATGCCTCTAAGGAATTAAAAAGATCTAGATTCAAAACATAAGTTAGAAAACTGAGGATATATAAACTTCAAGGTCAGAATTATAGGAGCTAGATATTTGTTTTCAGAAATGGAAAATTTTAAAGGGCAACGAGAAGCATACAAGTGTAGTTTCATCTGCATGCATGTTTAAATACCAAATACATGTGCCTAATACATCAATTGAAATACTTGTATATATCTTTTGGAATTAATGGTCATGTAATCTTCAATACTTTGTAATTAAACGAGGAGATATTAAATAAATAGATGTGGTTATGCGCGGTTAACATATAGACTTCTCCGATATTTTCGGGTTCTCTAGAATCAATTAAAAGGTATAATTTCAGATAGAGGCAAACATTGGTGATGTCTGTTACTAACATAGATTTAATGAAGACATTGTTTCATACATGGACAGATGCTTCAAGTTCTTTGCAAATATGCCCTTTCGATATGTGAGATGTTTGGAAATGTGAAATCTTCTGGTGACGTTTATTCTCTTTGAGTTTGATAAATGTTGTATTACGTAGTAACTCTTAAAGGGCCAAGATGAGATTGCATCTATGTCTATCGTCACTATTTTGCATTTTGTGTATTTTTGTAATATTGACAATTTCTGAAAACAATCATTGATTATTACAATAGAACAAAAATATCTACATTTTTTTTTACCCTTTTTTAGAAAATAAAAGCTCTGTCTACAAAAACACCATTGTTATTTGAATCTTGATCTTATATCAATATAGATCAAACAGTTTTGCCTCAAGCTTTTCTAAATATATTCTGGGCGTATAAAGAAAGATGCTTTTAAATCATCTTCAGACAGCTTTGAAGAGTACTAGTGAGGAAGAGAAATCGATTTCCAATATAACATTAAGTGTTTTTGTATTACGAATCACTCGTAAAATCAAAGTATTCTCAGCGTCTTGCCTAATTATCACAGTTGCTCTCATGCATTGTGCATGAGTTCTGATATTTAAAAAATGTAAGTTACTAGAGTTCTAACGCATGTGCAATATAGCAAATACCAGCAGTTCACATTTCATAATGTTAATGATCATTGAAAGTGGTGTGCTTTTAACTTGACAGTACATTTCGTTTTAATTAAAATTATAAGAAGATTTTCTTATCCTTGATTAGTCTCTGATACAGGAAATTTTTTAAAAAATTCAGAATTAAATGAAATTGATTAAAGTCAGGTATAGTTTGGGATTGATAATTACCATGGGAAATTGATTTCACAGTGAAACTCGTCTATTGAAACGAAAACTGGATGTTTTTGTCAATTTCTCTCATTTGATATTAACACTCGTGTGATTCATAAAGGTAGCACCATTGTACGCTGTTTTGAAAGGATGGGAATTATGTTTTATTCTTAAAAATATTACTTTTTTAAACCGTCACCAAGATTGATATGCACGGTTTCTTGAATCGGTGTCAACATTAGATTTTGACTATTATAACAATATCGTGACCTACTTTCACGGATGCACTCAGCTCTTAGCACTAAACGTAAACAGTGTATTATGAAAAAGACTTTTTCAGTCCAAAGTTATTACCCCTTGAATGAAATAATTTTGAAAGTTTGAAATGATATTGTTAAATTAATTTGATTTTTCATTATGATACCACTTTTGTCAGTGATTATTGAGTACTGAAAACAATCTGCATTACCTGTGTCATATGAGCACCAACAAACAAGAGGAATACTGATAAAGGGGAACTTCTAAAAACTGTCCAATAACCTTGTACATCAAAATGAATCAAACCAGATACCACTGATCATGAAGTGCATAAAAGGAAACTGATTAATAATGTTATTGATGTTATTTACCTATCGTTTACAGTTCGTTTGGTTGGTATTTGCTTACAGTAAACCATATTCTTATCGCCAATGATTGAATATTGTTTGGTTCAATTTGAAATGAGGTTTATCAATAATACGTATGATTAACAACTTATTGCGCAAACAAACCGGTTACTAATTCACAATTAGAGCTATATTGCTCACACATTTTTCATATTTGGTTCTACAGTTCTAGTTGTGACTGCCAATCTAATAATTCAATGACTTTATTATCTCAAAATCCTGCACTTGACCACCTATTTGCACTGTAAAATGAACTGATTATATCAAGATTAAAGTGGCATTTAGATGAAATGAAGTCCAAATAAACATATTTTGCAGAAATGATGAATACTTGAAATCGTTTATCATGTAGTTAATAACACGATTGCAACAAAGATGTTCGCTGTCGGTCTAAAAGGCACTAGTGCACGCTTTTACGGTTTAAATTGGCTATTTTTTAGGTTTAAGAGGACTTATGCATTTACTTTAGTTTTCTATCGATGCAATGAAATACTTAAAATTCTTTACAATTGACCTGCAATCAACAATTAACAAATTTAGACAGCCGCTGTCGGCTTGGACATATAAAAAAATCTATGGTTAGCTGTGCACAAAACGGATAAATTATAGACGGCTGAACTAGTATTATGTGCAGCTGATGAATTTACCTAAACTCTGAACTGAGAACAAAGAATGAATTATGTTTTATGAAAGCAAAGTTGTAAATAAACCGATTTAATAACACAGCATTAGCATTGCTATTAGATTGACCAAAGCCGCTGCCGTTTCCGCTTTTTTTGGTTATAAGCAAAATCTTAATCTTTCCGATATCGTAGTTCATGCGGATTTAAAGTTACGTTGCATTAAATACTTCCGGTCTTTAAAAATCAACTTTACTACCTAAATATGTAAATATTTGTTAAATAACTTACGAGGTAGATTACTTGAGTGAGGATCTTGAATAATATCGAGAGATATGCAGTATCTGTGCATCCGTTGTGTTAACGAAATATTGGTGTGCACTAGTGCGTTTAAGCAATTCCTAAGTCATCGTTATTAAGTTCATACAGTTTAGTTAGCTGGTCCCCAATGCACATAACACTTAGATTACTTTAAATCACTAAGATAACTTTAGTGCAGTGTTAACGAATGGCATGACGGTTAACCAAACTTGAGTGGCAGTAACTAAGGACTGTTATTGTAATTATGATTTGTAATTATGGCAAATGTGTGAGTAACTGTAGTGAATGATTTACTAAAGTATATGATTATAAAATATCTCCATTAATTGCAATGACGGGAACACCGTTTTAAATGACAATAAAGTTAAGATCGAATTAAGAATTGACGATATTTGTACACTAAATCAAAGTGTATGGATAATACTTTCAGTGAATTTGAATTCCGTAACATCACTGTTTTTTGCTTTTTGTATATATATTGTGGGCTGATTAAACAATTAGAAAAAGTGTTGACACTCTATCACGTAAATTGTAATATTTATCGAATTATTTGAATCAAATAAAAAATCCAATTTCAACAAATTTGATTTTGAAACCAGTGATCCATACACACACTTACAAAAAACGATCTAACTTATATTACTTTGCCTGCAGTACATCGGTTTCCGTTGACATTATCACCAGCAAGTTGCGGCCGAGGTTTAACTATGTCAATATATGGAGTCTCGTGGGTCTCCGAATCTGTTAGCGGCCGTTACCGACAGCTGACGGCGGTTTTCATTCGATTGAAGTTTTCCTGGAATTGAATTTGTACTTTTCAGTTCCAATTACCACGTGAGTATCTCGCGTACCGATCCAGATGGGTTATCTCCCCTGAGAGCAGCTCCGCGCGGAATCCTTCATGGACGCTGATTTAATACACGGTTATTGTACGAGTTATCTTGTTAAGACGAAATATCATTGATATTCTATTTGAGACCCTGTCAATGAAATGTCTCTTAAATACGATTACATTCATCGCCAAAGGATGATTTTAAAAAAAATTTATTTTGTAAAAGAATATATTGAAGGTATGATCACTTCTTTTGATATAATACTGGATATTTTCATTTGTTATAATTGGTTGAAAGGTTTTTTATGTTAACGTTTTCGTTGGAAAAAGTTTTTATTATCTTTTCACGGATACAGAAATCGCATCAACAACAATAGACAAAAAGTTTTAAAATATTATTTTGCTTACAACAAAATGACATCTGTGCGAACATATGATTGATTACGAGTTTCTTATTCAGTAATATCAGAATATGCTTTTTAATGCTGCATATGTTTTGTCATTGCTTAAGTTTGACTGGTCACATGTGGATATTGGTTCTACTTCCCTTGTGTCCAATCATATTAAAAACAAAGATCTCATTTGGATGGATAGTGGAATTGCATTTGTGTTGGTTACCTCCCTTTTTTAGTTCTGTAAGTTTTTAGATCCAGATCGTTTGTAAAACATAACAGAGAATCTACAAAACAAAACCTTTAGTGTGTAGAGCGTATCTTCTCGATGTGTTAATACATGCATGCCTTTCTATCATCTTTGGATCAAAATATGAAGAGATGACTGTGTTTCAAAACCTCCTCGATCACCTTTTTGCTGACGCTGCAACAATACTAATGATCATTAGGTGGTCTTAGTCAATGAATTGATCATTTCCTCTGAAGAGAATATTCTTTCAATTATGTAAGTGCAATCGATCAGACTATTAAGCATGAAATTATCCTATAAATATAAGCTAGGTGTTTCTACCTCAACAGCTGACAAGTCACGCCATTCGCAAAGTTTTTTCTCACAACTCCCAAGTTGACATTCAAACGATAAAGCTTTAATGAATGGTCTTAAAACGAGAATCAGCCTTGTTATGGACAATGGATAATTTGCAAGTGATTTTTCATTGATTTCGCACTCATGAATAATAGCCTACCCTGGCAGTGCTATTTCCCTTATTGACAGAATGCAATTAGCAGTGTCAACGACTTGGGGTATGTTGTATCTTGGACTAAAAGGCTTCTGGAGTTGGTTTGTGGCGCAACATACTCGTTCGTTGCCTAGTTCCACATGATTTTAATCTGACTAATCATTTGGCTATAAATCTAATCATGATTGCATAATTGCAGTAATGCACCTGCGCTGCACGTTTATACACGAACCCACCGTCACTTTTTAATAATTTTCTCCAATAGCAATATGAGAATTACGATCAGGCACTTTAGGTAATTGCATCAAGGAAGTTTTTTTGAAATTGTATTAGCTAACAGCATGGTATTAAGCTTGTTCTGTCAAGTCAGATGTATTGGGCTTTCCATAATAATTTAAGTTTTTCGTAATGGCGTGTTGATAATATTGCTGACGTGTCCTTGCATATGATTGTGAGAATTTTAAAGTTCCAATTCAGGCGGGAGTTTTTAGGTTATATCTTATTTGATTCCTTTTTTTTATCTATCAATACATTGTCAATATCATGTAATAAAAAGAATTGCGAGCTTGCTTACCGCGTCATCCGGAAATAAAAGTAATTTGTATAATGCTGTACACAAAAATAAGGCAGAAAAAAAATTGTTTGATGTCAAGTGTATTCATTTACTAAATAGAAAAAGCCCAATCGTTTAAAAGACAATTGTTGAACGTATGTCAACATTTTTATATTGTGAAGATACTAGAACCTTATTTGTTAAAATGAAACGTTAACGTTTAAGCAAAAAGAACTTCGTAGAAGACTTAAATATTTTAGCATCTACCATTATTAGTAACATTCTCAGTGTCTCAATCAGAAAATTCAATCACCATTCAATGAAGGTTGATATTCTCAAACGGATATTGCTCAATATAAAGGAACGAAAAACCTCATTAAATTTATATTCTCGTTGGTAAGACCAATTTCTTCCACACAATCAATGCTAACTTGAATTTAACTATCAACATTATTGCAAGTTATCTTGGTCTAGACAGTTTTATCCTCGGAGAGAAATGAATCGGTATTTACTTGCTGTCAGGGAGCGTCCATCATTACCTTTCCACGCATTCTTCAGTCGTATATTTGGCAATCCCTTTTTAGGGGAGGCATAAACAGACCATGTAATAAACGCTGACTTTGCGAAATATACATTCACTTAAACCGGTTGTTGAAAGCTGGTACAGCTGGCCTGATATTACTAGCAGGAACGTTTGTATACTTTGAGCAGCATATCAGCTTATTACATCTAAAACTGATGAAGTGTATTGTCAGCTTACTGTTTTGTTACTTAGGAGGAAATAAATATACAAAACGGATTTAAATTCAGCTTTATATACATCTTGGGATGACATTGTTATTATCACACAAAAATGTGAAAGTTGTTACATTCGTGCTGCATAAGAACCGAAGAAACAGTACATATACAGAAACGTTTATGATCCATTTACGTTAGAATAGCTTGGTTCACATTTCTCTTTGTCAAAGTTTTACTTTCCATGTACTTTGACGACATCTAGATGCATTGAATCCTAATGAAGTGGTAACTTTTGTTATACGGTCCCTCACTACGGGAAGTCAAGTCTCGTGAGACGGAACACAGTTATGCGAGATGTTGATCCCATACAACGTAACTCATAACTCGTCTTCATAAACAACTCTTTATTCTTCTACATAACTACTGGCATGTTTTAACATAGCCTCGCTTTGCTCTTCCTGGGATATGTTTATCTTTCTTCGTGGGAAGTACTTTGTATTCTGGCATTGCCGTAGGGCTAGGAAGTATGTTCACCGTTTGTAGAGCGGGTTGCGATTACAACTGACATTTATCTCCCTTTATCTCATTTCTACGAATGCCTTGCACGCTGGGACGTGGCGCCTCAGGTCAAAGGTGAACTATTTTGCTTCAATTATCACAAATAAACCTAGAGGTCATATCTAATACGGTTTTAGAGATCACAAACGGTAAACATTTTTATAATAAACATATTTTATGATATCATTATACGAAAAACTCTTTCAGTTTATACAGGAGTAGTTTAACCAGGAAAAGCTTCAACTCAAAATTTTGATCTAAATTAAGGTAAACACTATTGACGTTTCGTAATCGTTTGATTCATTTTAATTGAATGATAGGCTTACAGGACATTTGACTATGCACAATTAGTGCAGTAATAGTGAGCATTGCTGGCTTGATTGATAGCCTGCTTCATGGCTTCAAATTCTGACAGTTTGAAGTTAAAATCCCTGTCCCATGAGATGCGAAACTTATGGCGTAACGTTTGGCGAATAACATTGTTTTTCAACTCATAAAAGATTGTGTATCGGGCTCGAAGTTGAAGTCGAAGTGATATATTCGACATTAATCACACTGTGCGGCACTGAGCGCAATATAAATATTTAGTTCTTACCAAGGTATCTCAGTTGTGAAAAGTTTGAATCTTCATCAAGTTTATATAGCCATTGAAATATGGCGCTGGAAATTCCGTTATGAAGAGCAAGGCTTACCAACACGAGCACACAATGCAATATACCCCATAACGTGTTAAGTGCAGTAGACCTTTAAACAAGTCTGCTCTATAAGACTAACAAGCCCACAGGAATGCTGTAATAACGGTTATTATTTGGTAATTGATGCAACAGCTAACTTTCAGTAGCTCCAACAGCAAGATGATTGCTAGAGTTTAATGTCATTATATGCCAAGATACTTATTTATATCCCACAGCAATCGACTATAGGCGCGTTTAATTGTTATTAACTGCATTCAATTGGATAAGTATATTACTCCTGGCGTCCACTCCAATTATATGTATGTTTAACGAAGGCTAGTCATTATCTGTCAACATAGTGAGCGTACAATACAATGTGCATGTCAGCGAGATATTGAAGCCTGTGGCAGCGTTGAAGGGAAGCAAGTCTAATCCGTGCACGAAATGAAATCTATTATGATGCTTCATTAACAAACAAACGCCAGTTCCGACCAACATGACTTCCTGTTTTTCTGTCAATGTTCAATGAAACATTGGGTACCCGACAGGAAAAGATAATGCGTACTTATGCGATCGAATTTCGGACTTTCTTTGAGGGTTGGATTGTGTCAATATATGGTTGGTGTGAAGCTGGCCTTTCTTATACTACTAGAATGTTTTTCAAGTTAAACTCGCATTATCACTTTTAGATCAGAGTATTTGTTAGTCGTCGAATGTTTCTATTGATAGATAAATTATGTTTTCACCTCTGGTTCAACTTCATCGTTCGGTCACTTCAACTTATTCTCACAGTAACTTGTTCTCATTTATGAAAAGCAAATTGTGAACGTTAAAATCCAAAAGAATTGAGCGCCATCAGATTTTCCACTATAGAGTATCGAAGAAGAATGAAGTTTAGAAGCTTCATTGTCGGGTCACGGTTGCGACTGCAATTTGGAGCACGGTGGTGTAGTGGTTAGCGCGCTAGCCTCTCACGCCAATTACCCGGGTTCGAATCCAGGTGGAGACACCATGAATTTGTGACCTGGGCTTAACACTTCATCCACATTGCACTCAGTCCGCCCAGCTGTACAATTTGGTACCTGAATGGGTGTACGTACCCACACTTATATGG
Organism: Phorcus lineatus; assembly: GCA_921293015.1. Classification (NCBI taxonomy): domain Eukaryota; kingdom Metazoa; phylum Mollusca; class Gastropoda; order Trochida; family Trochidae; genus Phorcus; species Phorcus lineatus. The sequence continues at coordinate 39,510,166 of OV121088.1, forward strand.
TCGCATTTCTTATTCAAGTAAGTTAAGATCATTTATGAAAAGCAATTGGTGAACGTTAAAAATGCTTTTAAATGTTGACAACACCAATTGAGCACCATTAGATTCTCCAATATATAGTGTATAGCTATATATATATATATATATATATATATATATATATATATATATATATATATATCGTTAATTAACTTTTGTGTTCAAAGTTATGTAAGCATTTCAGATTTACTCAAAATAACATATGCCAATTAATAAAAGCAATTGGTGAACATAACAGGAATTTTTGTAAACTTTTGTTGACAACACCAAGAGAGCGCCATTACATTCTCTACTACAGAGCAACCAGAACGAAGACGTTTACTATTATCCTTAGTGCAAGCAACGATCTAGTATTCAGGAACTATTTCCTGACGCAGGCGACATTTGAGTGATACGTCCCTCGATAACGCTAACATAGAGTAATCCCCATTGTATTGCCTCCAACATGGACAATCCAGTTACAGGCTATCAATCGAGGCGACGTTACGAAATCGCTGATCATTCAAGCACGCTAAAAGAATGCATTCAGACTTTATTCGATTTTTACGCACATGCCGCTAGATTTGGCGGAGTGAATGGATTAGAGGCAATGCCATCACTCATGGGCACATACAAACGTCTAGGCCTTATTTGATTCGAGTTGTTTGAAAACAAGGAACTTCTCAACCACTGGTCAATTAGCAGACACGTGATGCTGTCGTTTATAAATCACTGTATATTTATATACACGAGTTGTCTATCTGGAACCAAGTTAAACAATAACTTTTACTAGTATATTTTTCTAAATCAATTTCTTGACAAAATTCGAAACTTTAGAAAAAAGAGTTGTATGTTGGTTTTGTCTTCATTCTTTTTAATTTGTCTTATTACGTCATTGAAAGAAACTTTCTCTGAGCAAAGTTTCTTGAAAAAAAAATATCGATTTGCACCTAATTCTACATCACTTCTATATTCTAATCACTATATCAAATAAACCATCAAAGTTTGCAGTTATTTTCTGCTTTTACGGCAATAAATTCGAGAAAATGTTATGAAACATGAGTATGTACACAGATTGTCCTCAAACACTTGGGTGCCGCCAGCCAATGAAGCAGATCATTAGAAATGTCTGGTCTTTGCAAATATGAAGAAAAGCTTTCTGTCCAGCTTCACATGACGTCATAATAATTGTCTCATCTTAAGCTGACTGCAAAAGATTATGAAGGTCAGAAGTACAGGCGGTAAAACTTCGTTTTATGTACTAGCACGCGTATATTGATATTTCTATTCAATGTACCTAATTCAATTAATTAAAGTAGAATTGCTTGCAGAAATCAGATAATTGTGTACTCTTGAAGCGATTATTCGTCGTGTGAAGAAGCATGTGTTTGAAGAGAAGGTCACGTGACATTGAGAGTAATCACACGTGCTTTGCGGAGTTATATTTTTTCAGTATCATAATCCTATCAACAGTAGCAGCATGCAATGCGGCAGGTTTGCACCTAATACCTCTTCTTGCACACTGTAGTAATGATTGCCCGAGGAGAGCACAACACTTCACTGTGACGGTCTTAGCTTGGAGACGATGACAAGAAAATCCTCTTGTAACCTATTAGAAAAGAAACTAAATAAAAATAAAGAATATCATTTGTAAAAAACCTGTGTCGTGGACAATACCATCCATGGAAACATGAAGGAAATGTTAAGGTTAAGATGTAAAGGTATCTTTAGCTAAGCATACACTTTCATAAAATTCTTTCTGTGTGTGGATGTGGTTATGAAACGACGATTCTCCTGACGTAAGATACAAGAATGCGAAAATTCACTTGAAACAAATTGAAAGGATATTCTCAAGAAAAATATTAGCTTGTAAACTAATAGCTCGTAACCAATAAACAAAACGTTCTCGTGAATATTGAAATTAGAGAACCTTTTCTTAATGATGTTTACAGATCAACATAGGAAATACAGTAATGTAATCGAATTGTCACAGGATTGAATTGAATTGAGTCAGCGATATAATTAGTCTAAACCATGTTCTAAGATGACACATTTGCAATTGATTTACTTTGATGTACAAAAATGACCATCAGAGTAGAGGGACATGCAAGAAGGAGTTTAAGGAAGACAAGGATTTTTATGGAGTATCAACTTCTTTATTGTACTGATAGCAACGTTTCGGTACAGCTTCTATTATACCGAAACGTCGCTATCAGTACAATAAAGAAATTGATAATACATTAAATTCTTTGTCTTCCTTATACTGACAACTTTTAAAATGTCACTCAAACAGCTCAAGCAAGATTTTCTTTTCACAATTACGACGTTTTGGTATAGCTCTTTATTGAATTGAGAAATGCTAAAGTTAAAAATATCCATTAATGTAGTTCCATTAATGTATCTCAAATAGTTCAATAGTTCAATCAGGGCCATCTATATACATGCCATTTTTTCCTTTTCATTTCGAAAACATTGACTACATGTAAGATTTCCGAATCAAACGTACTGACTTTGTTACTTTATAAGGTATGACACTCCAAAATGTATCACTGTGAAAAAGTGTTCATTCTTCTATCTATCAAATTAGTGAAGATTAATCTAATTGAAGTAGAAGCCTACGGCGAGAAGCCTCACCATGACTTAGTTAATTAAATATATATGGCTTCTCCTATTTTTTTCCATTTCAAATATGAGGACACGTCTATTTTAAGAACGATGTTAAGAAAGTAAAATATTATTATTTTATCTTATTTAATGCTACTATTTCATTGTATTTACTTACCGATGTTGTTTTGCTTAATAGTTTGTTCATGATAACACGAATTTAATTTATTTATCTTGTCGATGTTCTTAAATGAAGCGTCTTGATTGTCGTTAATGGTTATGTACACTTTGACAATAAAAAACAATTCGTTATAAAAATAATGGTATCTTCAAAACTGAAAATTTGGGCACAAATTGTATCTAAACAAATTCGTTTATAATTCTTGAACATTCGTACAAACAAAAAAGTGTTAAAATTTTAAAGAAAAACTCTAATTAACTTCGAAATGACCTTCAAAGTCGTGATTTCTTAATGAGCAATTCAACCTATGTTTCTTTGATTGAATTTTCGTCTAAAACGAAGTGTAAAAATATAAGTGGAAGGTTAAGGTGACTTTCCATTGCTGATTGCTCTTGGTTTCACTTTATAATCAATCTTACACACATTGATGATCTGTTTTATGCTGCTCGCGCTGTTGCGTGTGCAACGTATTACATACTCTGCGTCACTTCTATTGAATAATCTATTGCCTTTAAAATTTATCTTGACATGTATGTACTCTTAGCAATAGCTTGATGCGTGAATTTTGGTGAAAATCAAGGTCGGAATAGTGCATTGGTAGCGTTAGTGTAACACGCAGACCATCATTTTTCCCTCTTCAAATATCTGCCGCTATGATAATAGTGATGAAATTGTAATCGGTAAAAAAGGGACATTTTCTCACCCTGGATCGAATCATTTCTGATATCTTTGGTTTAACCAACTCGAAATCTAAATGTCATGTTCTGGTTTACAACCAAAGCAAGACCGGATTTCTTAACATGATTATTGCTGCGATATTAGCTGAAACCTTTAAAAGCTGAATTGGATGCGATTTTACAAAATATAATACGTCCATCAATTGATCATATATCAATCATGTCAAGATATTGATAAGGATGTAAGTTTATCTTAAACATGTTTACCTCAAAGGTCTTCATAAGAAATTGAAAATAGTTCAGTTTTATGTCTCACACGTTTCCACACTCAAATTTTAATCAAAATATTGACAAAAACTTATTTAATGCCGATACGCCGAGAAACGGGAATTTACAATCCACACATTCATGACGTTTTCTAGATACTGAAAATGTATCAGTTCCTTTCAAATCATTCCAATAAAATCGAATGACCTAGTTTGAAAACATTTTATAACATGTTCAGGATTATATCGGAGACGGTCTCTTAAGAGAAGCACCCAGCAGAAACGCAATGGTGTATTGTATGTACATGGTCCCAAGACTGGCCCCAGACTGCTAGTGCCATTACGAAATGAAAAAAGTTAAGCAACTAAGATATATATTTCTCGTATTTTGAGAAGGAGACCAATTGGATCTTATTGTGTTATGTGGGTTAATTTCGTTGAAAGGCATAGATTTGTTCCCCTTAGAAGGAAATAGCAGGCAATGTTTTCAATAACATTGAGTAGAAGATACATCCAGGAAAATGTAACCCATGCATATGTAAGTCATGTATATGTATATAAATTAAACATCTGAGTCTACCAGAAAGGCTTTTAATGAAATGGATGGAGAATTAGTTGGTCTGGTAAGAGCAAAATTCTTTCAATTTGGACAAATATATTCGTTTTTAGCCAATGGCTTATTTAATTCTATTCCACCATTAAAGATTCATTTAGTTTTTCTCCGTGCTGCTTCAGCTTACTTATCCACATCTGCAAATGAAAGTAGAAATAAAGGACAAAAGAACACACAAGGAAACTCCTCAATCGGAAATGCTCGTATTTTACGACTTTCCCTGACATCTGAGCAGTTCAATTAGTTGATCTGATGAAGGGCGCTTCTTTACAACATTTTTCAGGACGAGATCTTGTACGTGAATACATCCACTCAGGAACGGTAATGCAGGGTCGCGACTCTATGAGGGTAAATCCGCTGGTGTGGTCCATCACAGAATCATATATTCATTTTCACGGTGCACATTTGCTAGTCCGATGCCCAATCTGACTTATTTACGGCGTATTTATACCGACCTTTCCAATGGTAGCTGGCCCGACCTTTCAGGGACATATAAATGGCTCCCGTCATTGAAAGTTTCCTAATAACCTTTGCTTTGGTTGCAGGCAGCAGGCCATTCATTGACATAGTTCAGAAATTGCTGGTATGTTCCTTCAACAAAGCATCAGCGTTAGATACGCGTTGTTAGGGATGTACTGTACGTCGGTATACATTGATCCGCCCTCTCGCTATACACCTGTGTAAAATTACTCTGAAAGCAGTCCGTGACAGATGACTTAACACTATATATATCTCCAGGAATACTTATCTTCAGCTCAGGGCCGGCGAGTCAGATCTGTGCGAGGAGTTTGTTGTTCTTCACCTCTCCGTGGTCGGCTGATGAGTAGAGAGGCATCAGATGTGAGGAGTTTGCGGTCAGCCGGCCCGTCGCGACACGTGATTATCGGAGCGGTTCGCATGAACGCGGCTAATCTCACCTGGGCCAGGTGAGACGGATCAGCGCTTATAGATCTCTCTCTACGTCTGCTACCTTCCTTCAGCTCTCAGCTCTGTACAGTGTGAGCCGTGCGTGTGTGCATGTGTGCTCCTGTCTGCACGTGGATTACGTCACTCAATTGCCCGGATGTAGGAAGTGTGTGAGTTATTTTGGAGTACCAGCACAGACTACAATATGGAGAATAACAGTGCGGTATCAACAGACAGTGACATAATGTAAGTAGGATAACATCTACCGTGATATTACGCTCTAATACAGCAAAGTTTATTACCTGCATGAAAATGTTCCGACCCCCTCGTTCCACAGTATATTTGGAACCAGCTCAAGAATTCTATGGGCTTCTGAACAGAAGGGACCGGTTCTCGAAGTGGGGCTAAGTATTCCATAAAACTGTGATTATTTAAATCATGTATGAAGAAACCTTGGGTTAGTTATTCAATGTTGAAGGGGTACTTATAGACCATAACTGCAGTCATGTATATACGCCACCATGTATACTTTGTGTCATGTTGTATGAAGTTTCATACCTTTACCTGCCGTTCATGATTCACCTGGCAGCCTCGTAAACTCGTTACACGAACTCCTTTACGTGGTAAAAAAGACATAGAAAATAACAGAACCTTTAGTCAGCATCGTTTTTACCACAGAGTTTAAAAAGCAACTTAGAAACTTGTTAAGCTATTTACTGTTGTAAACGTAAAGTTCAACACCAAAAATGCATAGCAATGCCTACCCGTTTATATAATGGTAAATAACAACCTAGATAATCGTAAATAACAAGCAAGCACTGAAATATAAGTAATATAAGATGTTTTTGATATTTTTTTGTTAACAGCAACATTGTTGTTGTTATTGAAAATTGATGTATATTTATATCTATTTATTATCATGTTTTTGGAAATCTAATTTCATTGACTGGCAGACCTAGATGAAGAAAGCTGATGCCTTATTTCCTGTTTTGTTTGACTTATGAACCTTTACAGTATTTAACGATTTACTCGATGAAGTTTTCTGAATGACCAATGCTATAATTGTATAGTCTCCAGCAACGAAAAGTCTGTAGTCAAACAGTCTATAATCGCGGGAGACGACGCAGCGATAGAGGATGAATGGTCAGATAATTAGAGCATCATTATGGTATTGTAAGGGGATTTACATGAAATATTGCCTCATTGTGGTTTGAACGAGGCGTAGTGGAGTCTTGGCATATATTTTGATTTCATTTTGGTCTTATATGCAATGCTGGGACTGGAAAATCATAATCTCCTTTTGATCCAAGTGATGTCCCAGAAATAGTTGTGGGGTGAAAGGGTGTTTTTTTCTGAATTACAACTAGCTTTCAAGCAGATCATGTTTTGACTAGAGATCCTTCTTATATTCCACGTGACATGAGCCTGATAACCCTCCCATATTGTTGATAACCTCGACTTAAAGACTGATAAATCAGCACTATCATCTCTGAAGGATCCTTAACACAGGAAATGAGATAAACCGTTTTATCATTATCCGTTGGCTTTTTGTACCATCAAACACCTTCTCTGAACTCGTTATAAGGTGTATTTAAAAACACAGATATTCAAGGTCACTATGGGTGTAATATATGCCCAAGAACCAGGGAATCAGTGATTTTAATCAAGTTCAGGGAGAGAGAATATTTTCTTAGTCAAGAATCAAGGGGAACCGATTACGTCAATTTCATCATTATGCCTTTGTAAAGAACTTAAAATGTCATTGCTTAGTTAAATGTGCCATAACTAACTGTCAATCACCACTATTCAGATACTTCAGACATGTACAACAAACCAATTTCCACTGTTCCACTTCACCTCAAAGTTTTCATTTCCTGGCTCTTGTCTCAGTTCATGTCTGATGTTTACCTGAGCATTATGTGTGTGTGTCCACAATCAATACAACCAGCCATATGTGCTGTCGTGGAGATGCCGTGTGTGTGTGCGAATGTTAGCTTATTGCCCGACAGACGAACACATTCGAGATGTCATGGTGTGCCGAGGTTGTTCCGATTGACTCATTTGTAAATGCTATGATGTTTTGACGTGTTTTACAATCGTGTTGAAGCTTGTTCCACCACCAACAGGTGTCGGGTTTGTTTAGTTGCTCTTTTCCAGTTAGGGGTTTCATGCTTCGAACTGACATAACGTCATGGTGACCTTACTTCAGGCATGTATAGCTAACATAAGGTGGACTTGTTAGTAAGTACAGCCTAGTGCATGACAATATGAAGTTGTTCTAATGTTAATATAATCAGAGTCAAAATCAACACTTTTCTCATATGTCCATGCTTGAAAACATCGGGTAAAATTCTTATGCATGTTGAGAGGAAGTAATATGGTGGAATAACGTTCAAGGAATGAACATTTGTTCGATTTATGTGTATATAGACATTGGCTTATAAGAGGCAGCAGCACGCTTTTTCAGATAAATAAAGTGATCTCACGAAAACGAACATAATTGTTACCAATTGCAATGTGATTTGATCATAAGAATAAGTTCTAGAGCGAATTAACGTTCCATGTTTACTATAGCTTTACGAATCCATTTCACTACCTCAAATTTTTAAAAGGTGTTCACTCAAAATTGGCCGCCAGTTCTTGCTTGATATATGATAATTTCCTCTACGACTACGGGTGACCGGGTTAAGTATTGAAGTGTTTGGCCCTCTGAAGATGTGACAGAGACCATGTTTATTCGGGGAATCCTAAGAAATAAAATTGATACAAAATGTGCTACTGACCCTTTAAATTCGAATTCGAGCTAGCTGAAGCTTGGCAAACCCAACAAATACTCAAGGAATGAAGTAAATCGAAATCAGGTTTATCTAAACGTCTACGCCAAACGATAAGGTCATGATAAGCCTCTTCTCAAACAGTTTTATACCGCTGCAGTTGTACATAAATCGTTCTGAATCTAAGTATTATCGCACCCAGGTGTTAATATACGCATTTGATAAGATAAACAACGGTGAAAAATACAACCCTGCATTACCCCATGTTATAAAGCATTTTTTTCATGAACATTTAAATTTGTTTGCCATATTTAAGAAAAAGATTCTTTCATAGATATATAATATATTAAGCAGTTGAGATGACCTGTCTGGACGATAAGCGTTCCTAGACTTCTATATTCGCAAGTTCCCAATTGAATGTAGCTGGTCGGAGAGACGAAGTACCAGTTCGTAGGAACACGTTGCCTTTATTAACTCTGTACGTCTGGTGTGTGTTAGGATTATTGACACACACTGAACATTGGCTATTCATCTAAGGATCTCTTTTATCTTAATTTGCGATCCATTTGCGGAGAAGGGAGAACATGATGTAGTAAACAGTCTCTGTCGTTTGTTTTAGGGACAAAATCGCTTCATTACTTTGCTCGTTTCTTGTTTGTTTGTTTGTTTATCCTATAACTTACAGGTAAAATTAGCAAATCAAGACGTACAATGATCCACTTCTATCTGTGTACGCCTTAACGTGCATCCACGGTACGTTGCATTGTTGAGTAATGACAATGGTTTCATGATTGTGTCACTGGGACTTACATCAGTTTTTATGTCAAATGAACCATTTTTATTTGTATAAGTATTTAATTGTATGCAGGGTACGTTTTGAAAAATAAATATGATTGTGCCATTAGGACTTAGTTTTATGTGAGATTTCGAAGTCAAAATAGGTCAGGACAATGTCATTCATTCTGATAAGGACTGATTGGTTGATGGGAAATGACAACTTCTTAACGGTCACCAAATATTCTTGTTTCGTTAATTATTAATGGAGACTCTCCTATAATTAACGTGTGTATTCAAGCATACTCAAGTTTCACCCCTTTTATCGTTATAATTTCATGAATATGCAGATTGGTTAGAGGTGTATTGTTCCTTTCAAAGAACGTGTGCTTTGTTTATCCAACAATTGCCGACTTGTAAATGACAGTGTTACTACTATCAACCCGTGTTATATTTGAATCTTATCAGGACAACAATTTTTTTAAGGATCTGGTCCTTTTGCAGCATATTAGTAATGATTTTGAATGGTGTTCTCTTAAATTTTTTAGAACCTAACATGAGATTTTACGATTTCACGAGTAAGTGTCAGTTTTACTTCTTCTAGTTTCCAAATGTTATGATAATCATACTTGATTCCGGTCACCTATGCACTTTGAATTTTATTAACACATGACAGGACAATTTAAACTTGGTGTCGTAAAACGGAAAATAAGCTATTAAATTGCAATCATTTGAATGCAGGCCTGTTACTCCTGACGGATCGACATGGAATTCAAATTCTGCTTTTACATCAAACTACTTTTATTACATCAAAGTTTTCTGTTTTGGGAAATTTCATGCATAGTAAACGAGAAACGCGTTTGCAGAAGTTCCGTAGGGTCTTCTCGTGGGATGTAAGCCTTGATGTATCCTCTCACCGGATACGGAAGTTCCAAGTCTCGCTAGAATCTCGTTTTATTTCGTTTATGATCTTCAGATCTCGCGTCTTTCATGTAGAAATATATCAAAAGTGATATCCTGCTGGAGATCTAACATGCTGGAAGCACAGGCAGCTACTGAATAAAGAAATGCACACATTGTTCATTATAGTTTTATTTTGCATTTTTACCGAAGTTTTATCGACGTGCCGATGGCCATACACTGAAATAAGCTTTGATTTCGAAAATATGTTTTTGTTAAATTAATATTTTGTGTTGGTTTCATTTTGATTCTGTGATTCATAATAAAAATAACTCTGCGAAAAAAATCTTTTAGAAAATACATATAAAAATATATGAAAATCTTGCATTATTTTAATCTGGACATACCAGACTTGCTGATAATGAAATACGCAGCAGATACGCCGTTACCATATGCTGCTATAGACATGCTGCATAAACACGTTGCCTCTACCATCTTAAACAGGGATAGCATAACACACTATCTGTTCATTATCATAACATTTTCATCCACATGGATGGTCACTATGAAGCAAATCAACATACATGGAAGAGAGATTGATATTTCTGATAGGTAGTGAAAGGATATATGAAAGAATTCGAAACAAATGTCGATCATTTGAAACAAAAATGACCTTCACGATAGGGACCAGCAACTGAGAGTGTTATGCCATAATTTCTAGAAATGAGCCTTTATCGAGGAACAGCGCACACGGGGCTGGGTATAATTTGTCTTGAAATATCTTGTACAGGAACTCGTTAATTCTCTGATCTAGTGAAGCTACGGTGAACCTCTAACAGAAGTGTGTTCTTCTTGGTTTTCGAAAGGTTTCTGTAAGAAATCAAAGTCTGTAAAATCGTTTCCAAATGCGATTATGATTGTAAGATAAATATGATAAATCACGTTTACTCAATCTACAGGGTTACCTGCGGGCTTACCTGCAGCGTTAACAAATCAACTGCTCTTTTTGCAGTATCGACCCGACTTGATGAGATCATAACAGAATTACATGGCGTATGTAAGTTATTATTCCTGACGTGGAGCGTATTTACCTTCAGTCTCGTGTCATCACATCAAATGGCGTGGAGGGCCTAGCCCCAAGCCTCATCCCAATCAGCGTTGATTGATCTGTAAAGCCTCGGAGTAGTTCTTCTGCATCAAGCACAATAACTTTTGTTCCTTTATTTACCAAGATCTGATATTGCAAGAAGATCAATTCCAGCATTGTCCCGTTTCTGCATGATTTGGTGGTAACTGCACGGCAGGATACATGCTTGGATAGAAATATCTGCTCTCTACCTAGACCCATCCAGCCTTTGAATCAGCATAACCTTTGAAATAAATTGAATCTTTATGATTGAGTCTTGGTCCCGCTGTTTCTCAATGGAGGTAATATTGATTTGTTCCGCGATTGTTTGCAATTATATAAACTTTTTAATCACTTTTAAAAATTGTGTTTGATCTTGTCGTTGATGCAATGCAAAAATGCCAATTGTTTTATATTACAGCCCATGAAATAGAATTTAAAAGGACATGAATCGATTGTCTCAAAGATTAGTTTAAATGACATGGAAGGGATCAAACATTGTATGATTTGAAGCCATCAATAACCAATTTGCACATAGAATTCTAGTTCGTTTCATTTCGTATTTCATACAAGTTACTCACCGCAATTAATCAATCTCCATTTCGTTTACTTAAAGGCTCCAATATGTTAATATATATATTTGTATATCATTATTATTATATATCATCATGATATTATTCACTGTAAGATATATACGGATAGCACGTCGTAATACCTTTAACAAGTGCGTTGGAGTTGTTAATAAAACTCGTCACTCCACATCGTGTGATATGCATAACACAATCAACAACTATTACGATGAGTGACATCCCCACAGGTGATAATCACTCACTGAAGGATGGGTGTTGTCCCTCTGCAATGTCGTTGTTTGTGATCATAATCTGTGTATCAATCGCATAACAATCAATTCACAAACCTGCAATAATTGTAAAGCTTTATGTTTGTTCCTAACTGATTTATGACCGCTACCTGAATGTTTTACTTCCCGAATCAAACACTTCTACTTGTTTAGCAGGATGTCGTGGCCTACCATCTTTTGCTTTTATTGATATATAAAACACAACAATAACAGTGGTTAAGCAAATGACATTGTCGCAGTAATTATCTATACATGCAACATCCAATGTTTTTGATTAATTGACCAGATCATACTATTTAATAAGTTATGAAAAAAGGGTTACTATGTTTAAGCCTTCATCTATATTTGACATTTAAAAACTAACAGCACATCACCTCAACAGAATACATGAAGGTCAGACAAGTGTTACATTCAGAACATAGGTTTTGAAATGTATCCAAAAAAATAACGTAATGCCTGCCAAGTAAATTTAAAACTGGACTGGTTTGCTTTATCAACTGCGTGTTATCATGACCTAAAACAATATTTACTTGTCAGTAAAGTCTGTAATGTACTCGTCGGTGTTCATGGTTCAGCCTGTGCTTGGAGGTTTCGTCGTATAGCCATTGCGTTACTTTGCAACAAATGTCTTATTTTAATAATATATTGCATTTGATAATGCGCCACATCCACCCAAGTGAGTGCTCTGTGCGCAGACAAGATGTGTGTAGCTGTGACGTTTAGTTATTTAGTCAAAGTTTTGTTTGAAGAGCAGCGTCTTCAGTTGAGTCTTGAAGGTCGTGAGGTTTTGACAGGATTTGATGTTTGGTGGCAGAGAGTTCCATTTAGTCGATGCAGAGTGTGAGAAGGATCGTTTTCCAAAGGATGCTGAGTGGATGCGAGGCACTGAAAAGAGAAGTTGATGCTGTGAGCGAAGTGATCTTGATGGCTGGTAGGGAGGAAGCAGTTCTGACAGGTAGACTGGAGCAAGGTTGTGGAGACACTTGTAGGCGAGAAGGAGGAGCTTGTAGTCTATTCTGGATGATATGGGAAGCCAATGAAGAGATTTGAGTACAGGTGTTATATGGTCTATTTTCTTTGTCTTGGTTGCTATTCTGGCTGCGGTGTTCTGAAGAATCTGGAGACGTCTTAATTGCTGCTGAGAGATGTTTGCCAAAAGAGAGTTGCAATAGTCTATTCGTGAGATTACAAGTGACAGGATTAATTTAGTTGCTGCAATTTGGCTTAGGTAGTTCCTGATTTTACTGATGTTTCGCAGATGTAGATTTGCTGTTCTTGTTATATGTGAGACTTCAGTGACAAAACAGATATCCAAGTCCCTCTCTAGAATAAGATCAACAATTTCAGTAGTTTTGTTCCTCGAACTTCTAGCATTCAAAACACATAATTTCAGATCTGATAATTTAGATTCCACGCCTGGTTTTCGGATTTTATTAATCTTTCGTCCTCTTTGTGTTTTCCTTATTTTGTCTTTCTTCCTTAGGTGGCCGTGCGATGAAAGCTGTTTAATTTCTTCATTCAGTAAGCCAGTGATAGATAGCAAGCTGTCCTTTGTGTCGGGTGACTGTGTTCTTATGTCATACAGCTTCTCTCCGGAGTACACTACCCGTGCACCAATCAATGGTCCCATGCTTGTCCTTTGTTCTCTACTCAAGGGCAGTGTTCCTGTGCTCACTCGACTGTTCTCAATCACAAGCTGATCTCCACAACTTAAGCAATTCAATATTAAAATTGTCAATAAAATCAACATTTCCAAAAGTTCAACAATAAGGTGAATTTCAAACGTAAGAATCCTTGTCATGTCCTCTGAGTGCTTCTCAAATTCTAGTTTCACAAGTCATGTATAGCTACATGGATTCGTCAAAATACTGGAGCTCACAAATGCACATGTTGCCTGTACAAATGCACATGTTGCCTTTATGTTTCGCTGGTTAAAGCGATTTAACCACACAACCACAGTATTGATGCCGTTCCTCCTCATAGAGTCTTGCGAAATTTACGAAAAATATTTTAAATATGATTTTAAACCCCAAAGAGCTCACCTATGCTCAGAATTTGTAACTGTGAGTATGTAGCGAAATATACATGATATGATTTGATTGACAGAATTGCACGGTCCAATGAGCTTAGTCATATACTTTAGTGCCAGATCCATAAGGAACAACGTATGGTGTTTGAGATTATTTTATTGCCGTATAAATAGATGACCTTAAATTGACCAATCTAGAACAATAAACATGCGGTGCGACTGACAGGCAGTACGGAAATAAGTTAAAAGGTTATCATCGTTTAGAAACATGCTTTACTGCGCATCTGTGGCGCACCATCATATGCACTTCCGGAAAAACAAAAATGATTGACTGTACATAATTGTTAAATGGGTTGAACAAATTTTTGATATTGGGAAGATTTATTACATTTCGTGCAGTTGTGAAAGCAGTGGCATTTGATAAGCTTTTATGCAGGAAACTGGCGATATGATGTTCCTTATGGGGAATAAAAAGTCTCACTGCTTATCGCTGTTGTATAACATTACCATCATATAAATACTTGCAAGGTCTGTTTTCGTGATCAAGAAAGCAGCCAACAACGTAATTAGCATTTTGCACCCTTTTGATGTGATTTAAAAGTGGGTCTCGTCATCAAGTGGCATCAACACCCTAGATGGTTCTAGCAACACTGACACAATTGTTTGACACCCAGACCGAAACCAAATGAGGTACAAAAGAGAGCGTCATGTATTTTTAAAGCGAACAGGTAATCAGCCGGAAGGTTTTGCAAATTGCAAATAAGTTTTAAAACACACTGGTAATGTTTTTTTTACACATAAAAGTTACTGCAATTGTAGCATGTTTTATTATTTTGAAAATTGAGTCGGTATTGCATAATAGCAGGTAAATCTAAAGGGTCAGGAGCATGACGTCATTGTTTGCAATATAGAATAGTGTCCAAGTGCATCATTATGTTGAAATCAATGTAGTCCAACCATCTTTCTCTAGTCCATCAATGGAGTTACAGATGATGCCCAAATAATGAAGAATACGGACTACCGCTCATATAACAATAAATAACGTCATCATGGACTATACGATTATGTCAAAACTGCTAAGCTTTCGTTGTGTACCAAAAAACCGAAGAGTCGAAGAAATTCCCACGACCTAAAACAGAAAGTGCTTACTGTAATCCAACCGAGTCGACAATGGTGTCAACAAGGTACGTGAAATCGCTCATGGGTGAAATAAATCCATATGAAGAGGTTAAGTGTCAACGAACATTGTTACACTTGTTGAGAGTTGTGTTGTATAATTAAACATCAATCGTAACACATTACGAACCGTGGAAAAGTACAGTGTTATAATTCGTAAATCAATTGTGTCTCCTTACCGTGAACCGCTCGAACTATTCTTATATTTCTATCTTTTGTTCCTTCTTAATCATTATTGATGTAAGGGTTATTGAAGAAACCAAGATCGAAGTCATTTCAACAGAAGTAGTCATTCTTGGCTAATCATGCATGAAGAATTGTCCATTTGCGTTTAACATACAATGCATTTACTTTTATCTTACAATGCATTTACTTTTAACTTACAATGCATTTACTTTTAACTTACAATGCATTTACTTTCAAAACGAACTAAGTATTTACATTTATACAGCATCCGTTTTGGAAAAAGATGTGCCACTGTAATCGTAACACCTATGTCTTTGATAAAAACTTGTTATTATTCATCTAAAAATGAAATAATTGTTAAAAGAAAATGTATTGGGCTAAATCTCTAATAATTACATAGGGTATTCGATATTTGCAGTAGCGAAAGTATAACAATACATATGCAGTTTTGGTTTCACGTTTAATCATTTGTGACCTTTTATGTCGTTTGAGGGAAAAAGAAATATATGTAATGAAAGAATATCAACACATTTACAAATGATTTTAGATAAGACTGACTAACATTACCTTTTCATGCCCTAGCAAGGCTTTACACGCTCAAGGCGCCGACGAATGGCTTCATTTCTCATTCTTTTATTATTTTTTTTATTCATACGAGTTTATTTAAGGAGTGTGCGCTCTAATTAATCTAGTTGTAAAATTTAAATCAACCATGCTACCACAAATGTTACTCTTGATAGCGAGTTTCAACTGGATTATGTTATTATCATGTACCCATAACATACATGTACTCGTATAAACGGGAATGTTCCCTTGAATTTCGTTTCCACAAAAACTACTCTGATAGGACTGTCCTTGATGTGATTGATCAAATTCCATCTGAATGTGTTTTCTTGTTACTTAGATATTAAAAACTTACTTTATAATACATTAAACTATACATGTTGAAATACCCAAAACGATGACCTATCACATTGGTGTTGATGTAAATGATTGATATTCTGATATTAAACTTCAGGATATGCATCAGTAATAGATCTAATGAATAGAAACGTCTTGAAAAACACGCACAGAGATATAAAGTCTTTCCATTTACATATAAAAACGCTTTTAAGTAAATTCATTCCTTACAGAATTACTTTGCTTTGGACCGAAACTAAAGGTCCCATGGAGATATCATGCTGCATGTAATCAATTTCAAGTTACCTCGATAGAGGTTTCCACGTGCAAATCGAGAATTACGTGCCGAGGGAACGTTAAAGCCGTCTTCTCCTTAGTACGTATCAATATTTACAAAACAATCATTTTACTCACAACGTGTTGCCAGCCTTCCACTAGCGAGGCATGAGGTAGGTGTGTTGAAAGTACATAGGTGTAGAGAGATAACCAGACCGTTGTTACGGCTTGGGCGCCTTGGAAGATACGTGGAATTTTTTTACGGGACGAGGCGCAAAAGTTTAGCCGTTGTAGACAATTGAAATATGTTAACAAAATATTGTTAGTCCCTTGTTTTACTATTAAAATCCTCCATTCATTAAACTAGAATTGTACTCAATGCTCATTTAAGGAAATCAAAGACACTACTGAAACATTTCCATTTTCTTACAAAAGTACAATATTCACACTCTTAACGAACACACCTATTACAATCAAAATTAGTATAACATTTTTAGAAAGAATATGTTCTTAACAAAATAAAGTATTCATTTATTTTTTAAATCTTTTTAATGAAACCTACCTAAAAATATATAGATATTTATTGTTTTAAACTAGTGATACATGTTATAAAAAAATTGATATTCCTTCTTATAAAGCCCCAATGGAGGTTATCATTGTCTTTATCTTAGTCGGTGAACCTTTTGGACCAAAGCCAGAATACATCCGGGGCTATATGATATATGAACATAAGAACATACATCAGTTGCGGATCAAGAATTTTGAAATGGGAGGGGGGGGGGGGGGGGCAGGTTGTCACCGACTGAAAAGGGGAGGGGCCTTACCCATTTTACGACGGTTAGGGGTGACTGGGGCTTTAAAAAATTCTAATGGGGTGAGGAGGGTCGAACCCACTGAACATTCCCCCACCCCGATCTGCCACTGATAAACGTTCTTGTACACGTCTCAATGCTCTTCACACGTTTGTGCTACTCTCTGCTGCACACAGCAGGCTGTGGTTCTGTACTCGATGCCGATATGAACACCTGTAGAACTTTAGTCTTATCAAAACATCGCATTCCGGCAAATACTTGCTCTATATTTGATCCTACAAGAAGCTCTAAGGAAATATTCCTCTGTTATTCTGCCGTATACATCTTGGAATCTCATCTTGTTTTCCTCTCCAATCTGTTATTATCGCGATCGTTCAGCTATTGGGTCATTGTGATATTGTGAATATATTGTGGTCCTTTATGTCCTTAATGAATATTCATTTCAACATAATAGACATTGTTACACGCATTGCTGCATACAATATAAAGTCAGTTTCAACAATGCGGTGAGGACAGTTTGTGACTTTTCTTCATAGAAGTGAAAGAAAACGTTAAATGCAGCCTTTGTAAATGTATTTCCTCTGACTAATTAGTCTGCCCTTTCTGTGAATAAAAACTGTAAAAAATGCAAAGAATCTATGTCATATGTGAAACATATGGGTTTTGTCAAACATAACGCATGTTCACATAAGTAAACTTATTTTGATTTACTTCTGCGTGGATAGTAATAAGTAGTTGTTACTAGGTCAATTCAATCTGCAATTAACACAGGAAACCTCGCGTGCCTTTGATCACGTGATGGAACACTTAACTCATGTGTAAGTTCGCGATGGAGTATTTTACCTATTTGTACTCATATATTAACCATTATTAACTTGTACACAGTAAATGAGGCGAAAGTTTCCTGCTAAATGAGGTAAAATATACATATGTTAAAATCATGAATGTAGAAAATATTTATGAATAACAGTGTGTTGTACATATATTCAGGTTTAGAAGGGCGTTGATTTACATAATGGTTTTATGTACAAAATATGGTGAAGGCTTCTTCATTACATTTACAAATAGGTTTCCATTAATGACGTATTCCCTCTCATCAACTATTTCCATCTTTATTTCATTTCGTGTTACATATATTATATAGTGTATATTATGAATAATTAATGCTCGAACACTTAAACTGACATATTTACCAATCAAGTGTAAAGTTCAATATGGTGTTGAATATAACACCTTGAAGCAAGCTATGATTGAAAACAGTAGAAGAAAAAATAACCCACGGTTATCTTGTTAGCAGAATCAGGACGTTTTTTTTGCACGAACCTCAAGCTATATGGTAATGTGTTCGCCATATGATGCTCCCGCATGCACGCGCCAATGGCGGTTGAAATGAACAACCCACGCATCCTGATACTTTCTCGTAATTCAACACTGCTATAAGCAAGACTGCACGTGGGAATCGTGAAATGGGAAACTGTCCTCTTAAGGCCATGAAATTGACAGGAAAACAATATATAATTGACATTCACACCATGCACATGAATTTCATTGCCAGTTAAAATAAATACTTGTCTATTATACATAATGGATTCCAAATATATCTATAATCGTTCCTTCTGTTGGGACAAGAATGCTCAGTTTACTAAACAAAAACAAACCTTGTGATAGATGATTTAATTAACTAAAAAATACTTGTGATCATTTTTTGGCTCAAAATTGAAAGTCAGACCACTTTGTATGTATGTCAAGATGAAATCTGAGATCTTGATCTATAAACGCACTGAATGACCTTAGCTGTAATGATTGTAATTACCCGTATCATCAAGTAGTTGTCTTCTAATGAAAGTAGGAATGCATGACTAAGGATCTACGTGGACTTATTATGACAAGACGTTTATACAACATAGAGTGGCTCCATGCCGCAGTGAAGAGGTAAAAGCTACATCAACGTTATGTACATAGATTAAAGGTTCTATTTAACGTAGTGTATAAAGTACTGATGAAACGTTGCTGTCTTACTTAAGATCATTAAAGATGAGAGATATTAGATTACTGGAGGACACAAAAATATCAATAGCAATATTTTCAAAGTTTATAAAAAAAATTCTTTTATGAGTAACATTATTGACTTTGATATTGTACAACACCATCAACTTAAAAAGTATCAACAGTATCAAGCTTATATATCATCCGTTTCGCTCTACTTTAATTCGCTCTTAAGGAAATAGATTATTGTTCGTGCTAAGCCTGTCAGTTCCCCATCTGGGAGGGACGCTCCTTCAATTAGCAGGGCTACCTACATACCTGGAGAGCTGGCATCTCGTCTCGCCTCACAGTTTGACCACACACAGCTCTTACAATGACGCCAGACTGGCAGTTAGTCTCTGCAGGGCCATTTTGCCTATGAAATAAGAAGAATTTAAATAAATATGAGCGTCTGCGATTTTCTGTCTTTAGCTCATCAAACCAGAAAGGCCAGTCGTCCGTCGTCCGGGCGTCGTCTGTATAATTTCATATTTTCAACTTCTTCTCCAGAAACACTGAACCTTGCAGCTTGGGGATCCAAATTTGTATCTTTGCATACTAATGCTTTGTTAATTGAAGGTTGGTGAAAAGAATTGACCTTCTTTGTGGAGTCGGGGGTCATCATAGGAGAGGAAGAAGTATGTTGTTAGTTTGAAATGACATTTCAAATATTCCTATTTATTTTTTAGTGGTTTAGTTTTATTGAGCGATTTGAAAGCAGATACATGTCAGAATATGAGTAACTATATCTAAGTCAAATAGGTAACCTATTTAAAGCTAACTAAAGGATAAACACTTGAATTCTGAAATCTTGATAGGACAAACTTTGACCAGGAAATTATGATAATATTATAATTCGTAACGATTCATTGCGTGCTATAAACTTGTTATTTTTATATGCAAGGCTTCTACTCAATACAATACATCATGAATGACTGATGATCTACAGAGCCATCGATGGTATTATTAAAACATCAAACCCTCTTGTATCCTCATAGTCCTGCTCTAGTTTGATCTTTTTTACGGTCTAATGGATTGATCGACCAGGCGTTCACCTATTATATGATTGAGAAGTCTTATCAGCGGTTTAAAATCGCAAGAGAGTCCAAAGTCCCCGTTTTCAAATTTTGTCTAGATAAACCTATGGTCTTTTCTTAGCAACGTTATAACTTTTCGAGGAGTATTTATTTTTCGTCTATGGATACTTTGATAGTTTTTCGAACTGCCTAGGAATAGCCCATTTACCTACACTTAAAATCAAAAGACTGTTGAACTCTGAAAGACTGGATGAAACTGGTGACTACTAAAATAACTGTTATATTGTTTAAACCATTGTTTGTTCTAACCTGATGTCCTCGACAATTGCTATTCACGCCACGTCATTGGTATGCAAGTGGTTAGATTAATGAATAGATTTATGAAAGTCTTGTTTAACTCTCTTATATATTTTTTAAATTTTCTCGGATTCATATCTTTTATATCGTGAATCAGTAAAGGTATTATAATATTGCCCTTTCGAAGAGGCATTGCTAAATATATTGGCAGCTAATCCTGAAACGTTTGCAACATCTAAGTATTTATAACTGGGGTTTGTAACCCCTGTCCTCAAACTTATACATAAACGTTCATGTAGTTACGAGAAAAACTGACCAGATCTCGATTGCTTAATGTAACTGCACTCATACCCTATTAAGCTCACACTAGTCTTACACTTAAAGACATGATTTTAGAAATAACTAAAAAATTCAATGTTTGAATAAAATGAATGTCCAGGTTAGTCAGGACGATGCATGTGAATAGCGTTGATTAGTTAGCGCATGCGTAGGAACTCATCGACCGTTATAAAATCAATGTTGAAGTTGGAAGACAACTCAATTAAACAGCTGATCAATGAACTACCTGTGAGATCGAGGACAAGAGAATAAATCACACTTTGTGCAAGTAAAACAGCGTTCAATTTCTCGTAACAAGTGCTACATTTCACTGCAGCGGATAATAATCTGGCGAAACATCTCAGGGGGCTAGCCCATAGTGTTAGCTATCATGCAAGGATCTTGTTGGTGCTTTCTCATCGTTCAAGGGGTCATTCGCCTTGTACAGACACACAATCTCACCTGTGTTGGTGTGTCGCGGAGTTGGGAAATGTGTCGGGATTTTTAGAAATGACCAGGTTTAGAATGTGTCTGGGGTTTAGGAATGTGTCTGGGTTAGGACATGTGTCTGGGGTTTAGAATTGTGTCTAGGTTTAGAAATATGTCGGGCTTTAGAAATGTGTCTTGGGTTTGGAAATTTGTTGGGGTTTGGACATAGATCGGGGTTAGAAATATGTCAGGGTTTAGAAATATGTTGGGCTTTTGAAATGTGTCTGGGGTTTAGAAATGTGTCTAGGTTTAGAAATGTGTTAGGTGTATCTGTGACTTAGAAATTTGTAGGAGATTTAGAAATTTGTCGGGTTTTTAGAAATGTACCTATGAATTACGAAAGTGTCTGGGTTTAATCATATGTCGGGTTTAGGAACATGTTGGGGTTGTTTTTAAATGGGTCGGCATTTAGAAATGTGTCGGGGATTTAGAAATTTTTCCTTGATTTAGAAGTGTGTCGACGATTTAGAAATGTGTCTGAGGTTCAGAAATGTGTCTAGTTTTATAACTATGTCGGTGTTTAGAAACGTATTGGGGGTTATAAATGTGTCTGTGTTTTAAAAATGTGTCGTTTTCAATGTGTCGGGGAGTTGAAAAATGTGTCAGAGATTTAGAAATTTGTAGGGGCATTTAAGAATGCGGACGATAGTTTAGTATTGTTGACGGAACTTATTTCATTTTCGGACACAAATTCCATTGTGACTAAAAAAATTGTCTGTCAAAACGAATAATAGTTTCACGTTTAGATAATATCATTTTGTCAAGAGCGACTGACTCATAACTTTCATGACTAAGCTGCTAAATTTAACTTGACCTGAGTTTGAATCCAATTTTTTTCGTCTTCTTGATTTGTATAATTTGGCGTTGATAATAAACCAAACGATACTATAGGAACATTTACAAAGATTACAGAGATAATATTGTATCAATTTAGAACTGAAAACACATTTTCGTTGAGAATTTTGTTCTGAAGTACTTTAAACGTTTATCCATATATCAATTCTATGTATTCTAGTCTTGTATTTATAGAATAAGATATACATGCATATCAGCAATAAATTTCTCTTAAGATCATTTTGTCATTCAAATTTATTCGGGACCACCACTTTGTATCAGATAAGCCACGCATACATCCGGCTAGAGTTGCGTACAAACAGGATAGTGCATGACCCGTATAGCATGTTAAGTTCACCACCATGTCAAGCTGACCTCCCCAAATTACAGGTCATCAGCTGTTTCAACTCTTCGTTTGACAGACATGATCAATCGTAAAACATGCACAGCTCAAAAGAAACGCCAAACGCCTTACGGAGTTTAACAAGGGATAAGGGCAACGTCAGTTATGTTGTTTAAGTAAATGTCGCTCTTAATGATAGGTCATCTTAGTTTTATGTATCTAAGTAAACAGTTGTTAATCTTGTAAGCAATACCTGACTGATGTCAACATTTTAGTATATATATACGTGTTTAATTTAATTTTTGATGATCTTACAAAGACTCCAAAAAATTTAGCTGTCGACTTCTGCAACAAACTACCCCTCCTGATGTCACTGCATGGAGTAATTTCCTTTCTGTGTTACATTGTTACATAAAGAAATTATAGGTCATATTCCTTGTTTTTTCAAAATCTCAGAACGGTGAATGGAAACGGAAACGATCCTCACTGTAATCCAATCAAACATCGTCTTTGATATGTCATAGATCTTTTAGAAAATATGTGCGCTCGCACAGATGAAAACCTCCAGTCTTCTCAAAGATGACGAGAGCACACCACTCTAACCGTGGAAGCAGTCCACTTGTAACAGAGATGACTAGAGAAGGAATGATTTGAGTAACCTCATGTAAATAAATGCTCTTTAACTCTTTGATTCGGATGTAGATTCTCAAACTTTTGTCATCTATCTAGGGGTTATATTCATGAAGTTAAACGTTGGTGTCTAGTTTGAATTACAAATTACTTATATATTCACCTATGAAATTATGATTTTTGCATATATCATTGTGTCTCTATCGAAACGAGATTAAAGAGCTGGGCGTATTATATATATATGACCATAAGGTGAAGTCTACATAGATAAAAATGATAAACCGAGTTTTCATTTCGTGTCGCGTAGCGAATTTGTTTGTATGAATATGATCACAAAAACTTATTTGATAGAATTTTGATATTTTTGTCCCCTGGATATTGTTTATCAAGTTAGTTATGAATATGTGATTCATGTTTTCCGTGTTTATTTAGTTCTCAGATATCTAAAACATTTATACTGGCCAAGGAGATTCCTTTGTACCTGTCTAGTGAATTGTAATAACGTCAAGTCAGAACGTGCGATACGAATAAGGATTGTTTTGTTGAGTATAATATCTTTTGATATTTCAAAAGCCCTTGTGTGTATGTTAATAATCTCATTTAGTTGTTCAAGTGACGTTTTATCAATGTTGTTTAGTCATATAGCTTTTTAAGTTTTGTATCGAATCGAAACCGTAATCTGTTTGATGACACTTCCTCCATAATCTAAACGTGCTTAAATTTTAACTCTAGCATTTTCTTTATTCAATTAAGTTAATAAAGGAAAATTGTGTCAACTGTGAGAAAAAACAAAGCTTTAATGACAATGACTTTTTATCAAGCACTTGCGGTTCGTATAAAAATTGTCAAAATTGAAATCAGTTCAGTGGCATTAAACAGTATGAATTGGAGTTAATGAAAAGCGATGTTTTCAGTGCCCTACATCGACCAGCGTCGTCCATGGCACGAAGGAGTTAAATCGCTAAATCAAGAAGCGAAAACATGTTTATATTCTACTTTATTTGTGATTGATTAGTTGTCAATTTCGTATTGACCACAATGCAAGTATAAAGTCATTAATCTCTGACGGATGCTGTAGCTATTGTTTCTCGGTTTATTAAATTGATACTAAAAACTTAAGACGACTAAATCAATCTCGAGTTGAGCGTTAGGAAGAAAATAACGTCTTGGTTTCTTAGCAACCTGTCAAAATTCGAAAATTTTCCTTGTCCAAACATTCTTCCACGTAAAACAGCAGATGTGTTGCGATAGAAATTACAGGCGTCAGTGATTGAACACCTGTTACCGGTAATCAATTTCATCCTGAGTAACGAAATCCTCGTGCAACTTACACCACCACGTGCCGTTCATGGCAGTCTTAAGATGTGAATGTGTTGCATACTGAAATAGACAAACAGCCATAGCTATCAATCAAACCCTTGTTGATTGTAGTTATCAGTTTTAGTCTACATTCAAGATAAGTGACACGCCTTTAGAGTTCAACGATTCAGTTCAAGGGAAAGCTAGGTCACTTTGCCCTTCGTTGAAAAATATGTGTGATTTATAAATTCTTGCAAACAGCCATGACTTACAATATGTTACTATGTCGAACTATTGACAATAGGCAAATATACATATTTTGTGACTATTTACAAATAGGCTATAAGATGAGTTATATGATTTAGATCTGGGCGTATTAACCAAAATGGAGAAAAGTGCTCATGTATACAAAGTATATTAATGTGATGTTGCCTAAATCGACTTTACATAGATACTTCAAGTTTATCTTCCCGAAAATTAATTCTCAACTAGCACTGAATAATATCAGGAAAGAGGATCGAGTTATAACACTTCCATTGAAGACTATGTAGTTGAGAGAACGACTGCGATCTCGTAATAGCTCAACGAATTGACACGAGAAGTCTTGGAAAGGCGACAGTGTTACACGCGAGTAAACCCAGCATTGTTCGCACTGACACTGGTGAATAGCATGAAATCGAACATCCATTACACCAAACACGATGTGCATATTTGACGACGTTTAAAGTTATTCAGTAGTCTCATCATGCCTTTCTCCAAATAAAATTTATTTACTGATGGGTTTTGTTTGCAGACGTGGTAGTGTCAATAACATGTTCATTTCGTCGTGTACATTTCATCCACGTTAAACTGATTGTCCAGTCCAGTAGTACAATCACTTGTCTCCTTCGGTACCAATAATGCACATTTCATCCTTGTCTCATCGTTCCTATGTCTTTTTACAGATTTAGTAGTGTTACTGTCTATGTTTAATTATCACGTTTCATACACAGACGAACGCATCTAAAAACGTTATCAAATATAACACTTTTTATTGTGGAATTGAATGTCTATATATTAGTTTGTTCGATCGTTAATACTGGCTTCATGTAAAGTATTTCAAATCACTTCACTTATAGTGAAATTTACGTTGAAATTTTTTATATTAATACTTTAAGGAAGTCAATGTTGATATTTGTCCATTGACTTTTTCTCATCCGATAAGATGAATGTATTTAAATCAGTTTGCCTAACAATAAAGTTTGTTGCCTCTGTCTAAAATCCGCATAGAAGATTATAGCAATCGGAGAAAAACAGCCATACATTTCATTACATTGTGACATAGATAATTTGCTATAGTTACAGCGTAAAGACATATCGCATTCATTTTCAGATGAATATCCCGGATTTTCCCGTATCTTTCAATGGGAGTGTGTGATATATCCGTGTTAGACACGCGATCAGGGAAATAAATAGTTCTACTTCTACCATCTACTCTTACTGGTGACTTTTTAAGTAAGTGACTGAACATACTTTTTGTTTTAAAAATATCTTTAATTTAGCTTAAAAGAGTAGTTCTAATTTGGTACTCATAAGTCAACTAGTAGCTTTTTCTCCCGAGGGGTCTATTTGGTAAAAAAACACCTTTACAATGATGGATTCAGGACGTCATTAAAGATAGGTCTAGGTACATGTAGGTTAAAGTACAAAAGTTATATAGAAGAATGACAAAAGAAGGTTGTCGGTTTAATATAGACACAGTTACATCCATTCTCTGAATGGTCTAGAGTAATTTTGGCAGACAAATGTTCACTTGGCATTCTATCAACGTCAAACTAAAAACGGTTTTCTGATAATTTAGGAAATGTCAACTTTCCTGTGAATAGCTCCAAAATCACTTATCACATGAGCTTACAACCAAGAGATGTCTACACAAATGGTACGTGTAGGTTTCTTCAAACAGATCGCACTCACACCTTCTCGTGCAGACAATCACACGAGGACGCTACTACAAGATGGACAAAATGATAGCTATTGTCCGTTCCCTCGCTAACAAAACATTAATATTTCATCGTTTCATTAAGACGAACATTGTTGTCATCAATCATACATGAGGGCTAGTTACCTTTACTGCTAAGATATGATGGCCTTTTGGTCGTCTCACAATCAGCTTGCGTCACGTGTATCAGAGTGCGTGTATGTATGTGCGTGCGAGATTACTGAAAATCATTTGAATGAATGGATGAATTGAAAACAAACAACCGTACATGTGTGTGGTATTCTTGTGATGTGATAGCGAGGCAAATGTGTCTTTGCCAGCGTGTAAATTAATAAATATAGCCATAGTTAAAATAGTTTTATTATTATAAATATTTCATTATCTCTCTCTCTTTCCCTCTCTCTCTCATTTTCAAAAATACATTATTATATTACAAATGTAACGTTATTATTAAGAGGATAAAATAACTATGGGAGTTATTGTATATGTAATTTGGTGAACAGGTACAGGCTATTCAAAATAGTCACCATTTCAACTAAGATGTTTTACGTTTGAACTATACCAATCCATTCCATGACCCCTCTCTTCCTACCCTAGCACGTTTCAAGAAGACTATTTACCATCTCGCTGTATAACGAGGAGGCCTGTTGAATCAGTCTACTCGTCAGCTGAACTTCACCTGTCAGATGACCCAGTTTCAAACAGGATTACCTGTCTTATTATTACACACTTCATCTCCGTGATGTACACATGAGGACCATACACACCTGTGAAGCAAATCTGTTGTTAACCCGCGAATAGTTCTGCCTGTTATTACCTGCCCACACCTATAATGCAATCTCATGTGTGATTACCTCATGTAACAGTTGAAAGCGTCGGGAAGTTATACATACAGTATCTACAGGTGGTTGTGACACTATGGCGACAATGTATAGGTAAGAATATGCTCATCGAGTCTTGTTTTGTAGTTCAGACGATCTAAGATTTTATTAGTAACATCTGGTCCTGAAATCTCGTAAAGTTTTAGAACAAAATGGCGGGGGTTGTCCTTTCATGTAAACACCCAACTACGACGTGTGTTTGTTTGTCATACAAAAGTGTAAGGTCACAGGTCATCTCCAATTTTAGGATATATATATGTTTGATATTTTGTTAAATATATATATTTTTCCTTTATCATGTATTATTACTTTTGTAAAAAAACAGTGATTTTTCTTTAAAAATTACCAAATGGAATATTAAAAAAAATAATGCACATAATAAACAACGCCTATATCAACACATTTATGTCCTTCTTTCGATAGTAAATGTTGCATTTTTATGTTTAAAGGAAATGATAAAGGTATTTTAGAAATATATATGCAATGATATTTATTCAAATATGTATTAAATCCGAATATCATCGAATACGAACTAACACAAGGGGCCACAGTTGTTGGAGTCAAATATGCCAAACTTCATGAATAGTGTTATTCTATCGAGAAGTGGTGATTGTTTCCAAACATTAGCATGTTAGTGCTTATGAGTTCAGTATAGTGAAAATAAAGCAGGTTAAAGTCTGGATTTGTGATCGAAAACCGGACAGTGACGCGCGTCGATGACTAATACGTAATTAAATCTACAGCAGACACAGATGTAATTATGGATTGGTAGTATTAATTAGAACTTTCTAATTAATATAACTGTAAAATGTGCGCAGAATTGCGACGTCCTAACATTTATGTGGCCGTTTTTCATTTATCATTGAAAACATAGAAATAGCACAATTTGGGAATTTGTTATATAAAGGTGCGAGGTGGGTAGGCGATTTGAACTTAATTGAGGACATATGGTAAGTTAGCTCTTATTAAGGAACATTAAAAACATAAAACATACCCTGTGTCACTTTAATAAAAATAAGAAATCGAAATTTGACGTCTAGATATAAATATATATATATCATTTATTTATCTGTATGATGGCTTAGTAATCACAACAATGTGAACGCACAGTTAGTTTTTACGTGAAGTCGGCCATATATCACAGGAGACATGCGAATAGTTTCGCCTTTGGCTATTCTGTAAGACCTTTGATTGACAGCCATGTACGTTTAAACTTCCTGACCTGCTCGGTCGAGATAACATTGAAGAGAGGAGCGTATATTTGTTTGCGGGGTTGGGGAGAGGGGGGGGGGGGGGGGGGGGGGGGGGGTTCTGCGTTGCGGTTAGTAATTCTCGATAGGTGAATAGTTTATCGTCAGTTTCTTTATTTTTAAACACTTACAGTTGTATGTGGTTATCATACAATCGTCTTTTGTAGCCTTTTAGATGCTTATATATTTTATTGTATCGTCTTGTATAAGCTACTTTGTAATTATGATAGAAGGCTTCATCAAAGGACTGACTGACAGACAGACAGATTATTTATCAACGTCTAACCTTATATAAAAATATATTTACAAGGATATTTTAATGGATATTCTTGTTCTTTGTTTATTGGTTTTGACGAAAGGGAGTGGGTGGTAAACTCGATTCTCCGTCAATTCTTATACAAATATCTTATTGTGTTAGTTTTCTTATTTTATGCATTTATATGCTATGCGATGACATATGGGTGTTTTTGGAACTATGACTTCAGATATACACTTTTGAAGGTAAGATAGGTGTTGATAATAAAAGATCTCACGGGTGAAGTTGGAGGGTTGCCAGCGATATGGCATAATGATATGTTTATTCTATAACACACGATTGGGGAGGTTTACATTTTTTAACGGTTAATCAAATAATAGTTACAGGGATGATCATTGTAATGATAATTTGATTTACATACTTTCAACGATTTCATGAAAAGCAGGGAACTGCGATCAAGTATGTGATATTACCCAATTAACGATCATCCGAAATTGAAAGACGTTTTAATTTGTACAGGAGTAGAAAATCGTTTAAATTTCAGATAATTTATGCGTTGAATTTGTTTTTTAATCACGATGCATAATCATACATTTAACAAGTATTGTTCCAACGGTGAAAAGCGGCAAGATGACATCAAAAGTTAATGTTCTTTAAATTGACTTCATAAATCTTGTATGCAGTAACCATTTAAGCTAATTACACTTCTGAAGGCAACTTGTGCGGTATCCTGTCAAAACGCAGAACTGCAAAACGCAGAATCCCAATTAGCAGAAATGAAAAGTTCATTGTCAGGCTGGTCACACCTATTCAATTAAGTAATGGACTGGTCCACTCTGACAGTGAGTAGAGCGACACAGTCAAATTAGCAGATCACTGAATCAACAGGTCAATGTTCAACAGTATGAACCTCCCGGTATATGTTTATATGAAAACACTGAGCAGATCACTGAATCAACAGGTCAATGTTCAACAGTATGAACCTCCCGGTATATGCAGCAGACCCTCAACAGACCGCTCGCACCTTCAGTGATCCAGACTGACTTTGAGCAAGCCAGCATTGTTGCTGCAGAGACTGTGTTCCCTCAGGCCACGTTGAAGGGATGCCTCTTCCACTTCTGTCAGGCAATATGGCGCAAGACGCAAGACCTAGGACTTGCGGTTGCCTACAAGGAAGATGCTGAGGTTAGGAAGTGGGTTCGCCGAGCTGCAGGTCTCCCGCTGCTTCCCCTGCTCCAGGTCCAGGATGCGTGGCTCGATGCTATGAACCACTGCCCAGACGTACTACAAGCTGATGCGTTCAACGACTACATCGTCGCGACGTGGGTGGATGACGATGCCAGGTTCCCACCCCGACTCTGGAACCACCATGGAACACAAGGACCCCGCACCAACAACAACCTTGAAGGGTTTCACTCCCGGATCGGCAAGACACTGCAGCACAGACACCCCAACGTCTACAGGTTCATTGAACTGATCAAGAACATTGAAAACGGAGAGAAGGCGAAGGTCATCCAGATCAACTTTGGAGCTGCTCCACCACCCAAGAAAGCAATCTACAAAGAGAAGGAGCAGCGCCTGTCTCGTCTGAAAGATCAGCTTCGCCGTGGTGAGAAGTCACCAATGCAGTTCCTGGATGCAGTCGGACCTCTCATGATGATGAAGATGTGAATGAAAGCACAGATTGAACAATGAACAATGATAAGCAATGTTGTAAATTGTAAAATAATCAATATCCAAGATGATGAAAGAATCCAACAATGGAAACATATGATTAAAAAACATGCACAATACATGTTTACACAACAAATTGTATTTTTGTCTTCATTTCATTTCCTATCGGGCCGTTCCATTATATTATGAGGGTTCAGGTGTGTGCAACCAACCATAAATGTTGTTGTTTTAGCAGTTCTGCGTTTTGCAGTTCTGCGTTTTGGCAGGTAACCACTTGTGCAACACATGCGTCTGGCTTGTCGATTGCATCACGTGTGAAGTAGGTGTGTATTTCACGGGCTCCCCGCTGATGTAAATATCAACTACATTTCACCCTTCATTATTACATCCTTTCAGCATGATCAAAGAATAGAGAGAGTAGATTTCACCCCGATTGCGACACTTGAAATTCACAAGGAGCCAATAGAAATTAGTTAATACTATACCGTTCTTCTTTGTGACACATTGTTCCCTGTTCAGAATTGGATTAGATCGGAGTAGAAATAGACGGCTGTTGTAATTTGGTTTCATTTGCTGACGGTTGGAAACATGATGCCTTGCACGAAATATTTCTTAAGTGTTGGTCAAGTGTTTTCTCTAACATAAATGATTATTTGGTAACATTAATCAATTAGAAGTTTTCATTAATAAACATAACGAAATTGATTTCCAAAATTTACCCCACTTTTATAAACGTAATTACTTCACTTAAAGAAAATTACAATCTTTTACATCATTTGATCTTGAGTTAATAAACTTTACAATGTATATCTTGGCATCTATAAGATAAGATATATGTTTTTGAACGATCATTCGTTTATCGCTAAGGGATTACATGCTAACACGTTTCATCTTGCGCTTTGAATTCATACAGACGAAGGAGAAGAAAGATATTTTATTTGTGTGTGACATGCTAATTCATACAGCATAAATCAATCTCAGCCAACCCGACCTCCATTGTGTCTACACACTTGATTAACAATACATTACACATTAGTCTATGCAATAGTCTAGTAATTGATATGCTAATGCACTGCTAATGCACTGCTCGACCGAGTGGGACACGAATACTAAGATCATGTATGTTGCTGTTGTATGAGTGTGGTACCTCGTTTCTAGAGGGAGTGCATCCTACATTCCTCGTGGGTCTATTCGCAAGTGTCGAGACGATAACTTGACCTTAAAACTTCGACAGTGTTCTACTTCTGCAACTGCAAATATCAACTCGATGATGAACGTGATTATAATTTAAACCTGATGGTATTGAATATGGTGTTTATTCGTTCATTTATTTCATTTACATTAAATGCTGATATATTTTTAAGTACTAAGTTTTACTCACTTTTAAAAGTCAAAATTTTGGTTATTCTGTGGATCATCCTTTATTACAAAAACAACTACGTTAGTGTATAGATATGCCTTTCGCAATTGATATATCTAACTTTTACTTCTACTCAACCAAAAGGTTAGATTTGTTTTTTATATCCCTCATTCATTTATTCATTCATTATATCTTATCATTTAGTTCTGAAACTTCGGTGACATCTTACTTCCAGATGTAGATGATTCATTCATTAATTCATTCATTCATTCATTCATTCATTCGTTCGTTCGTTCTTGCGGGGATAATGTTGCTATTGTATGCCAGAATCAGTCGAATATCTACTTTGCATACTTTGGGTTAACAGTCTTGTGAATTGTATGTACAAACACTAACAATTGATGTAGGGAAAAGGGAGTGTGAGAAAATCTTAGACATCAACTTTACAACCTTATTACAGCGAAACTTGCATAAATCGACAAGTTTCTGTTCTTATCGGCGCCAATAATATCGAACTCAGATAATCGAAAATTGCTTAGTGAGACCCCCTTTGGTGGTAATTGATTTAACTATGAGCGAATCTTTTTAGCAATCGGTTATGCATATTTTTTATATCCATTATCGACATGTCCAAGTATTTGGGATAACGTTCGATAACCTAGATTTAAAGTGGTTGACGATTGCCTCGAATGATCAATCTGATACGTAAAAGTTCACGTGTATGAATATTGTCGAACCCAATCACTGCTTCAGACCATATATAGATTGCGTAAACATTGGAGTTGTCCTCGCTTTGTTAAACGAGGTTTTTAAATGAAATATGATATGTCAATATATTGCGATATGGACACACGTTGCGTAATTGCTTAATTATTTGATTGTTTGATTTACTGACTTGTTGATAACAGGTTTATAAAATATGGTCTTAATCGGCTCCGGAATAAAAACTAATGGTATTTACACGGATAGTATTTATGTGATATTAGGCAGACATTTTATCAATAAAATTCAATCACAATTTGGATCACAAACTACTCAGAGGTCGTTGGGTATCTTGTTCATCAACAAATGCAATACTGGAATTCTTTGAAAATCTTTCGTGCAGCATTTACGGTTTTCTGTTAGTTTTATTATATTTCGGTTATTTACGTTTTCAGATGAAATATTGCTGACACTGCTGAAAATTTTAATTAAAATTCTTTTTAGGTGCGATTCAGTTTGTTTTACTGTTGCATCAAATGCAGTAATGTACGGTTCTACGGAACTTTAATTCCTTTCTATGCTTAACTTCCATCTTTATCAATTAGTCAATTACTAAATTAAACTCGAATGATCATTTTCAATTCTGAAAACTTAACGTCCGTTGCTAAAAGCTGTTTAATGACCCAGGACCTGTTCTTGTCATGTATAATGATGTAACTACATGTAGTTATGGGCCGATGGCCTACACTTCAGTAATAAAAGATTTGATTTGACTCAGGACTAACACTCTTGAAAATTTATTCTTAGACAATAAATATTCAATTTAATATTTGAAAGGACCATCAGTTAAAAGCCAATTCTGACTTGCTTTTCATAATATTCCGTTTATGTACAGCAGTCTGTTGGTGAGATATGATCTAAGGATGTTATCAAACTGTTTTCATCATTATAAATGAAAGGCGAACTCCATGAACACTTGAAAATGAATCCCTGTTTCTAAAATATGACTCATTGTCTTACTATAAGAACCGTCATAAGGTTAAATATCTCGACTAAAACGTTTGAGAACCACTTAAAAATATGAATGAATGGTAACTATTAAATAAAGTTTCTAATCATTCCAAAATAAAAATTCATGATGCATTTATTTTCGATTTGGATTTGTTACTTGCTTTTGTAAAACTGTGAGATGTTTACTTTGACATTCATTAAAATACACAATCATTTTAATATTAAACAAAACATAGTCAGACCATTGGGAGCAACGTTCTGTGACAAACATCCTATGAATACTATGCGATATAGACATGTTTTGATCTTTATAACACAAATAGTGCCTAAAATATTCATAAATACATCAGTAATCGAGACATAGTTTCCTTCTGACTAATGGGGAACGAGAACAGCCGTAATGATGACCGTATGATCTTGTAATGCGACAATTATTAACACCACAAGCAGCGAGGAATGCGAGTCGTCGTACTGTTAACAACAACGCCTTTAGCAAGCCTTCGTATCAAAGACATAATTAACCGATGACAGAAGATCTTTTAATATTTAGAAACATGACCTCGGGATTTTTGTCTTAAGAATGCCGATTGACACTGTTGATAGTTATTGGCTGACCTTTGACACGCTTCAATTTCACGAGGAAGTTACAACACCCTTAGGCGATGTCTTCAAAGTTGGTTTAACGCATGGAAATAAACGTTACGTAATTATATGGTGATCCGAAGTTTTGACTTAAGGCGGAGTAATAATACCTTTTAAAGGGGGCCTGTTAAACACCCGGCGGACATCGCACCAGTTGATTGTTACGGATACCGTGCACATGTTCAGTTGTTCAGTTGTGTTGTGGTCGACAGTAAGTAAACATGGCTACGGCAAGCTATCAGGATCAGGTACCGAAAGAGTCGAAATTGTCAAGTGTCAAAAGGAAGTTTATTTTTCAAAGGTAGGAATTTGTTTTCCCTTGCAATATGATGTTGTCCCAGGTTATTTTGATAATTCGGATAACTGTACCTTGAATCGTCTATAACACGGAGTTCTGTACATGTTGCCTGCCCTCACTTATGATATATTGTGTTCGAATGCTTGTAGCAACTAAGATCTTCAAAGATTTCAATCGTTTTACTTTTAGAAAAATATAAAGTTTTAGTTTGATGTACAAGTTCAAAATGTTCGCAAGATTTCTTTTGAAGTTTTAGTGTCAAACAGTGGCAAGGTTTTGTATAGGGTTATTAAAAACTGCATTATGTATGGTCTTTTATCTTTAGTGCATCATGTGTTGATGTATTATGTTATACTAGCCATCTCATCACCATGTCCAAAAAACGTGTATGTGACATTCGTGAACCCACTATGCGAGGGAAAAAAATATGTAATCTTGTTTACCTAATGTACAACAGTTATGTAATGAAACCTGTTATATATCCGGTAATGCAACATAAAGTACCTAACTTCCGAAGAAATTTGTTCCCGATTTTTTGCATAACCAAACCAATCTTTGATCTCTTACTGCTTATTCAACAAAGGGCGATAAGGATTATCTATACCTTTTAACCATACACTATACCAGGAGTCTGCAGACGCACTGAACTTTGCATCGATTTCAAGTTTTCCTATTTTGGAAATCCCAACTTAATATAATGATAGAAAAAAGTTCTTTGTGCTTATATACCTTACAAGTTCAAAGACTTCAGCAGTAGAAGGTAATACCAGACTCCTCTGTACAGAAATGAACTTGGACAGACAGGGTTCCGAACTTGATCCATACTAATTAATTATAGTTGATAGATGAGCGTCTCAACAACATGCTTTATTTTAAAATCACATTTCCTTCATACCATTCTAGTGGAATGTAATCTATTGCCGGAATTTTCATTGATGCAAAGAAATATAGGAGATTTGTTCCTTTGTGATTTCAAAGATTTCTTTAACTAAAAGACGTAATTTATTCATCGATATTATAATCATTGCTTTCTAACTCAGTAGCTGCTTTTCTGTGAACTTTAAGCAGTGAATCTTGAATTGAAGTAAACAAGCGCCTTGAGCTTTGTATTATCTCTTGTATTTCCAGAAAATCTAATCTAATTTAACATGGCTTAAAATTATTTTTGGTAGCGTTGGTTCCATTGGTCCAATGGAGTAAGAGAAATGTTTATCAGGTATAAATACAGCTGCAAAAACTTATGTCAAAACGACCGAATTCAAACGATCATTAGGCATGTTCTTGCATCCACATGAAAAGATTAAAACCAAATGCTTCTCATTGAAATACATATTATATACCATGTGTTTGTATGTATTGATTATATAATTCCAAATTAATGATGCTGAATGATGTTAACAGAATAATAAGATCTTATTCAATTACATATGCCTGGTATCAATTTTATGTATTCGATTTAAACAGAGACCCTCAAGTAACTGATAGCTGAGGGTCATCGATTTATGGAGATTGTTATGCGATTGAATAAGAAAATATTCCTTAAAAATTACATTTTGATTACTGACAAGTTATTAATTATTTTGAAATGAACTTCGGTTTTGTTTGCTAGAACCTGCGAAAGACAAAGGGTTTTTTAATATAACCAGGTATTCTGCTCTTTGACCCGTCAAAGATAACAATTAGGATTGTAGACAATTAATTACGTAACGTATTAACACGTTCCTATGAAGGCGACATTTAATTTATATTACATAACGTTAACCATAGTTATACCGTCGCCTTAACAAACTTGCGTTGTGAGACGATAGTTTATCTGTGTTCTATCGTCTTTGTTAATTTAAGAGCAATGAGAGTTTGTGAATCTGTTTGAACTTATGGTAGTATCTTCTTAGATAATAAGTTGTAAATCACAATACACATATTTGAATTAGGTTTATTGGCGGATTAATTATCGTAGGTATAAAGAGAAAAAGATTTTATTCTTTCGTGGAAAACTAAAGCTGTCAACGTCATGAAATATATATAGATTTTACTTTTCTTAAACAGCTAAAAAATATCCTTGTGCATAATATCCGTTTAGAATTTTATTTTTAAAAGGGACTGTAAACTGTAACAAAAATACATGAGCACTACTCGTATTAAAAAGTTTTATTTCACGTCTGTATAAAGTTTTAATTTTCAGAAAAACCGACAGTTTAATGGACGAATGTTGACGATGTCTCTGTTTGATCGCGCTTGTATAAAAGATTCTTTTGTTTGAAAGTAAAACATTCAAATAGAATCCTTTGGAGTAGAAGTTTTGTCTGACACAATGCCGTTTTGTCTTTTTCTTCTTTTCAGAAATAAGAGTACTTTTATCAAAAGTAGAAATGAATTGCAGGTGTTGTTAGGTAGTTCCAGGGTACAAAGGTTTTCAATATACCATCAGTCTTCAAGGTTTGTGCATGCTCTCAAAGCAAACAATGATTTTATACAACTGTGAATCCCAGACAAACACCATGTATAAGGTCAATTGCACAATGGATTATAATTATATCTCGTTGCCAAATCCAGATGATATCATAATTTTTTTGGGCACTATATGTTATTGTTTTTGTAGTGGAAATACGATCTTAATTAGACATTTTCTTCATTCGTCATTATTTGTATCAATAATAAAAATACAGATGTATCAAGTAAGCAATAAGGTAAAAATTTCGTTTGCAATTAAAATTTGCTCTACTAATTGCATATTTACGATATCCTTCCATCATCAAATGTGATCACCCGTCTTCAAAATTTTTATAAGTAATTATGAACCAACAATCATTGTTTTGTAGTATCTCTCTTCTCAGTCATATCATCAAATAATATCAACCTTATACATTAAACCATCTCAGATTATCATATTACCTATCTGTATCAAAGTGACAACAGTTAACAACATACGTAGTAGATCTGAGTTAATGACTGTAAAGTCCTGGCTTCATGATATTGTAAAATAGTAATCAGAATGTTGACGGATCGTTATGGATTTCAGTTGTCTGTCTGCAGATCATTCGATAAGCTGTTAATATCCTGACAGGAGTAGAAACATCGTTATATCCGCTCAAGATCTATACATGTATATGTTACGGTGGTCAATAATGATACATCTATAGGCTGAGGTGGTCAATCTTGGACGTGAGGGTCTTTGGTTGTATATCCTTTAGGCTTGACTAATCTTAGTTTGATGGTCAATAGTTGTATATCTGAAGGGCTGACCTGGTCATTATTTGTTATGGTGTTCATTAGTTGGTGATTGTGGAGCTTGTGGTCAGTTTGCACCAGGTATGCATTTAAGGCTAAACGGTCATCTGTCAGTGGTCAAGTAGTTGTGGTGATTGCTGGTCATTAGTGGTGACCACGCGCTCCGAGATTGTAGTCCCTGGGGCGTAATGAAGCCATACACGTCCACTGTCACAGCTAATTATGATTTATGAGTAATAACGATGCCAGTTATGATAACAAGCAGTACAGTTTATCAAAGTAGGCTGTTTTTGTATGTTCAGCTTTAAAAAACGAATAACCATTAACACTAGTTTGAAAAACAAATAAATTGAACTCTTCGTCTTGAACAAATTATTTTGTATGTCGGCATATCGCGTATAACCACAAGAGAAGATTTCTTGGTCTTGTTTTGTAACAAATATGAACGTCGTCGTAGTGTGTTCAGCCATGAAAGAAGTTGTTTCGAGATCTAAATTTTGGATGACATATGGTAATGCAAATTTTGTTTCGATGACCTCAATTTTGACCCCTCCATTTCCATTTACTATAGTAAGTAGCACATTATTCCTCCAGTCAGATTAAAATCGACCATGTTACGAGGACTACAAGTTTCAAAGATTGAGTTTATCGAGATTCGAACTCGTTCTGTCTATGGTCTTCCTTTTCACTAGGTCAGACCAAAACCAAACTTGGAGCATATCCTGACGTAAACCCAGCTATCCAATTACACTGAATCCGGGGGAAATCATTCTGTATTAGTAGCTAGGGGCAAGTAACTCTCGTGATTCATTCGTGATTGGTCCCCTTATGACTAGTTTTTTTCTTCATCAAACTGGTGTCATAATGTGCGCTTCTTGTGGATGTGGTCAGACCGACTGAATAGAATGTCATAGACAAAACGAGTTCGTGTCTTGATAAAGTCAATATTTTAAAACTTTTATTCCTCGGAATATGGTCGATTGTAACCAGACTGACAATTCCTTCTAGAAATTGTGTATACAGCTTGTGATTCTTTATGGAATTATTTCTAAAATGTTTATGATGCTGTGATGTATTCAAATACATGGCACCACCCTTTCATCCTTTGGAGAAAATAACGTCTACCGTCTTCCATTTTGTATATGATGGTAATGATCTTTGAATACCAATCCTTTGACACGATTTGGTCGATGAACGTTTGCTCCAAGGCATTAGTTTTAATTAACATTAGTCTGGACCCAAGTTTTGTTGGAATTTTTTTGTATCCATTTGTCGCCACATGTTACCAGTGCCGTATAGTATTTGAGTTAGAGTTTGAGTACTTAAGGAGTTTTAATGTGTGCGAATCGATTGATCCCTGAGGCTCATCTTCAAGACAGCGTAATAAGCTAGCCTCTGCGTCATTGATTGGTCCACTAGGGTACGCCACTTTTACTGTCCAAGATTACGAATCAAGTGTGCCCCGCTCCTACACTCAAGCATGTTAAAATGGATGTATCCAAAACTGAAGACGCTGCTTCTCAACTATCTAAACGCTAGGAGAAGCTCGATTCAACTATCCAAACTTCAGAAGATGTTGCTTTTCAACTAAGCAAACTCTTATGTCTCCAAGATTCTGTTGATGAAAAGCGACCCAGCCACGGGAGGGCCAAAAGAGTTTGGCAAATAGCTTAGCTCATTACAGCCTTTGTAACAGGTCACTGTTGGAACCTAATCGATCTCCTAGGTAAACGCGGATATCACAGGGATTCCTACAAGTTTGGGAAATCATGAATGAAGGGACTAACTCGATTTGTGGATTTTTAAAAGACTTGGCGGTACTGCCTCCGTGAGCTATGCTGTGTGATACAACAGGTATATGACATGCACGTGATACGGTTCTCCTGGAACTATGGGCTGTGCGGGCAATACGAGAGAATAGGGTAAGGACATGCTGAATATATGGATATAGAATGTGGGGATAGGAAAAGGAAGGGAAAGAATGTGATACATGCGAAAGGACAGGAAATTGGTGTGGTATATAGGAAAGACAAAAACATGATTTTGTACATTCGAAAGAGCGAGGAAAGGATGTGTAACGTACGAAAGAACAGAGAAAGGATGTGTTACAAGAAAGGATGTGGTACATACGAGAAATATAGAAAAGAATATGACGCAAACAACTAAATAGTCCTATTAGGTGCTATATGCGTATTTTTGCAGAAAAGATAAGATACCTTGTGGTACCTATGTGAAAACATGGTCGTGGATTATTATGTATTTGGTCTTCGTGTTTGGAGTGATTGACTTTTTTGTCAAGAGGGATGAGAAATGGCATTGTTTCATAAGTTACTAAAATTAAACCAAATGAATTTGCTGACACAAATGCAACTTCTCGTTGAGGGATGTATTATGTGAATCAATGGCAAGCATGTTAAGAATCAAATTCATTTGTTGTAACTTTGAGACGCATTTTTGCTTCATTCAATCAATCTTTAAGACAATAAGACAGTACGCTTTTTATTTTTGACAATGGTGATTCAACACACCGTATTAAATGTTACTTGTTTTTGCAATTCTCTTTAAAGAATGTTCATGATAATAATGCATACACTGCTTTGTTTTACATAATGCAATGAAATAATCACTCAAGTTTATTTATTCAGTTCGACGATCGAAGTGTTTATATTTCATTGCCATAAGCACATATATATATTTACTCGCAACGTTTTACATGCTCATAAATTCTGGAGGCTACATTGATGTGTTGGATAACTGTCGTCTAAGATTGCTACATGATCAATTGAGCACATATACATATTGTTGCAATTCAATCGTTTCGTTTCTAAGATCCAGTTTCGCGGCTTTTATGTCAACATTATGATGTATCAGAGAGTACAACCAAAGACAACGTCTATACAGTTCGATTATTAATCCTTTCACGCCCATTTGTAAATCTGAACAGTTGTAACGATTGAATTGCTATTTTTATATCCTTTGAGCCGTTTATGCAATGGGCAAACACATTTTTAACGTATTATTCACGAACTGTTACAAAATTATTCACGGGCTATTGATTGAACATTATTTTCTACTTAATCGTTTGTATTTTGCAGATGGATGTTGGGATAAAGTAATCATTACTCTCGTCATAATCGGTGGCCTCACGCTATGATAGATCTGTATAATCTGTTTAATAACTTTCAGATGTAATACTGTTCACAGATGCTAATGATCTATACTCTATCTTCCAGAACCGCCTGTACAGAGGAGAATGAACTACTAAATGCCAATTCTATCAAGGTAAGACACCTTTTTATTTCACCTGTAGATTTGTATTGTTAGAAACGTGTCATTTACCTTTGCCGTGTTAAGAGTTTCAATGCACTCTTATAGCTTTGATAGTCGTTAGTACCCTACATAAACATTGGTTGCCACTATGCTTATATACAAGAACTTTTCCTCCCTGTTTCTTGACGAAAAGCATTTTGTGATAAGGGATTTGGAGACGAGCTTCCCAATTCAGCCTTTCTTTTTTTGTGTGTACAAAATCAAATAATTTACACACATACGTTATATCTTTATTTTAAAGAGCAATAAAAACAAATGTCCCCAAAAAACTATAATCGGGAAAATATCATCGTTTGTGAAATAAATATTCCGACCGTATGGTTGCACCTCTTTGATATGTCGGGCAAAGACTTTGGACTTTGGACATATAAATAAGCACTATGTCTTTGAGAAACAATGTGTTTTCAAATTTCAATTTATAACTTCAACAACTTTGATTTAATTTCAAGATGTATGTTCATTAAACAATCTGAAGTAACAAACAGGAAATAAATTTTTCAAGTATTAACATTTGTAGGAAAACTGTCTTTGAAGAACAGTCAAAGGAGACGATCCGTTTTTTTTCTTAGTAATCACTAGCCAGTGTGGATCTCAAGTAACATATTCTATCACTCGTGTAGCCTCACGACTTTGTCGCGTGTGCTGACTGCCCAGGGGATGTCAGAAGGCACTAGTGTGATTGATTGAGAACACCGGACTGAGTCATACTAAATCAAGACATTTAATCATTCCGAGGTTCCCCTTGTCATTCTTTTTTACACAGCTGACACAGGGTCTTCCCTGTTGCTCTGCGCATGACACGGCCTCGTTCCCATATCGATCGCAATCGCCACTCATTACGCGAACCAGTTTGGACCTGGCTCAAAATGAAGTTAAAACATTGACATTGAATCTTCCCGTTATGTTTCGTTTGAGTTTTAACGTTCTTCTATTTGCAAATTAATATTTGAACACTTCGGTTTAGTCTTAGTTGATGTGAAGTAAAGTTAGAGTTAACAATTAGAGGCAGGTTGGACACGTGTGAACTTGTGAATTATTGACTGTTAACGATATGAGACCACGAATTGACAAAACATAATGATATTATGGCAGGCGTACGGTAACAGAAATTGTATGAGAATCTTTGCCTTTGAACAGTTTCGTTGATTTTTTTCTGTCTCCGTGTGCTACATGTACAAATACTCAGTAAACAGTAATCGTTTGAATTTTTTTAGATTTTGTAATTGAAATACATTTTAATGTATTGTATTCCACCTGATAAACCACTGAGAACGCGACAGTTCTCTGAAGCAAGTATAGGTCTGTGATGGCCATGGGTCAAATCATAGTATAATCATTATTCAGGATTTTTTGTCTTAAACAAGATATCCCTGTGTTTGGTCCAAAAGTGGCTATTTATTTGGAAAAAAGGGCCGCTTGGTAAAAATAAATGAATGAACATACGTTGACACATTGAGCACTTGAGTTCTGATTCTGTCCTAGAGACTTACAGGGGCTTCTAGACTTTAGGGTTCACGTTCAATAGATTTTCATCCTCCATACTCACCTGACCTGGCCAAAAGTGAAACAAATTATTTAAAAATTAAAAAGACATCTGT
Source organism: Phorcus lineatus (assembly GCA_921293015.1). Taxonomy (NCBI): domain Eukaryota; kingdom Metazoa; phylum Mollusca; class Gastropoda; order Trochida; family Trochidae; genus Phorcus; species Phorcus lineatus. Next base: position 39,552,720 of record OV121088.1, read on the forward strand.
GGAAAAGGTTATTGGGTACGAAGAACTGAAAACTGCTGTAAACATTTGACAACGGGTCTAGAAGAGTAGAACTCCCGTTGAAATGAACAACTGAATAGCAACATCAGACATGAATAGCAATAAACCGATTTTGTTGGAAAAAGATTAAAAGGCCTGATAAAAGATTTCGTTGCCATCAATTTGTTACTAAAGAACTTACACCTTTAATCGAACAGTTGAGTTTATATACAGGACATGTGTATTGAATACTACTTTTATATTCTTTATATGCATAGGTTCAATTGTCCTGATGAAAAGTAGTTAGAATCATAATTTATGAGGCATGCTATAAAGCCATGTTAAGAAAAATAATGTCATAAAATATATGAGAAGACACCCTCACAGTAAATAAAATTAGGCATAGTCAATTTGTAAGGATGTTCCGTCCATTATCTGCCCACAGAGGTAGCTCTGTCCAAAATTCCTATCCAAACCTCTGTCCTAATACGAGGGTTTCTTGGTCCAGAAATGAAAAAAGCCCGACTTGATGCAATCAAATTTGATAGTGCAATTAACGACGCCATTTCAAAAGTCATCGTTCGAAGACCTTAGTTATTTCCGTTTGCTTCAGAAAACCTCAATTTAGAAAAAAATTGTATGTACACTTTTGCACTTAAAGTATATTTCACAGAACTATGTCGACTTATTTAGCGACTTCATCATTGCATCTATATATTTGCCTCGGTGACAATAAATATGCTATCCATGCATTCGTTGTTTGCATTGGCTGAAATATTGTAAGATAGTTTATGCCACTAGTGTAACATGACGGAAGCCCGAGAATAGCTCGTATTTCAACAGAGGTTAGTGTAGGAATTTATGACGGAGCTACCTCTGTGGAGAGAAAATGCTCTTTCCCCAGATGATACGATAAGCAACAGCATCTACCGACACGTGTGCCTATCTTTATTTCAATTAACATAAGATCATTACTGCAACATATACATATTTGATTATCCTTTTCCTTAATGTTGAGTGAACACAAGTTATGGTATTATGGATTTCCTAGTGTCTGACTCGTGTAACACCAAGAGGCAAGCTACAGCACCTCATCACTGAAACACTCTTTCAGTATTAGAGCTATCCATATCCTCAAAAGTTTACCAGTTGACTTTACGGCGTACAACATCTTTCCATGATACCAACCTATGCAATAGAACCATTGTACCCTTCAACAACTGGTCATGTAAGCATTTGCCATCTCTCAGGGGGACTTTTATGGGAATTCAGCGAACTCGCGTGATACCGATGTAAGCTTCAAATAAGCTTCAAAAAGACCCTTTTGACATTACGAGTCAGTCTTTACCAGCTTTCCGAATCATACGGTTAACCGTCTCCCCAATAACTGTTAGGTTACTGTTAGCTATTACCTGTAATTTTCAAGTGTTATAAACATCAAAGAGATTAGGGCGGATTACTTCAGCATGGTAAGACACTGAGTGAAGTTAAGGGGAGTAGCTTCACAAGTAGTTAGTTCCAGAGGAAGGTGACAGTATTTTCTCATTAGTGAACTTGCTGCATAGAAAGATGAGGAAATGCTTCAGTGGGCGTTCTTCCCTACCTGTATATTTAACCCTCAATGGGTGATGATTAACGGTTGTCGGCCAGGTAATAGGATTACCTGCCATCTGTCCTGATGCGAAAACGTATCCATATTTAGGTCCAGGCATGGTTTACTGGAAGCCCCAAATCAACACGGTATAATCCATATGGATTTATTGAATTGTTGGTTGCGTGACATTGTGTGTTGAATTATTCCGCAGTGTGAACTGTTAACACTCGAGCTGTTTATATGGCATGACATAGCACTGCTTTAAGCAATTTGATATGTTTATGGTACCGTTTAAATTGTGAATCTGATATTATCAATGAAACATATATCCTTTTATGTTCAGTCAGCATTTTTTATCGTTCACTCAGTTTCGCTTTTAATCTCCATTAAGGATGAAATGTAGCTAGGCTATAATATAATTGAAAAAATGTCGCCTAAAATTGAGTTATCTTACAAGTATATCTATGCGTATATCTTCTTCTCTATATTCTAATGAGTGTTTGTGTATCATCTTTATCCAAACGGATTAGTCAGAACCTTAAAATTTTGTATTATTCGCTTTAAGAATTTCTTCATTTTTCGTAACCTTCCATGTATATGAATGTTATTCTGACACTGTTACCTTCCTAGTTTATGATGTTTAGTTTCCAAAAGGTAGTCTAACACCATTTTTTCAATGTATGAATATATCTGACACTGTATTTTCATTCACTTTTGATACACGACTAAAGTACTTAGCGATATTCTCTGTCGTAATTTTTTGATGATATATGTATCTGACCCGTCTTATTTCACATTTATCAACATTTATGATCAGAAAAACTTTCTTTTCTTTTGTTTTCAATATTTCACCATGTACGTTGAAAGATGTATTATTTTATTTATTAAGTTTTCACAATAATCCAAGTTGTATTCCACCATCCCGCCACATGTCCCCTGCACATGTTCTCACGTCCCACGCCGTTGCCTACTCGAGAGATAAACATACAGCAATTTCCTGATGTGCCGTGCAAGTGGCAGCCCGTTGTTACCAGTTGAATACAGAGTAATCGTGTTTTCTAACCAATGTAATCAAATGAAAAAGTTTAAAATGAAAAAGGGTAGTTTTAATAAAATCGGTAAATTTCGGAAATATAACAGTTTAAATGTTTTTGATTAGCATATCTTTGTAAGATATTTCCGTAGAGATGGTCATGATGGTTATTATTTTCTATGTGATAGAATATTCATTGTTCCAAATTGTGTTTTGCGTATTTTCATGAATGATTTAGTTAAATAGATTTAATAATTTCAAATCTTGTCTGCTATTTTATTTAATATTTTCATTTGTAAAATTAGATAGATTGAAGTTGAGTGTGAGTTCAAGACTGCACGATTATTGAATTTGTCATTTTTATGTCGTTTCAGTTTGAAATTGAATTTCTGATATTGACATGGCGATTTTCGATTAATAAATTTCTTATCAGTTAACAAACAAAACCCATAAACACAGCTGTCAGAAGTGGATTTCAAATCTAACAAACATCAGATTCATCAAATCACATAAATCGAAAAAGCCAACCGACCGAGATGCTCTCATTGAATTAGCCATACATCAACGCTATTAATTATGATTTTATTTTTTCATGTCACTTTCCTTAGTCGATCTAGTTTAATCCAGCGTATGATAGTCCGTTTTCTGTCATGCAAAATCACATTTATAAGGTCGCTAAACTTTAAAACATATTTCATCCTACAGCGCATGTATTTGCACATCAACGGATTTCATTTCTGTAAGACTTTTTTAAACTCTAACTCAAATTAAACTCTGATAGAGCGTTTACGATTCCCGAACATGTGGTATGCCGGAAATTGGGCATGTCGAAGCAGTTCTGTTACAAGTTGATTATTTGTACAGAGACAGTTCATTCTCTGCTGAACAGTTGCTATGGAATGTTAAAATCTTCAGGGTTTCAACACATTGCTGAAATGAAGTTGATAAATGCACGTGTGCCGATCTCATACATCTCGCTCAATTAAACTGGCTGATAAAAAGAGAAAATGATAATTTTCTCATTTCGGGGTTCTCTGGTGTATTCTTCAATTAAATAGCATCGTTTAAATTATATATTTTCCGCTTAAATGCAACAGGATTGTAAATATCTGAAAATAATTCTTGCTTCGTGTTAACATTGATGTTTTTATGAGAATAAAAAGTGCTCATGCCTCATTATTTGTTCCATCAATATTAAATACATGTGAACCATGACTCGTTAAAAACTCATTCCGTTGAGAGAGGAATGGTTATATTTGTGTTTAATTTGAACCTTAATTAAACATCATTACCGGAATGATTTAAGAGAGCCATGTATGAAGCCTCTTAGTTTTTGTTATCCATATCGTATTCGACATGAACCTTAGATTCTAATCTGAATTCATGTTAACTCTGATATAATTTGTAATGTACTTATGTCTTTGTCAAACGTCATGCAACGAATGTTTTTATACACACGTATATAATCCGAGATGTCAAACGTACACAAGTATAACAGAAAACCTGCAATAATAGTCTTATTCAATATTTTTTCACAAACGTTAAAAAATCATAGTTTTTTTAAAAGTTTCTTGAAAGTTTCTAATAAAGAAGTATAGATAAGTAAATATTTATGATTAAAGTAATAATTGTTTATTTTTTAAAACTTTCAGTGTATTTTCTAAGCAAAGATATGATATCAACATTAAACACCAAAATTTAAATTCATTAGCTTTATAAGCAGATGTCACGGGATGCGAGTGTCATACGTGTATGAAATACGCTGAGGCTTGAATATCACCCAAAAAGGACAGAACTGGGTCTGTTAAATAGTCAATGTAGTAACATGCACAAAGAAGCAGGATTTTCTGTTAATAATTTCTTGAATGGTGCAATATACGACGTTTTGCATTTTATACTTACTCCTTCGTATGACTCTTCTTGACTTTTTTACTTCTAATTTTCTTCAAAGATTAACAAATAACATACTTCACCTATTCTTTTCACAGATGACAGAGGCTCCATTCGGGAGATCGGATTCAGAAGATGACATAGTCGAGGACTACGACGATGTCATGACGATAAAGGCTACATGTTTAAGAAACCGGACAGCGCTTGAGAAAACCCTCTTGATTCTGGTCTTCCTCGCTATAGCGGTCATCATTGGTCTTGCTGTAGGTTTGACCAGACCTCGCGTGGAACCAGGTAAGCTGACCAATGGTCTGTATCCATGCTTGTTATCTTCTTGGTGGTGGTCAAGCTGCAGCTATAATCATGTCCCTGTTACTGAAGTAAGACAGCTAAACCGGCGTCTGCTCGATCCAGCTGGTGTTGTAATGCATTACCTTTAGCCCCTAGTTAGAATTTTGGTACAGTCCTATGATGCAACTTGTGAAACAACTATATATCTAGTTTCATTCATCACGCACTATCTATATTTCATCATTCTCCTAAAGTCATAACTCGCGCAAGCCTCCACCAATGGCTAATTAAAGCCTTCCTGCTTTGCACCGAAGTTCGTGGTAGCATCAAGTAAAGATGCAGTACATTAAAGAGCTGGCACAGGAAAATTTTTGACAATACAGTAAGTTTACATTTAGTCAGTGATAGAGCCTGGAACGCGTTATAACGTGTGAGTTCCGTTGGCTGCATTTGTAATTGAGCGTCGTTATCATCAAAATGATATGCCTTAACGTAGCAACTTAGTTTAGCAATATTTTGACAGAATCAATACACCGCCCTTGATCTTGCAAATATTGGCAGATCATGGTACCTTACCTTGGTTAGAATTCATGGACGATCGTTCAGAGTTTAGGTATGAAAATGCCGACATCTTTGTTTGCTTCATCTCAAAACTGAAATGAAAATATAATTGAAAGTGTTTGTTTGTGTTTATGTGTTTATGTTTTTTAAGAAATAGTTCTGTGATAAATCTTTTTGTCAAGTATTTAATGCATTGTAAAAAAGCGGAATGGAAATTTTTTTGTTTGATTGTGTGAAATCATTCTTTTAACATGTTCTATTTCGCTTCTAGAACTTTAAGTGAAGAAAATGTAACTATTTCATTTTATGACATATTAGCCTCAGGAAAAAGACTGGATTTAAGGGAAGTCAAATGAGATGCATTATATCCTTAGTTTTTAAAATGCAGACGTCGTTTTTTCATCCTTCAGAAATGTCACTCAATTGCGAAACCATGCTCTCACGCTTTTAGACAGGCCTCAGTTAAGAATGTTACTATACAAGATGTTTAACGATTAAAATGTCCACAGCAAAATGTCAAGTTATCAGTGAATCATCTTTTCCATGACAACGGGTTTCCTCAAAAGTCTAACTAAAGTTTTAACTACGGCCGTACAAGATTAGACCGGAGCTACTTTAGACGGTAACAAACACACATGCCGCCACTAAAATGCCAAACCTCTTCTCCAGTACGTAAATATGGCAAAGACAGACTTAACAATATCCTCTTCACAATAGGGGTCCATTGAGAATCTATCCCTCTTATGGTTGTAAATTGATTCAAAGGAAACAATTGCTATTCTCCTCATCAACAAAACTAAATCTTTAGAATTGCAAAAGGCGTCTGCTAGTGACACGAGAGGGCTTGAGTTGATAGTCTTTAATTAGATGTCTTAGAGCAAGTAGTATATAAAGAGACGTTAGGTCGAAAGGGTATCATTCGATGTTCTGAACAGTGCTGGGTCAGGATTGAGCCCTATTCTACGGTTTAATTGTGGATAGGTTTCATTTCTAAGTGGACACTTGACCGCGATCTATTGGCGGAGCGGATATTCTGAACCAGCGATATCACTACTATCGTAGCAGAGGACACTTGAAAACTTCTTGGAAACGTCTTTGTGATATTTTCTCATAATTCTGACTATAGCTCCAAGACGTTCCAATTAATAATTGCGTCTTAAAACGTCTTTTACTCGATAAAGCCATTCAATAGTTTGTTGAGTTCTTCTCCTTGTGTGAAGAGGAACCCTCTTATTTTCTTTCTGAGATTTTCATTGAGGGAACGAATTTTGATAGTACCAAGAGTACAACTACATATTGTCTTCAAAAGCCAACTTTGCCTAGAAATGTTGGCGATAAAACACAAAAATGTCCTAGTACTAGCATGGCTCCTGGTTTCACCAATAACTCTGAGCGATTCCTTCTTTGTAGTGGAACCGTATTGCAAGACACAGGCCTGTATACAGGCGGCCAGTTCCATGCTTAATGCCATGGACCCTACGGTGGATCCTTGTGACAACTTCTATCAGTATGCGTGTGGGGGATGGGAGCGGCAAACCCCAATCCCCCCGGGCTACCAGATGTGGGACAGATTTCAGGAGCTGTCGGGAAAGAACCTGTACGTGTTGAAGAACCTTATAGGTATATATAGTCCCAACCTGATTGGTTTTCTCATTTTCCTCTTTCTAGTTGTGTCATTTCAATTATCTGTAATGAAAGTAATTTCGTTCTATGAGCCCGTATTAACATGAATTGTCAATTATATAAATTAGATCGTGATTTTCATGCTGGAGTATTTTTCTTTTGAAATAAACTTTTTAAAGTAATTTTGAACAAATCTTTCTCTTTGTGAGAGAAACTTAAACAAATAGCATGAGGCTTTGCATATAACAGACAAGTAATATTTCCCTCTTGCTTTAATGTCCTCGAAAGCATCTTGAAAGCATTATCAAAACCCCCATGCGATGAATGGTCAACAATATTCTGTGTCCTTTTTAAGAGTCGCGCACGTTTACGGGTGAGGCCCAAATGAAAGTCCAGAACCTTTATGGCAGCTGTATGACTGAGAGTGCCCTCAACCGTCCAGTGACCCTGCAGGACTTTCGGTCACTCATCCAGTCCGTGGGTGGCTGGTCTATAGACGGCAGTGACGGGACGGATTGGGACTTCAGCACAGCGCTGGAGAAAATACACTCCCTGGGGGCTTGGCCGCTGTTCCAGCTTAAAGTAGATATAGACGAGAGGGACCCAACAGAACAACATATTCTTAAGGTAAAGAAACTCTATGGCATGGGTTGAAAACTGGTTTGTATTTTTATGAATTGATCATTGTCTTATCTAAATGACGTCAGTTGATTAGTGTTTACATTGGAATTTGGATACAAAGTCTTCATAACATGAAATTCTTCAAAGGCATTTAGAAGTTGGTGTGACAATACTAGACAATTCTTATGGATAACAACTTCTTTATTTGATTTCTCACGAAAAAATGTCGTGAGAAATCAAAGAAAGAAGTTGTTATCCATAAAATATGTTATAATAGTGATTTAAGTTAGTTTATTAATTCAGTACCCAATACCCAGTGGGGACGACACAGCTTATGAAGGATTACTTGTATATTTGAAAGACAGTGATATCGGTATTGGATCTAATAATGTTTTAAAGCGGAATCAGTCAACGTTGTCATCCAATGTACTCACGTCCCACCGACAGGTTGTTGATTTAGTGTCTTTGTTAGACGATATAAATAATTTCTTGACGTTTTGGGGGATATATCTGTAAGTACTTTATGCCTGAATTCACATAAAAAATTATGGTAATTGTTGTTGTGTTAAACAAAGGTTTAAAAAATACCCACGTAAGATATGTCATATGTAGTAGTTGCATAACGAACCTGCCCTTATTTGAAGCATCAAACATCAAACATTGAAAAGTAACAATATCATTATAATGTGTGATTATACCCATACTCTTTTAAATCTTGTTCACCGTTAGCTGCATGAAAAGTACTCTCAAGGAACATGTATACTGTATATTCCAGATTGGGTACATTATATTTCAGTATGTTGTGTATTTCCGTTTGATATTGTGTATTTCAGATTGATATTGTGTATTTCAGATTGAAATTGTGTATTTCAGATTGAAATTGTGTATTTCAGATTGATATTGGCCAGACGGTGCTACCATCTGACTTGTTTCCGTCCATCAAACACAGCACCGCCAACCCCTCCCCCTCCCCCTCTTCAAACCCCTCCCCTTCCCCTACCAACAGCACGTCCAACACCTCAACAACCTCAACACCCCCTCCATCCTCAACAACTCAACAAGAAGAACAACAGAACCAACATCCCAAGAAAACTGTAGACGAGGTTCGTCTTTCTCTATTATTGTCATTTGGTAATTGAAGGTGTTGTTGTAAATGTTTGATAAAAGTACCACGGCTTTAATTTGCATTCTAAAACTTAGAATGGTCATCGACCAGTACTTGTATATATCATTTTCCTCACAGTTCCTTGCTCCAAGTAGTCATGCCTCCATTGAAGACTTATCAGTGCCTTTAAATTAGAATACTTTCATCATGCGTACGAATTGGTATCTATTCCAATTAGTGTGTTCATGGAGCGATCTGTATATATGATTTTCTTAGTTAAGCATTGATAGACCTTTAAAAAGCAATCAGATAAAGACAGCTCCTTTCTGAACGGTATTTCTAGTTTACAGTCGCCTGATAGAGCCGCAGCTACAAAACTCGTTTAGAAAAGAGGATTTTGTAAATTCAATACGCTTTCTTTTCAAGGGTATACGCACTCTTTGTACTAACACTAATGCAAGGTTTATTTCATTTCTTAAAGAACGTCTTTTTACAACCATTGTACATTACAGTGTACATTTACAAAAGAATAAATCAAGAGTTTTGTTGAAAATTTAACGCACGTTGAACATTAGTTCCTGAAAATTCTTTTAAACTAAAGACTAATGTATGTTCACATGTGGCTGATGAAAATATGCAGGGGGTTAGTTTTGCAGTATTGAATCGCGACTGAATCTTACCGAACTTATATCATGCTTCGTGATTCCAATTCATTTTGCTATTAAAAACGTGCATGGCGTAATAAATCTTATGCTTATAAAACATGGTTTAAAATAGACTCAGAAGGTCCTATATGGGATATTGCCAGACGTGTTATTAAACAGTCGTGGTAAATCAATGACTTCGGGTAAAAATCAATCACGTTTGATCTGATTTCCATTGATGTGTTTTCTGTTGCAGGTTAAACAGATATTTTTAGACGAAACAGTTCACCTTCTCACTGCTTTTGGTATGTCAAAGGAGAATGCTACAACTCGAGCAGAAAAACTATTGGAAATCGAAATCGCAATCGCTTCGGTATGTATAAACCACAATGTCTGAAAGAACGTCCTTCATACATGATGTAGACTCTAAATTGAAAACTCAACACGAACATATTTAAATAATTATTTATTCATAGTAATTACAATTAAGTTTATTCTTCCGAAAGTAGCGTCATGAAAGTAATAAGAAAATAAATGATGTTACTTTATTGTTTTGTATACGTCAAGTGCCGTTGAATTAATGTCTCAAGTGGGTTCACGTCTAATTGTCATTATATTATTATCTGAAACTGTGACAAACACAATATTCAAAAAATATTATCAGTAAAGATATCTCTGTTTATTGAAATGTACTTGCGTTGTGTCATTTTATTTCCTTGTTTTTATTTAATTGAAATATTGTCTCTCATAAATCGCTGAGCGATTGGATGTATTACACATGTGAGACGTAAATGAAATATTCTGTCTGTCTGTCTGATTGTCTGCGTGAGCTATTGCCATATATGTTTTTTTCCTTCCAGGCCACACCAAACACTGTGCACAATCATGACAGAATGCGGTTATACAACGTCAAATCACTTGCTGAGTTAGAACAAAACTACACCCTGGTAAGTTTTAAACATTGATTTGTGACCCTCATTCCTTTATATTCAAAGCTCGAATGATAGGTCGCAACAGTGAAGTCGTAATGTAACTGTACCTGATTTTCCTTGAATACAAAAAAACAGCGAGGCGAGTCATTTGTAACATGGGTGATACACAAATTGGGTAATTAAGAAATTAAAACTTAAATTATGCGAAACTCTCAGAAAGATTTCCTGAATTCGTACTAATTCGCCTGATTAACGAATAACCACATTCGTTTCATGAAAGCCATATGATATATTATTCGTGCAGATGCAACATCCGAAACGTCATAATCCGATGAGGGATTTTTACAAGTATTCTTTCATTTGAACAATTTGTATATTTAAATTTTTTTCTGCATTCATGGTTTTATTTTTGTTTCAGGCCCAAATGCAGTGGGTAAAGTATATGAACCATCTCAACTTCTCGCTGACTGACCAGGACTATGTTGTTATTCTCCACCCTCAGTACCTAACCATCATTACACATATAGTCGGGGACTACTTGTCGCGGAAGAATACAACACAGTAAGTACGGCAACACAGATATCCTTACCATTCATCTCAATAATTGATTCTTTATTCTTGTAAATTACATTTAAGCACATAAGGGATAACTTTCTTTTACGAGTAACATTAAAGGACGAATTATCAGTTTCCAAGACGTTGCGTAAAGGTCATGGAAACAAGGAAAACAATTGAAAGATTAAAGCGTATTTTATCTTTAATGTTAAAGTTTCTATTTTCTTCATTTTCTTAATCTATGTCCTTACATTCAAGGTTTGCATATTAAGTGGCCAATGAAATATCACACTAGATGCTTGTGTGTCTCATATTTGATTATCCCGGTCAGAAAATATTCAAAGATGTTTTCTTTACCAATTAAAATGATCTATCAGCAAATTCAAATTCATTATAAATGGAACTTTAATTTATTTTATTATTCATATTGTTAGCCCAAGGGAGATTTACCGCATTTTAAAGTGGATTTATTGCGCCATCTGGGAAATTTTGACATCAATTATGAGAATTAATTAAAAGTTGCATGACATAATGTATTACATCAGCTGGAAGTGCGCTAGCGTCCTGAGAATGTAACACTTGTATTTCCATAGAAACAGTAAACATCGTTATACTTTCAAAGAATATTAATTGGCTATTAGCTAACCTAGTTAAAATTCATACAAAGTGGCAGTTTTAAACTTTTGATAAAATGTAGACAACTTTTTAACAACTATTTGATTGTTTTTTTGTACTTAAGAAATAAATCATACATGGAAGTACATTGGTTATTTTACGTCATATAACATCCGATGCTTTTAAGAAATGTCTCAACAAGACCTGATAAGGTAAAAAGTAAACAACCAAATTGGAATGTAGTTTGTATAACAAATATCTATCTTCGAAGAATAAAAGTATGGGATATATCATATGTCGTGATACAAACATCCATATTTTTAACAAGACACGTATTCCTGTAGCTGTCACATGATGTTTTGACTGTTCTTTGAAATGAATATTTCTCTTGCATTCTTTATTTAAAAGCATTTTGATGCAGATACGTCGGAACAAAGATGGGTATATATAAACTGTTTACTGCAGTACGGCAGTCGTAAATATCCGATTGCATAAAAACAGTTTTTTCTCAAGCATAAGCATTATTGAATGGTGTAAGATTTAAAAAGGATTCATAAAAATAAACCTGGATTAGACAAATGGATAGCTTGTGTCTATACCAAACCTTTGAGTTCTAACAAGATTTTTTTGTATTTTTCTTTTGTATTATAACACAGATCGTTATGCCCACTGGCAGTTTCATCTGAGCCAATATTGAAACTGCACTTCGGACAACTGAACAAGCTATTGGTCCATTTGTTAATGTAAAACTTCAAAGCGTATAGAACCGCAGCATAATTTGTTTTTCGATAAACACGTAATATTCTATTTATGATAGGCATTGAAATAAATACACACGTGAGTTGAAATCATGTAATATCTACACGTTTAACTCTTTCAAATAATATTGATCTGCTACAAGGGAAGAAATTTTATGCCTATGTCCTGGTATATGTAGTAATCTATGATTTGGTGCTTGGTTTAATTATTATTTATTTATTATCTGATCGTGTGGGAAGGATACACTTTATAAAGACGTCCTAGCGCTAAATATTTCAGATATCATAATCAGTAACTAATTTACATTTTATCCTGACCTTGCTGTCATTATAGTTTACCCTTGAATCTATTTTCGCAACATATACAGTTAGATCACTGATGGTCATGGCATAACTACCACCTTAATGAACGTTTACTTAAATGAATGCTACATTTAAATATTTTTGTCCCCCGCCGCAACGCGGAACGGGGACTATGAATTCAGCGGCGTCTGTCCGTACGTCTGTACGTACGTACGTACGTCCGGATTCTTGTTATATTAAGATTTATGACGAATCCTGGGGTTCAATCCATCATTTTACGAAAGATACTTTAGTTCATCAATCCCCGCCCCCTTGTCCCCTTTCCTAGTCAATTGTTTTTGTGCTCATATCTTCAACACGTCTACGAGAAATAGCAACGCCCATACTGGATCATCAAATCGTTCCGTACTTAATCTCCAGTTATTACTTCATTTCATTTCCCCCAAAAGAACACAGAACTCGTCATGATGGATCCATCATGTACTTGACTGGTCATGTTATAACCATTCCGCTGTTGCAGAGGTCAACTTTAGGCGATTTTTTTATCTCCAGTAATATGGGTTAAGAGTTTCATCACGTTTAAAGTATTCCCAGAGGTAGTAAACAGTATGGTTGTCTTTAAGATTTCTCCCGGGACAAGCATAATGCTTCAGTAAAGGAGATCTTAAAAATTCGAGCCATACATCCTCATGACGTATCTTGAATAACAGTTAATCGTTATTCGATAAAGTAACATACGTGTAATTTGAAAGGTAACTTTACATTTGATGTGATTAAAACATCATGAAGTTATATACAAATGGTCGAAGAAAGGTATTCAATGATGAAAAAAATAGAATGTTATCGGCACGTTTGGACATACATCCATACACGAATTGTTGACCACGCAAACCCGGTCTAAAGATTTCAAATGTTTTCCTAACGGTTGTAACTTCACATTTCCTTGATCAAAACTAACTCGGATTGTTTATTGTAGAGTACTACGGGACTACCTGGTGCTCTCTCTGGTTCGATCTCTCAAACCCTACTTCGACCCCAACACGTTTGAAAACGCCTATGAGGAAGCAGGTTTGTAGAATCTAACATCTTTCTTCTTTTAATCCAAAACGCTTCTTCCAGATTACAAATATATGACTGAGAGACAACTATCTTTGTAATAAGGAATAAATACAGAGAACAACTGTTTTACTTTTTATTCAATCCCTTCGATCTGTAGTGCATGGGTGTTGATAAGTGTAATATTTTACTTAACTTTAAGTACACTCAGGAGGGCACTACGAGTCTTTCACTTGTTTTATTTGGTTTACAAAATGCACGTTTGTCTTCCAAATTAGCAGTACTGGAGAGTATTCTGCAAATTGTGTGAACGTTAAGTGAACATAGCGACCTTTATATTGTAGGTTTATTTGGACTTGAGAAATTAATATTGGAAGGTAATAATTCTAGCACGTTGCCCGGGAATGAAATATTTACTCTTTTTATTTCGCTCTCCTGTCAGTCAGTCACTCATACTAGAACATCCCCGATTTCAGGTGCAATTTGCTCTGTAGTTGTCGTTCACATTCTAACTCTGCATATAGATCGTCATCGTTCGGACCTTTTCGGTAGTTCCCGGAAAATAACGTTTATCACATATCATATCGCGTATTAATTTTCGTACCGTTTTTAAAGACACGAAATAAGGTAAACATTCTATATCTCGCATGTTTCATTTTCCCGAGTGATACCGGAAACTACCGAGTAATCACGACTTATCACGCACTGATAAAGATTGTGCATGGTGTAACATCGTTCAGACGAATTGTTAGGTAGTCTTTACACATTCATTTTCATTATTTGATGTTTTCTGTTGTATGCTCTTGGTTTATATTGATTTTGTTGTGTTGTTATTGTGTCCCAAATGCTTTCTTCCAATCACTCATATCAGCTGTTTACACTTACGCATGACTTCATTATTTCTGCGTTTTGTTTTCTCCGTTTTAAAATAAGAATCGATTTGATTAATATTTGGTTAAACAAAGTTCATATTCAAAACAACCTGAGACAAATATAAAGAAAAATAATTTCGTCATCTATCATTAATGAACTCAAGAATACAGCGTGATTAACTCACTTAATTCATAAAGGGCACTTTAAGCGGTTTTTATTATCACTGCATTTGTAATAACTCGTCTCTGAATCATGACCTTAACCATAACAGTTCTACCAAAACTAAACAAAGCGACTCTTTCAGATGAGGACGAAATGATAGAACACTGGAAGAGGTGTGCGTTCTACACAAACTCGGCGCTTCAGTTTGCCACAGGGGCGATCTATGTGAGCGGGTCAGACCATATGGAGAATGTAGATAAAGTAAGTATTGCCCCCTTCCTTATAATGTGAAATGCGTGAAAGTGGTAAAGTGGGGTTAGGTGAATTGACATTGGGGTTGGATGCGGAGAGCGCACAAACAACTATATCCCCAACCACCCACTCAAAAGCTCCAAATATAGATAATGTTGAGAGTCGTATATGTCATACATGATAGGAATATATATACAAATATATACAAATCCAAATCATCGGATATCCTCGTGTAACTTTTGTCCATCTGTAGGAATATAATATTATTCGATAATGAAATATGCACTCAGTCCCTTAACCAATAACTTACACAAGTACGTATTTGTGTCTATCTGACTAAGATACATTGTAGTGTAGACTATAATGATGTTCCTCTCTTTGTTTCAGATTGAAGAGCTTATTACTTATGTAAAAGCTGCTTTTAAGGATTATTTGTTGAGAAAATTCTGGATGGATCGGGTCACAAGGCAGCGAGCTTCAGAAAAGGTAATAGTTGAATAGTAGACTAAACTAACAGTAGTCGCCCTAGCACTATAACAGAACAATACTGTCGTATAACTATTACAGAACAATTTTCCTCGTATAGCTATTATAGAATAATACTCGTCGTATAACTATGACAGAACAGTTTTCATCCTATAACTATTACAGAACAATACTCGTCGTATAGCTTTTACTGAACAATTTTCATCCTATAACTATTACAGAACAATACTCGTCGTATAGCTTTTACTGAACAATTTTCATCCTATAACTATTACAGAACAATACTTGTATAACTATTACATTGCGTATGGTATCAATACAATTATAGCCTAAACAGTACTTCTCCCTGTTGTTGACGCCTACCCTGATTCACTGAATTCGACACGCACTGTTTTTCTTGAAGGTAAACGTTAACTACAAAATTAAACGTTTCTGATCAAGGGATCTCAAGGTATGATATGTAGTATATTGAATTGACCATTTCTGATCTATTATTTAAATATATTTTCCATTCATTTCAGATTGAGTACATCATAGATAAAATCAGCTACCCCCGTTACATCCTCGATAATAGCTTCTTGGATTCGTATTATAGAAATGTAAGTTAGAATATTTATTGACATAATTTCTTCATCTTTGTATTTTGTCGTTGTTACGCATCATTTCGTTTACTTATTAAAAAGGTGTACTTCTGATAATTTATTTCATTTTCTTTGGTCTGAACTATATGATGCTTTATTACAGTTTGATGTCGTTGACGATTGGTTCAAAAACATTCTTACCTGGCGAAAATTTCAACTGAGGCAGTCAAACACACTCTTGAAAGAGAAACCAGATAGAAAGAAAAGGTAAACATTGAATAATTGCCATGGTGTTTCATAAGGTGTAAAGAGTAGCCTCCCTTTGATGAAAATTTTATGGCGCTTCAGTTCATATCATAGCATTATTTTATATGAAGACTCTGGCGTTGTAAAGTAAATTCCAGAAAAAACAATTCTTATAAATTTGACATATTTATATGGTAATATGATTTTATCCAATTATTGCATTATTGATTACAAATATTGGCTATGATTTTGAAAAAAGTAAATAATTAACCCTTTAAAAAGTAAAGAATGACCCTTTTTGATTAAACATTAAATACATTTCATACTAAACGGACCTAGCTGTACCTGGCCAGTCATGTTTCAAATGTGACAATACTTATGTCGTGAAAAAATATTTTCCGCTTTGAAAAATTTGATAAAATCTTTGTTTCAGTTGGTTGCGTCCTCCCGTAACAGTGAACGCTTTCTATTCGCCGACACGTAACGACATCATCTTCCCTATTGCTATGTTCCATCTGCCCTTCTACATTCCAAATGGACCAAAGTAAGTTCAACAACTTGCTCTAACTTAACAATTATAACAAGCGAAATCCTTTCAAAAATATCCAAACGTTTGACATATGTTATTCGAATTCAGTCTTGTAATACGTAGAGTTCATTGCATACATTCAAGAATGATTTTCTTAAAAAATATATGATATATATATACATGAACAGATCTTTTAGTTCATGAGTGCTAGAGGTGTTAAATTCAAATTTAATATTATTAGGATTGACATAGTATTTGTGTTTTATATATTGTGATTCAGAAAATTATAGTAGCTCGGACAAACAAGGAGAAAATGGGTATTGATAAATATCAGTATATTTACCTGAATGAAGTTATATATACTATCATTTTAAGAAAAGATGTTTATAGAAAAAGATATGGCCATTACCAATAACCCGAATTTTTCAAAGCATGTTAAAATTATGGTATATGAAAAATGAACGTAAGTTGATGATAGTTTTATGTAATTTTGGATATTCATGATAAATAAATTACTTTTAATGTGTAAAATAAAAATAAACCCCATATTATTTCAGATCTGTAAATTTTGGTGCGATGGGTTCTATAGTTGGACATGAAATCACACATGCCTTTGATATACAAGGTGAGTTCTATCCTTTGATGCTGTTTGTAAATGCTGAATTGTTCCACTGATGTTACTGAAGAAACGAAATGATCTAATAATCTTTATAACGAAACATAAACAATGATGAAAAATAGTTTGAATTGTAACGATGTATGTTTTTATTTTGCTATTGTACAATATCTTGGTTGAATTGAGAGACATTTCGATACATGAACATATCGTGAACACCATTTATCAGGAAAAATAAAATCCGTATTTTCACAGTGTGAAAAAACGATGCGATTCTACTCAGGGAAATAACCCTACAATCATATGACGTTATCTGTGACATCATATGGTTTATATACCTACGTATACATACAAACTACCTATCCCTCTTATGATGACAGGTAGACAGTATAATCGCGAAGGTAAGCTAGAAGACTGGTGGGATCCTACAACAGTGCAGAATTTCGGAGAGACGACAACCTGCATGAAGGAGCAGTATGATGGCTTTAGCAAGTCAGATTATAGGGTAAATAATAATAATGATAATAATAATGATGGTGATGATGATGATGATGATGATGATGATGATGATGATGATGACGATGATGATGATGACAAGTTACCCAGTTAATACTGCCAGGTGAACAGTTGAATAAAGTCTTGTGCCTAAGGAGACACCACACAACTCAACTCGTGTCTCAGAATAACCCTTGAAATCCTTGACATTTGACTATTCTTAGTTGAAGTAAGACCGTTCAGACTGTAAGGTAAATCTCTCTCCTTCAAAATCAGATCGATTCTATGATTATATTCCTAAGTAAATCAGATATCCGGTGTTTGCCGGTGTTTGTGTCCTGCCGGTGTTTGTATATTTACAAGACGTCTTCAGTAATGGCTATGTTTCGATTGCAGGTGAATGGAACATTCACACTGGATGAGAATATTGCTGACAATGGCGGTTTGCGCGCAGCAAACTTTGTAAGTATTATATTCCTCAAATATGTCATTCATTCTGGAGCCTTTTTTCAAAGAAGGGAATGAAAGATAACATAGTTATCAACTGGTAACTCTGTGTTTAGATTGTTGAGGACCATCCTAGATTTTATATATTGAAGTATGATATAGCCCCTACATATGAACTATAACAGTGTGTTTTTATTCCCCTCGGAGCGTTATGTTTTATTTTGCACCCGTGTAAAAAATTTACATTAAATACCAATTTTTTTCAGAATTTCTTCAATAATCATTAGATAATGAAAAAAATGCATTATATTCAAGGAGTCAAATATTTCATTACTAAACCAGATTGTCCGTAGTTGCGAGTTGCATGCGAGTTTTATAGCATGAACACCTTTTCATTATTTCATTTAGAGAAATTGATTAGAGTATCGAAACTGAAATGTCCGTTCATGTAATTACTATCAATTAATTAAAAAGTTCCCCTTGCAGATTGGTAACATTGGGTTTCCTTTTCATAATATTCACTAACAAAACGTGCTACAATGCCTTTTAGCTGGTGATATATGATATCCAAATATTGAGATTAGTGAAAAAGTGATTGATATAAAACGATACATTTTACCTAACCATTTCTAATTCATTAGAAATAGATATGTTGCTTGTTTTACACCTGCCGTCGAATACCTTTTTATGATTTATTCTAGTATAATACAATAAAGACATGGTTAATCATGGCTATTTAATCATTACAGGCCTACCACATGTGGGCGGAAGAGAAGACGGAGGAAGCCCCGCTACCCGGTGTTAATCTTACTCACAATCAGGCTTTCTTTGTTAGTTTTGCACAGGTAAGATATCAACGAAATAATTATACACCAACTGCCACTTTGAGAGCCTAGTTTGGCCTTTTGAAAAAACTCATTATCTGTTACTATATTTGAATACTAAAGGCAAATTTCAGAAATGTTTATAACTCGCCTCATATTTTCTTCAGTTTTAATGTGATATTCATAGAATTTCTACACTAAATGACAATTAATCGTTAACGCATATGCCATAACGATAGACATTTTAGTGTGAAAATGGCAGCTATAGTTATTTCTTCGTCGTGTTTGCGTTTGTCAGATGTGTGGATAAAGACATAGGAGTGTTTGCTTGAATCTTTGTTTTCACAATATTTTCATCAAGTTAAAATACAAGAATCGCGTCACAAATGTCACCTGAGTTATTACCCTTTGATCATGATTCGTGTCACTCATGAAGAGTGAAAAAAAGAATCTAAAGTAAAAAACATTTTCGGAAAATATACGACCCCCTTTTCAAAATAAATTCAAAACAAGTTTGGACAAGGAAGAGGACTTTACGACAAAGTTAACGAAATGTAGTTCTCTTTTGAATAAAAGTTCAACACGAATGCACAGCTTTATATCTCATAACGGTATTTCTTTCACAGTTGATGCTTACATTTATTAACTCAATTCTTTCATTATTGCAGATGTACTGCTCAAAATATACAAAATATGGTTTATTGCATCACCTCTTATCGGACCCACACAGCCCAGGGTTTGCAAGGTAAGTTACAGTGCAGAATACATCATCAATCAAATTATCATTATAAAGTCCAGTATTTTCAAGTATTGTTCAAAATGAACAAGGTCCTTTAGGATGTGGCCTTTAAAGATTGACTGTATACAAGACTCCTTGTGATTAAGAGAAATGAAACTAATGGAAGTTTCTTGTTCTTTTTCAGAGTAAATGGAGTATTACAAAACTTCAAAACATTTTCATGGGCGTTTGACTGCCCCAATGCTGCTAAAATGAACTCGAGAATAAAATGTGAGGTGTGGTAAAACATCCGCACACTGAAAGAGCTATCCACGTCCGCTTCACGATGCTAGTCATAGTCAAGGTCTTCCATCGACCCTGACCTTCATAGTGATCTTCGGCCTTGGACTTCATGAATGACCTCGGGTCATGACCTTTGCATAGTCATGACAGAACTGGCGCCACTGACACTGTGTGCATATATGATGGTTTATGCCAAAGAAGATCTATTTTACTACTCATAAATCATTCCTCCACAGGTTCTGATTTTAATTCTAAATGTCATGCAATAGTGTGAAGATATGAGTTACGGTCTCGTAATTTTATATGCACACAGTATGCAAGCTAAGTGTCTGTTGAAATAGATATAGACATTCTGAGAAATACAAGCTTATAGAGATAAAAACAACATGGCTAATGAGATGAGGACACAAGCCAAATACCTAAACCAGTGTAGATGCAAATATCTGAAAGTAGAGACATCGTAGATGTAGAAAAAAGAATACCGACAACATGCATCGTGAAAGCGTCCATAGCAACCAGCATCATGTGATATGCAGTCTCTACGTCTTCCAGAACGAGGCCACCGCCATATTGCCTACCCTCGAGTTGTGTCACGTGAAAAGTCACGTGGTGAGTTCCAGTTGAGGCGTGCAGTACTTCCTGTTGTCTGACTGATGTATGTGAATGAAGCGTGTTCATGTTCATACTTCCCTTGTTTCTTTTTTGAATTGTTACATACTTAATGCATTGTTCTTAAATGACCTTATGTAATTATATTTTATCATATTGATCGATTTAGCTGACTTTCACAATTTTATTGACTTAAACACAAATAACATTTATTGATTGTAAAAGTTGTTATGTTTTAAAGTTATATCATGTTTTATGCGTGAAATATCCATTTCCTTGCTTTGTTCTCAACAACATATTGTTTTCAAGAATTATTGTTACTTTAATGAGGTATCTGCTTTTGAATACATACAATTTATTTTCAAAGTGAACCTATTTGGTCTTTCCTTTTCTGCAAACACTATAGCCATGGGACATTTGCTAGCGTGATGCAGGTCTCTTTAACTACACTCACATATGTATGTATATACGATAACCTATTGACGTACATGTCACGTTGTAAATACCCCATTGGTCAGTATGTCTGTTACTGTTCTAGTTTTTTGACCACTTTTCATATTTTCTATGCAGGGTTGTGACCTTCTGATACTATTTTCATACAACGATATGCAAACATTTAATCTGGAGAGTCTAACAGTGAAACATGTTGTATATGGATTTGTTAAAATAGCCAGTACTTTGTCCTGTCCGAAATGCGTTCTAAAGTCACTAGTATGGTTTGGGAGTCCTTCGTGAACTCGATCATGAAAGTCATTTCTTTAAAAGTAACACTGATATTCAATCAAAGGTACACTGTTTATATTGATAGGCATAAGTATCAATTTGACAATATAAGTTCTTCGATCCATAAACAATTTCTTTATATTGTGCAAGTCATTAACCGGCAAGCACAATTAATTCAAACAAACTTGTTGAAGGCTTTAAATAATTCTTAGTGACATACCTTTGCTGTAAGGTCTTTGAAACATTCAACTGTTGCTCTGTATTTTATATAGACAAATCAACCAGTACATTAAATAAAATTGAGAATGAATAGTCTTTATTCAGTTACCATGACTTGAAATAAATTTATAATTTCCTCACTGATGCTGACGCACTGACTTAAGTAACACGTATAATACACGTGTAATACAGACGTCCTTCTCAAGCAAAGATTCCGTACTTTCACCCTGAATTCTTAACCACTATGTTCTCCTTGGTCGGAATCTTGATCGCGGAAACGCCATTTTCGATAGCAAAGTGTTACTTATTAAAACAATTAAACAGTGTATCTTACAACACAGCAGCTATGACCCTGGTCCTCTGACATATGTTAATCGTTGTGATACGTCTAGATGTTACATTGGATATCGTTGTTAAACCAATGTCGAGCTCCGTCGTGTTAATAACAGTTTGTTTTGTAGTGATATGTGATACTTCTAGTCAGGAATTTCTTCTCATATCAAATGTTAGATGTTATGCTTATTGTACATGTATGTTAAATTATAGACATTTGAATTCAAAATGTAGTATGCTGCATAGAGAGTATAGGCGATAAAATCATTGCTTGAATGCTTCATAGAAATATTTTGTTTCAAATCATAGAAACCGCGGTTTAAGAGTTACATATGTTTACCGGACCAGACCAAAGTAATACGTTAAAAGATTTATGAAGGATATATTTATGATAAAATAACTATCGTTACAAGAAAACTCTATTGGCTATGAAGCTGATATCTATTGCAGTGTAATCCAGATGTCTATGTCATGTTGGTTGTTAATTTCACGCACCTGCTGTGTATCATGTTGTACATTTCCTCATGCTGTCATTTTTATTGCCAGTGCGATGTATATTGTGCTTGGAGGCGAGTGAGTGATGTGAATATGGATGTGAATGAGTATGGAAGCCCACTAAGGTTAACATTTTTTACTTGAAATAAATGCTATTTTTTATTAAAAAAGTCAATCTCGAACGCGATTTCGTAGTTTTGTGTTGAATCCCAAAGACTCTGAAAGTGGTGATAAATATGTGAGTGTTTGCTCCCGTATAGAAGGCCGCATGGTCACGACAACAACATTGGGTATATATGCATTCCATATCGTCTCATTTCACATTAAGAATTACACATCAAAATCGGCGAACTATTTGTACATATTATTTTTCAAATACATACAAGTGACCCCAAGATCCTTTAAATTTTACACGATAATTGTTTATAAATTTCTGATGATTTGGATATTGAAAAGGAAAAAATAGGTATAAGTTGCGAATCAAACGATACGATTATTGTAAACATTGACAAGTACGTTGCAGATAAATGAAACCAACCGATTTCTTCAAGTACTGCACTAAAGGATGTTTCCTTATTAAGTCGTACATAGTTCTTATATTAGTTCCTCTGCAGCTTTTCAATGCATGCTCGGAAGGTAAAACCCCAATTGGTGCTTTTTTTAGTTTAAAATCTTTAAATGTATACTTTAAAGCGTACGATGTTGCGTACCAAGTTTTTGGATGCTTGAACGGCTAACGCTTCACATGGTTTCGACTAATACAACCTTGAAAAGAAAACAATATCCAAAATTATAGTAAGTTTTTGTCATCATTTCTTTCCCTTCGTAAAACCATTTCTCAACATTTTGTAACACTCTTCTGCTTTGAAAAACTAATTGATAATTGATTTGTCTAACTCTACCTCAAGCCCCCATTTATATCTGAAACTAAGACGTTGTAATCAGGAAACAAATGAAGTTGTATAGCTTCAATGTCTTTATCCACATTTTTCCCATTTGGTAAGCCAGATTCCAATTCAAGAACCAGCAGATTAATGAAAAAGATGAAAAGTAGGGGACTCAACATACAACCTTGGCGAACTCCACTGGAGTTAGTAAATATATCAGGGATTTAACCCAACCGCAAACATTTCAGTACATTTCAAATAAGGTTATA
This sequence comes from Phorcus lineatus, assembly GCA_921293015.1. Classification (NCBI taxonomy): domain Eukaryota; kingdom Metazoa; phylum Mollusca; class Gastropoda; order Trochida; family Trochidae; genus Phorcus; species Phorcus lineatus. The sequence goes on from OV121088.1 coordinate 39,576,365, forward strand.
TATTTTACCATGAATACCATCCTGCAAATAGAGATAGCGAAAGTCTATAAAGTCCTTATAAAAAAACGTTGAATTGCTTTTCGCAAAATTTAATAATTGTGAGCTTAAGTCTTAACGACGAATAAGTCATCAGTAGTACGAATTTTTCTATGTACCTTTCTTAAGAAGCATAATGATGTTCCTCTATATCTATTTGGTATCTATTTTTTCTATTGAATAAAGGAAGTATATCTCTACTTTCCAACAATCTGTGAATTTAGCACGGTCCATATATGCAAGTACTCAGTAAACTGGGGAGCATATCTAAGGAATTCTGCTGACAACCCAATACTGGGTGATTTGAATAGTTTCAATGGTTCTATATCTTAGATATCTCATCTTCTGTTATACTCTCAGATTGTAAGTATACAATGTTATATTTATGGATACATACATTTCAAGAATTATGTACAGGTTAGAAAAGCCATAATCAAGAGCACATATAATTTACTTGATATCATGAATATAAAAAACGGGTTCCTCGCCCCGCCCAGATCACATCGCTTGAATTATACGTGCTGGGCGCCTTTCTGCAGAATGAATTCTTCATCATAACCAAACAACCATTTCGGAATCAAATATTAGGACAGGCTCTTACAAATGACCCTTTAGCTCATAAATTTTTCTGTAAGCAAGGGGACTTCCCAGCATAAACTAACAACACAGAACAAACCGCAAATCGCATACTTAGGCTTTCTTTCCAAGGATATTGACGTACAAGTATGTGCAAGCTGGTAGAAGAAATATTCGTAAACATTTTACTTTTGCCATGGGAAGCGGTTTTTGGTCGGCGTTCATTACATTGGAAAACTTCACTGCTCAAAAGTAATGTCAGTAAAAGTACATATTACAAATTATTGGAACGGTGTATATCCCGATATGCTTGCAAGATATGTTAACATAGGTTATACTTGCAAGATAATTTCATGTTGCAATCAGGCGGTAACAGTGATATTGACAGTGTATATCATTATCACTATCTGTTTTATGAAATCCTCAGATTTGAAGAGAAAACGTTTTTCTTATATGGAAAAAAGGTAAATACCTGTTTCCTTTAATGCAACTTTTTGAAGCTCATGTTACCTACATGAGGCCTCTTGTCGCCTCTTGAACATTCGTCTTAGTGTGTTAGCGAGAAGCTGCTGTAAAATGTCGCATCTGAGAAGAAATTTGAACATCTTGTTATCATTGAAGGCTACGAATGTTGGATTTATCGCTGCTGCTTCATAAAAGAGGTTGAATCTTATGTCAGAGTAAGATTTACATTAAAAAAGGAAGTTTGTTCATTTTCAATTGAATTATACAATGTCTGTTTTCCAAAGGAATAGGCGGATTGGCGAAACGACCTGTCTCAATTAATATTGCTAAAGGGAGGCAACCAGTCCAGAACTTTGCGAGTACGCTTCTTTCTGCTCTTTTCCATACACTCTTTACATAGAAGCTTACATTAGAGTTATATTGCAAACATCTGTACGTTCTCAGCTTATTTCCATTATGTTTACAGGTGTCATTCCGTACTTTCTGTGACCACTCCAAGCTATCACGGTATGTTAAAAATTCATTTAAGAACATTTGGTCATCAGGTGTGTCTTAGTGAAACAAATAATTGATCATTAGTTTTTTTTAACCATTTTCCTCTCAGTAGTTATTCACTGTTTCTTTTGTCAAATGCTTATAGTTCCCAATATCATAGTAATGATGAGCTCTTCATACATTAAGGTTAGTATATATAATGCCGCTCGCTTGGTGTCTGGAACCAAGCGACATGACCACATCTGCAGAAATTACATTGGCTTCCCGTTAAATATCGAATACAGTTCAAACTCTTTCTCCTTATTTTTAAATGTCTTAATGAACAAGCTCCTGAATATCTACAAGCTCTCATTCAGATCTATGAACCCGCACGATGCCTTAGATCTTCCGATAGTAACCTCCTTAAGGTACCTTCATCCAGAACTCAAACATTTGTTGATCGCTCATTTCAAGTCGCCGGCCCTTCCCTATGGAATCACCTTACTCAAAACCTTAGAGACATAGATGAACTTCGGAAATTTAAATCCGGACTTAAAACACACTATTTTAATATTGCATTTGATTGACTACCTGACTCTTTCATGTGTTCATTACAGCGCTTCAGGGCAGTTTTTATGGTTTTAGCGCTATATAAGTATTTGTATGTATGTATGTATGTCATGTAAAATACTAATTGCGACATTGTAAATGCCTTAAAATGTACATGTAATTCCGTAAAAGGCCGACACGAAGATTTGGGCTAGCTAAGAGGTAGGGCAGCCAGGAAAAAGGGCAAGGCGGGACAGAAAAGCGAAAGGCATTGTACCCTGCTATAATTATAGGCGACTAGGGGAAACACGAACACTAAGTGTTTTGTGTGGGGAACCAAAGTTGATACACGTCAATGATCCCAAGACTGTGTCTTTGAGGGCAAGACATATTTTTGAAATTTTTTCGTCGGTTTCTATGAGAACTTTGCCGAAACATTAACTAAATTGAATAAATGTAAACTCTTTTGTCTTCTTTATTGTACCGCTTTTATCAAGCCGAGAATACTATTTATCATATAATGGGCAGTGTTATCGGTGCAATAAACCCATCTTGTAATCATGTTATCAGATCCCTGATAACAATGCAAATGAGGGTAACTAGGTCGCACTACTTTCGCTAGCTCCGTACCGAGAAGAGCGAATCCGAAAACGTTTCCTTGGCAATATAAACGATGTGTCGAGTTTGGTGTGACGTAGCGTCAACGTAAACAAACATGACCGCCTAGTCAATCGGCGATAGTGTTAAATTCACATCGATAACAAAGGTACTATCACAGCTGTTATTGATATGAATAATGGGAGCAAACACTACTATGTGCACATAGATGGTGTAGAGTATGAAGGAAGGTTTGAACACTCCCGCCTGACAAAGATTCCAACAAAAGTCCCACGGCAGGCGTAGGGTCGTCTCGGTTTCAATTTCAAATGTTTTGAACGATATTAGATATATCTGAAACATTTATGACGTATTTTGTGTGATGTTGTATTCAAACAAAACGAGTACACTGTTGTTGTAAAAAGTTTGACAAATTGCATTATTTTTCTCTTGTGTGACGTCATTTTCCTATGATGCGAAATGGAATGTGAGTTTGCCTAGTGATGACGTAGGTATATTCATACGCCCTTTTCGTTTGTAAAGGGGACACAAAATTAACCGAAAAAGGAGGTTTATTTCAAAATGACATTATATGATAAAGAGATTATTACCTACGTATGTTTTGATATCGTAAATATCACTATATTTTATATAGTGATATTTACGATATCAAAACATTATCTCTATATATCTTATTAGCAAACGTTTCACACACAAATTCTGTTTATCAAATACGGCACGTAGTAATCAGTTGATAAAAAATCACCATCTCTTGCGGTAACATTCGTTTTGACTATATATATATATATATGAGTATATATTAAGTACATTTTGACGGGTTATGATTTATCCAAAGTCTTGAACTTTCACAATACATTGGCAATAATCAATATCGAAAAGTATGAAAAGATATATAAAAAGATAATCCCTCACCTATACCAATAGACGAAATTCACGCCAGACGGCTGCCCGAGGCGGAAGTGACTCCGATTTGCCGAATTTGTATCAGGTCATCACGTCTAGCGTAGCTGTCTGGCGATAATTCTAATCATTGATATTGGTGTATCGTCGAGGCTTTTGGTATGTACATTGACGAGAATCTAAACCGATACTATTAGTAAGAAACCGTATAAAGAATCGTCTCTAAGTTAATGCAGAAGACATCGTGTACGATTTGAAATATAAGCCACGAAAAGAGCTGGGTACAGACTTAGAGAACTTAGTCAAACTGGCGCTTGTCCGTCCTACAGTTTATTGGTGTAAGGGGAGGCGATTATCATTGTATATATTTGTTTTCACCTTTAGATATTGATTCGTTCAGATTATGATAAGTTAACCAGCTAACTTTTGATGGTCTACAACACATACCATTGTCTATTTGCAATGCTATGGGGCAGAAATATAAACACTATAGAGTAAATGGAGGCATAACAAATTTGCTGTTACAATTCATGAGGTCACTTTTAAAAATATTAACTAATACTTTCGACGATTGAAACCAACTGCCAATTTCTTTAATAGTTATAAAAAACCACCATAGTTTTATTGGCTATATACCGTGGTTAATTAACTAGAGAATTACTATAATAAAGATGTTTCATCATTTTTTGCATTCCTATCAAGGCCTTTTTCAAATGAAACGTATCCATCTATAAAGTTTGGTAGGAATACTTTATCAACGACAAAGTACCTTATTCGTATTTTGAAGTATACCACCTTTTAAAACTTGCAGTAGGTAAATTCGAACCCACAATCCGTTATGTCACTGTATATTACGAAGCGTTGGGTATCGCAATGAACGATTGTGTTACTCAAATTCAGAGAAAGAACGGACTTAAGTCTTAAACGAGTAGGCAAAGTTCAGATATGTTTAAGAGATACAATGGTGAAATGAAAGCATGCAGTCTTCAACACGATTATTACTGCTTAAATTTTTTCGATTTGTTTGAAGCCTTCATTACTTGTTAAGAATTATTTTTATTCCGAGTTCATTCATGTCCAAATTTTTCAATTGCACATTTGCTATGGCAACGCACGTGCAGCATAAGTTAGATCATGTGTCCAATTATGTTTACATCCCAAAAAGCCTTCCAAATAATTTTCTATCTATAATCTGATATTCGTTTTTTAATCTGTATCTTCCGTATCATTTATATTTCTGATTTTGTTTTCTGGGTAGCAAATGTTTTCAAAATAAACAAGGTATACGTAAAATTACTTGTACACGTTTTACACTGAGATCATGCGTCTTTAACTTGTTTTCGCGTATCACGCTGGTTTCTTTTATTTCCTCAAGGAAGTCGTCTTCACGTTTTCAAATGTTTTCGTAAAACTGAATATAATTTCAATAGACGCAGGTAAATTATTATGAAAATATGTCGAAATGATAATATATATTTACAAACCCCCCATTTACTCAATTTCAGGATGGTTGCATTCTGTAGATATTTGAACCGAGCTATCCATTCTACCTATAGAAACGCAACGCATATATTCACCTCTAAATAGTCATGCATTGAATGCTTGAAGGATGTAGTTTACAAATTGACTGCATGACGTCTAACGTCAGACAAACAAAACGGATGTTCAAAACCATGTAAGCTTTACAGTGGACGAGGAAAATTCATTTGCCAAAACGTACATGAAATAAAGTAATGTCGCCTTTTATTCACGTTGACCACAAAGCATCAAAGCATGATATTTGATTTGTAGCCATTTACTAGTTCGTCAAATAGATTTAACAATTCTTAAACCATATAAAATCCAATTTCATAATGCTTTTACGGCCAGAGAGTATTCATTCATTCAGTAGTATTCATTACGTTTACATCTTCTCATCATTGTTTTCTATATGTTTGATATTCTTGTACATTGTGGAAGCCATACTCGTGAACTGTTTTGAAAATGTACTTTGGGAGCGATATTGATATAAGCCACATGGCTTGTTTACCAATCCCTTTCTACTGAATAAAATATGTTTAAAACAGAATGAATGATGCTTAATCATACACATTTTGTAAAGAAATATTGCTTGCAAAAGGTTTTGATCTTTGGTAGTGATAAAAATACATAGTTATGATAAACTTTTGTTGTGGTCCCGTCACTAGCTTCAAACATTATTCAAACATATTTAAGGCATCATGCCCTCTTTTCAAATTCTCTGGAAAATAGCATATGATTATTAATCCCAAGTGCACGTTTCAAAGATTTCATCATAATGTAATGTGCTAAAATGAGCGAACTCTTTGTAATAAAACATCTTTGTCTATGATTTCAATATACTTATCCTTATTGTAACAACTTCTTGCAACACATAAATGTGTTTGGAAGTTTTATATGATCATTTTTATGTTAAAACAAACATAATGTTTAAAAATGCTAGGTGAAACGACATTTCAGAACACATATTGTTACACTATTCGCTATGTAAATCAAATTAAACTTTAATGTGCTATCTACTACGATGAATCATGCAATTTATTATTTATATTTTTATCAGTGCTTTATATTTTTTGCTTTTATAAATTTTCTAAAAGGATTTTTTCTATACAAAAGCAAAGCCTTTTCTTTGCTTTTGCGTCTTAACATAACCCTTATACAATTAAACAGTACACAAGTTTCTTGGTATTGGCTATGCAATTCTGTAAGAAATGAATTATGTTTATGTTGTAGGATTGGTCTATGGTCAACATGCTTCATTGGAATATTTTTTTTCGATTATGTCTTCGGTATCTACTTCATAAAATGAAAATTGAGTTCTTTCTTTTCTTCTCCCACTCACTCCCTTTCTTTTCCTTCTCCCCTTTCCCCTTCTTTCTCAATCCCATTCCCTTACTCTCTTTCAACTCTCTCTCCTCCCTCTTCTATCCGTCTGTCTACCTCCGTCTGTATTTCACTCTTCCAGTCTCTCTCTCTCTCTCTCTCTCTCTCTCTCTCTCTCTCTCTCTCTCTCTCTCTCTCTCTCTCTCTCTCTCTCTCTCTCTCTCTCTGTGCCACGTGTACTACGGTCACGTTTCCAATTTACTAAAATACTGAAAACACACTGCACAATGTTCCTTCTGAGAATTATTTCGTTAAATCGTGATATCATTTCAGAGGAAATTTGCATCTATTGGCTACCCGTTTAGCGAATCAAAACGAAGATCATTATCAGCCCTCTTTTTAAACTAAACAACCTCATTATGTACAATCAAACGACAACTTGTCAATCGTGCAGGTAGGTTTATAGATTAAGTTAGATATGAATGTTACCCATCTCTACGTATACATGATACTCTATTTAAAGTTGTAATTTTGATATTATTTATCAGAAAATCATACTTTTTATCAACTATTTGACGAGCTAACAGATGAACAGTCTAGTTTTATTGTATCTATACTAAATATATACCTATGATGTGTTATTAACCAAGTATTAATATAACTAAGTACTCCACAACATTTAGGACTATTGGTAAAATCATGAGAATTCAACAATGTCAAATTTTCGAAAACAGGATATCATTATAATAAATGAATAAAAGGACGTGCAAGGGTAAAGCAATGTGTCGACCATTGAAGTGACAAGTCGTTTTGTGAGGTCCAGTGGTGCTAGGTGTATTATTTTTTGTGTTGTTTCGTGTTGACATCATTCGGAGGCGGGATACCACATTGAGTTTGTTATGTGATGCATTGTTGTATATTTTCGGGAAAGTTTGGTTACTTGTGCTGGAGTGATCCTACTGTTATGTTTTGCGATGTAAATTATTAATAGTGTTGTTTTGTGCTACAGTTTGGTATAGTCTTTTCAGATTCAGATTCGTTTGTTGAGCTCAAATCGCCATCAACGGTGGTACAAAGGCAAAAAATTATATACAAATTTTAAATACAAATTAATCAAGACAGCAGGGACAGACAAATTTTCACATTGACACAATGAAACAAACAAAAGCTATAGACATACATATACCTGTTCCAAGATATAATCACATACACATTTCAATAGCATTTCATACAATATGTACAACTTGTAAAATTTGCATTATATATTAATAGAGCATGTGTTTGTATTTCTACCGATACAATTAATCCTCATTCATACTAAAAAATCTAGCAATTCTTAAAAATAATGTTGATAAATTTAGCAAGCTTTTACAGCACCGTTGTGTTATCATTAGTAAGTAGCCTTTTGAATTTAAATAGGTTCGGCAATGTAAAATAGAAGTTGTCAATAAGAATACAGCGATCATGGTTCAGGGCTGTACACTTTAGCAAATAATGGAACTCATCACCAACTGCAGGGGAATGACATAATTTACATGTTCTTTCTTGCTTAATAGTATTCTGCCAGCGTCCAGTTTCTACAGGGAGTCTATGATTAGTAGTTCTAAAGCGAAGTATTGGTAAAGAAATATGTTTAGACAAGAAGAGATAATTCTCAAAACTTGTTTTTTCTGTCAAAAGTTTGTAATATTGTCCTTTGGAACTGGATTTAATCTCCGAGCGCCAGGACTGATTAAATTGGTCTTTTAGAACTGATTCGACTTGTAGCAACAGCCAAGAGGTATTACATTTATTTGGATTTAAAAAGACATAAGACAGACCACAAGAATCTAAGATAGATTTGACAGAAAAAAGCCATGGATTAGCATCAATATCGTGATTATGATTGAAGGATATGAATGAGTACAAAGCTTGAGACAATTTGACTTTTTCGTTACTACTCGCTATTCTATGCCAGTAGGAAATCATCCGTTTAGCTATTTTTATAGATAAAGGGTCTCTACCGAATTCTCCATAGAGCATATATGATGGTGTTGAAGATTTCAAACAGGAAGCAAGTTTTAAAAACTTCAAATGAACTTTTTCTATTATGCATGTATTTTCGTACCCCCAAACCTCGCACCCGTACAATAAGATTGGTACAACCATTGCGTCAAATGCAGTTAAATGGCAGTCTAGTGGCATATTCATATTTCTAGCTTTCTTTAAGGGACAGAACATTGCTTTTGAGGTACTCTGTACGATAGATTTAATACCAACTTACATTCTCCTATTTCGATGAAATTTTATACCAAGGTAACTGTAATCGTCAACTATATCTAAATAAATATCACCAAACATAAACCTTAATTGGACTTTTTTGTCGGTCCGCTTCCAAATATTACAATTTTACTTTTAGAAATATTTATTTTTAAATTCCATTCAACACAGTAGTCGAAGAAAGTATTGAGGGTCCCTTGTAGGCCAATATGGGTATCATCTGCATACAGCAAAGAAAGAAACCTTACAAACAAAGATATATCATCACCTGACTTAGTTTCAATGCTTATTCCAGGGCATCCATTTTCATTTAACACTTTTTCAAGGTCATACTGCGTTTGAATGCGATGTCTCTTTTGATGCGTAGTGTAGTGTGCTGTAGTTTGTTCCTTTCTCCCTTGTCGGTCCACTCTCTTTTGGATGCTTGTCATCCACGTGTTTCATAACTGAAATATCGTCAAAATAAACCCCAACTCACTCACTTACTCATGTAGTTTTGTGCTTTGTGGTGTTGCGTAATGGAATAATTATGTATCGATTAGTGCAGTACGTAATGTTGAGTTACTATGGTTTGTCATATAAAGAGGTAAAATATACATCTGGTGTCGTGTGGTGTAATCTTTAGTCTGTGTTTTATATTGTGTTTTTGGTGGCGTAGAGTAATACTGTTAGGAGGTTTGCGTAGGTAATCTTGTTTAGTTGTGACTTCGAGTTGTGTAGTGTTGAGTTTATATAGCATATCGATTTGCAGTGTTACAAGTATAATGATAAGATAAAGATCAGGGCCTCATCTAAAAAAGAACCACTTAAGACAGTAGCTTAATGTTATCACTATGGGCTTGGGACACCCTTAGCACTATAGGGGCGCTTTAAAATTAGGCCCTCTATAGTTTATTGTTGAAACATAAATAAGTATTCTCTGTTACGCAGTTGTCCATGACTTCTCAAGTGATAGCCTGAATTACGACGGGTCAAACATGTTGCTCCAAGTGACGGTTTACATACTGCTGATAACAGCAGGAGAATCATTTCTTCAGGACACTATCAATTTTGGAAGGACGACAACTGTCACGGAAATGCCTGTGACAGATAAACCAGTTAACGTGACTAATCTGAAAACGTTTCTGCTAAATATGGATGAACAAATGGAAGTCGATCAGACTGCGGAAGAAATGCTTCTGATGGAGAGAAGATTGGAGTCAACGTTTAAAAGTCTTGGTAAGTTTCAAACCAAATCGTCAAATTCAGTTTCTGATATGATTAACGGAAGATAAGATGATAAATATACTAATGATTACAATTGAAATGATAACTTAGCTGTCACGGGCATGGAAATATTTTTATTATTACTTCGTGTTATATATTGTTGGTGTTTGGCATCTGGAATGTGTATATTTAGCATAATTAGTGAAAATTAATTGCTTTTTTGGAACTTTTTTACTTACATTAGTAATAATTAGAAAGATTTGTAAATAACATTGCAATTTTGAGGAATGCTTATTTGATTGCATGTTTCTTCCTGGTAGACATCAACATCTCAAGTAATGGCAGCAGCATAAGCCAACATAGTCAGTTCACTTTCACCAAACTAGAGAGCGTGCAGATGGGTCGCGATAACAGAATAAACGTGATCAAAATTGACGTAGCGGTGTCCATGTGAGTGCTACTTTCATTTATGCTTTGTAGAGAATGTGATATACACTGGGGTGAGGTGAGATGAGGTGATATGGGGTTTATCGCCGCTTTCACTTATATCGCGGCCACTAGTATTATTGCAGGGAGAAAGTGGCTAAGTATTGCGGTGAAACCTGACGAGCTTCGGCTGGAACTAGCGAACCATTGGTGGTACTTCGCTGAAATTCAGTGCAGCATTGCACCCAAACCTGACTGCGTGTGGAACAGTTCTCTACTGCAGACAAAGTTACCGAGCCCCTGGCGAAGATATATACTGGAGATGACCTGTTAAAGAATTGAACTAAGAGCATATGGAAACTAAACATTATAAATGTCTGTTGGTTTTCTAACACAGGGCCAGTAGCATGTTTTAAAGAGGTTTTTTTTCTTCACATTTTCCCGAATAAGAATAAGTTAAAGCCAAATGTATTATCTTCTGAGAAATCTCATTACTCAACCACTTCATCTGTAGAAAGGGAATAAATCAAGTAACTAGTCAAAATCATTTGTGTGAACACCTTTTAATCATCTGAGGTAGGGACATGTCTTTGCAAATAACCAAACATACTAAGACTGTTTTCTATTGTTATTTTGAAACAACATTGTTTTGTAATAAACTGAATGGAAATCACTTTATTTATTTAAAGAAACGCGACACTGTACCTTTAACAGTAGTTAGAAGTTTCGGAATGCAAAGCTGTCAAAAGGTTTATGATATTTTAACATAGATAATAGGCATTGTGTGACTAATACTAAACTTGTTAACGTACAACAAGCCCGATATACCAATTTTACATTGACAACATAATTAGTATGGTAAAACCTTTATGTTAAAAACATACTACTAAATGGCCTTCCGTCCATACGTAATCGCTGTCACATATGCTTCGAGACACTTGAAGGCATATTATCATTTTGTACACAGAAAAAATCCACCGAAGGAGATTATCTCTGACCTTGTTCTCCTCGGATTTGGAACTCCCAGACCATCGTGCGAGGACGAATGTCCATGTAACGGGAACTACAAGTACCGGACCGCTGATGGACACTGCAACAACCTTAAACGTAGTAGATGGGGCATGATGTCCATCCCATTTAGACGCTGGTTGACGCCTGAATATAGCAATAGTAAGGACACTTAAATCAACCTTAATTCACTATTTGCTGCTGTAATCTTATAACAATGTTTCCTTTGACTCCAGAATTGTTTTCTATGAATGTTAAGAGGTCACTCTTCTGAAGATTGTTATATTGATGATGCTTTTTAACAGGATGATGATAAGGCCTGCGAGGAAAATGAAGGCCAAGGAGACACTTCTGTTGAAGTGTCGTGAATCGTGATTTTGTTGAAGATGATACAGCGGACGGTCACTTTGACAATAAATTAAGTGTATATATAATGTTGCTTCCTTGCTTGAAGCTCAGCATTATAAGGATAGAACATTGCCTGAACTGACGATAGACTCTGGCTACTGGGTGCCATGGGCACACACATTAAAAACAAAAAAATTAATATATGATGCCTATTTCAATCATACTATGTATGTATATGGTATGTATGTATATGGTAATGAGAGTATGTTATATTGATGTAACTCAACTGTAATTTAAAAAATTAAACGATACAGGTGTATCGTTGCCAAGGACACAAGGAGTGACCGGTGACCCTCTCCCTAGCGCCAGACTTGTCAGTACCACTGTCCACCTGCCCTCAGATGAGTCAGACCAACTCGAGGACTTTACTCATATGTTGATGCAGTGGGGTCAGTTCCTTGACCATGACCTGACCAGTACTCCTACCCAGCAGATCCCAAATGGTATGCATGTGTACGTTAGATTTTGTAACGATGCTCCTAAAACAATTGTTTTCTTGCTATTACTATATATAAACTATTTTCCCCCTTCTTCTACTACAACTGCTTTGCTACTACAAGTTCTACGACTTTAACTCTTATGCAGCTGTTACTACTACTACTACTACTACTACTACTACTACTACTACTACTACTACTACTACTACAACAACTCCTAGTATTACGTACTCCTTCTACTACTTGTACCACTGTTACTGCTGCTACTACTACAGCTTCTGCTGCTTAATCTACTTCTACTACGTCTGTAACTTCTACTACCAATAATAATGATAATAATACTGCTGCTGCAACTCTTACTAATAATACGTACCATTGCTTCTACGGCTACAGGTACTTCTACCATAAGCACTACTATTGCTACTACATTATAACTACTACTACTTGCCTTTTTGAAGAGCATCTTAAGTAGAAAAATATCTTTACAAGGTCAACTTAACACCTACTTCCTACTACATAAATACTACTTATATCAACAGTAATAACAGCAACCCCTTAATAGTCTTAATATTGATTATTCATAAAGTATATATATTTCATACAACCAAAACTCTATCACACTTTGTTAAAGTAATAATAACTCATTTGAGTTATGTACTTACCTTTGTTGACACACTGCTATTGAAAACAGATATAAGTTATTACAAGTTTCAATTTTTCTGGACGAGGACGCCGAAAGTACTCTCACGGGTAGAATAAAGTATAGGTTAACTTCCAATGCTCATAACATAAAAGTAAAAGATGATATATCAATGCCGTGAAGATGATTTTATAGCACAATCAAATGACAATAATGCACACGAACAGATTTCATTTGATCACTCTAGTGTTTTTCTGAAATCTCATTTAAATAAGCAGGGGGTCAAATTTCAATGATTTCAAGTGTCTCTAGTATCAACAGTGAGGCCACAAACACTCTTTGTTGTTGTCAATAACGTGTGCGACCTCCTGCCACGTCAATACAGGCACGGACACGTCTACTCATCGACGTTGTGAAACGTCGGATGAGGGCGTCAGGTAGACGTTGCCGCTTTCCTCTAAGGGAATGAACCAGCTCTTGTCTGTTTTGTGGGGCGGGTCTACGGGCCCTTACCTGCCTGTTCAAGTGATCCCAAAAGTGTTCAATGGGATTTAAGCCGGGAGAACGGGCAGGCCACTGGAGAACATAGACGTTCTGTTGCAGGATGTTGACTGTTGCTAATGTGTGGGGTCTGGTATACGATTCCCTTGGCCTGTGCTTTATGAAAGGGAACCACCCCATGACACAACCACCATTGTAAGGATGAACATTTTGGACACATTTAGCGGCCAAACGCTCACAAAGGCGCCTGTACACCCTTTGTCTTTCTACCGTTGTGATACAGACAGAAGCGACTTTCGTCTGTGAATAAGACTCATCTCGTGTTCCGGACTTGCCATCTGTAAACTCGCCGCGCCCATTGAAGTCCACGACGCTTATGTTGAGGGGTCAAAGCTACGCCTCGGAAGGGGCGATAAACTTGAATCCCTGCCACACGTAATCTCCTGGACACTGTACGTCTACCAACACGATGGCCGTTTGCGCTGTTTCCGTTGCCGTTTCAAATCTGTTCCTCAAAAGAATGGTCCGGATGAAGTGATCTTCTTAATGCATAGTAATACGTGGTCTTCCACTTCGGAGTCTGTCCGACCAACTGTCTGTGACGTTGCATAAGACTAGACACTGTAATTGGCGTGCATTGGAACGTTCGGGCATTATGGATTCGTGTGGCTTTCATATTTCGGCCATCCCAAGAGATCTTTCTCGTTGTTCCTGGGTCAACCTTACAATTCCTGTTGTGTTTTTTCAGCTGCTATGACAGTATCCATCAAATCAATTTATACATATTTTATGCGCGCAATTTACATGCAATTGGTTTTAAACGGAATTCACGATTTTTCCGGTTTCTAAAAAATACAGCACTACAAATTGCGTTTTTGCGATATGTATCATGTGTTTTAAGGCATGTCATCATTTTAAGTATCACTAAAATTTGGTATGATCAAAAGTTTTTAATTTATGTCAATTTGAAGATCCTATACTTTCTTTTGCTCGTGAGTTTATGTTGTCCGATAGAAGTCTTTTCTTTTGCCGATTTAAGGTCAACGAGACGACCTCTCATACAGCTCAATGTAAATCTGTCGATTTAGATTGATTTAGATTTTTGGACAATACTAACAATTTCCATAAACAAATACATGTTTATCCAAAATGTTGGTTTATGGCTGAACTTATGCTTATGTTTGTATTGGAGATGATAAGACAAATTACCATATAAAAACTCTCTAGTATATTGCCTTTGCAATATTCCAAAAATGCAAATATGAACAATGTAATGTCAACGCAGAACTAGAAATCAAGCTGTATCCTATTATACCTTGGTATGGTTATTCATTCAACTTAGGCTGCATTAGTCTGGGCAAATTATTTAATATGGAAATATACCTTCTTCTTTAATCCATAAGATGAAATGCTTGCCTGCAGCATGGTCAACAGTGATTTTTGAAGTCCAAATCATTCAAGTTACAAAGCATAGAACCTTCATAAACCTATCTATGGTTTTGGATCCCAGAGAAGCAATGAAGCACCTGACGAGTTTTTCAAATTTTCTTTTCAAAGTGCAATATCATGTTCACTACAATTAAACTTATGATTTTTAGAGTATTTTTCAGAACAATATCCCCATCAATGCATTATCTCCCAAGACGCAAGCACTGACTAATTCAAACCTAAAAAATGTCATGGTTTGAGCGCAGTGCTGTTGTAGACGCAAATTCATAAACTCACAAGATTTCTTATTCTCCGTTGCAGGGGCCTACGAGTTATGTTTATAATTAGGTTGTCCATTGGGCATGCATAAATTATTCCTTGTCAGAGAAATTGATTGTAAAAAGTTAACTGTGATTGATTGATGTGTTGATTGTGAGTACGATTGCCTTTCGGGGATAGTATTTCAATGCTGGTCTGGTCTCTATTGACATTGACATTTTTGAGATTTGACATTCACATATCTAATCGAATCTGTATGAAATATAATCTCAGATGTCATATCCCTAATGACGGTTAAAATCAATGTATTTTTTTTCTGTTGAAGGTCCTTACACGACGTCAGCTGCATGTTGTGAGAGATTCTTTTTTGGATCATTTTTCAGTCAAAGAAGTTTGAATCAAAGGTAGACACACATAATACTGTTTATGTATGTTAAAGAAATTTTCGGTTTGTTGATAACTGTGAAGGGAAACGATTTATTCATTGCAATTCTAGATAGACACAACCAGTTTGCATACATTTCTTGATAGATCTATGGAAATACATAACTAGGTTATTTTAAAATCCTTATAATTGTTAAATTTTAAATATATAGATGAAACATCTATAATCTTTGTCATTATATATTATTCTTAGTCACAAGCCATGACAGTCTTAATGTCAGTTTCATGTTTGGCGGCCGTTATGGCAAGTGAAGTTGTAAAATATTACCTTCACTCTTCTAAACAAAATAAAATGTTCCCACTATAAAGTTACGGCACTAAATTCTACTGATGAAATCAATTTCAACACTTTTAGATCATGGTTATCAACAACTCAGCAGTGTCTATATACAATCACATCGAGTTATCAAGTGAAAATACTAGAAAATATCGGTCCAATTTTATTTACATTGAAGTAATAATTATTTACTAAAATGGTATATTTCAGACCGCAGTGTTTTCCAATCATGATACCAGATGACGACAGACATTTTCAGACAAACTGCATGAACTTCGTCCGCTCCGTACAGGTGCCCAATGTAGATTGTACCTCAGGTTAGTGTATATTTGTCTTGATAGGACCATGTTATATGATCAGAAAATATGATCGATATATAATAATCTATGACATTTCTCCAGCACCTGTTGATTTATGATCAGTATGTAAATGATCGTTATATACTTATAAATATGATCAGTATATTGGAATTGTTTTACATTAAATGTAATGCTGGCCATGATTCTATTCAAATTTGGTTGACTGCTTTTGATCAGAAAATATGATAATTAGAGGTTATAACATGCCATTTTTCATATCATACCCCATATCAGCCCGAGACATCCATATCAGCCCGAGGGCCGCAGGACAGAGGGCTGATATGGGTCGAGGGCTGATATGGGGTATGATATGAAAAATGGCAGGTTGTAACCTTTTTATCATATATTTTCAAACATGAAAAGACTACGCAGGTCACGTTATAAGGTAGTTCTATTTATTTCAGATAACTAATATATTTCAATAACTATAACAAGAACGGTAAGAAAAAACAATTTTGGTAGCTAATAAATTCAAGATAACTTTAAGGACTTCATAAATGTCATTCACTGTCTGACTGGGAATCAATCATTCTGCTTCGTCGCCGTTTGGGCTGTGGCTGGTCATTATGACTTGCTATCGTACAGTTCATGTTGATAGTTACATTACCCAGTATTCGGGCCCTTGGAAGCAAGGAACTACAAATCCAGCAGTGTAATCTATTTCATTGAAACGATTTGAAATGTTTTCATTCTCAACAATCTCGTCAAGCTGAATGATTCTTTCCGCCAGAGACTGCAGCGATTGTTCAGAGCAGCCATGTTGATGACGCTAGCCGACGCCATAAAGGGAGATAACTCTAACCAAAAGTTCCCCAGGGCTGATATTGATATGGATTTGCGGACCGGTCTGGATATGGATGCTGTGTCCTTGCCTCTATCACATATGCAAAACACCCGATATTATTGATAGATATATGATAAATATGTGATAATCTATGACATTTCCACAGCACCTGTTGAACAGATGAATCAGATCACAGCCTATATTGACGGGTCCAACGTGTATGGATCATCACAAGAAGAACAGAATCAGTTAAGGACCTTTGTGGATGGTAAGCATTTCAAAGTTGTTTTCTCCATTCAAAGCCTTTGTCGTGAAAATTCATAAATGTAACACAATTTTCAGAGTGCAAAGGTATTTTAAATGAAAAAAATACTTTGATAAAGTAATATTTCTCTAATGAAATAGTATTGGATCGTCATGATAGTAATTATACTGCGTGTTTTACAGCTGATTGCTGAATGATCTCAGATTCAGTTGTTTCCATCTATGTAAACATAATGCTATTTTCTATCTTTCCAGGTAAACTGCAGAACAGCCCGGGTGACGACCTTCTTCCGGAAGAAACGATCCAACCTCCAACATGCCCAATGGAGACATCAGCGGACTTTTGCTTCTTTGCAGGTTGGAGAACTAGCTTATCTCCTTCTTTGCCAAAAGACTAAAGTGGAGTTGTCGAACGTACAATGCCTGTCTGTTATTATACCAATTCTTTTAGTCGTTAATCAGTAGGGCGAAGATACACAAAAAAGTATATGCCTTGGATATTGTGGAAAGTAAAACTTGCCCTTCTGGGTTTTTACTTGTTGAAAAGTTGTACCTACAGAGGAAACCGTTAGATAGTTTGTACATTGCTATAAACTGATGTTGAACAAGAACAATAAAAAGATCTTATCTAGATCATAGATAGTTATAGTTTGAAGTAGCAAACACTGGTTGTAGTGTTGTTGCCTGAACTAGTAGCTCCTTCCTTTTAGTAATCTCAGCCGGAAAAAAATAGATATTAAGCGATCGAAATTATTTTTTCTACAAGTTGTCTTCCCTTTTCAGGAGACCGACGAGTGAATGAAAATCCAACTTTACAAAGCATGCACACCATATTCATGAGAATGCACAACCAGGTAGCAATGAAGTTGAAGGTGCTGAATTGTCATTGGGATGATGAGAGATTATTCCAGGAAGCGCGCAAAATCGTTGGTGCCATGATGCAGGTAATATACAGGACATCCTCATATTGCCATATACATCTCAGTTATCAAACACAGTTAACCAGTACCCCTGATGATTGGCTAGTTCCAACCAATGCTGTCAGGTTTCACTGCAATGCATAGCAACATTGGTGCTACGGCCTTTCTCCCTTCTATAATAACAGCCATGCTATAAATGAAATACTCTTGAAAACCCCAAAGTAATTCACCTCACCTCAAGTAATTTTGTTGATAAATATTATTTTTATCAATATCATTATGTTCTGATCATTTGGATAACAAGATGTTGATATATATATGCTTTTTTTTCTTTGATAAAATATTTTTTAGTTTTTCTTTGAATTGTCATCTTCAATACGTCGATTGTTGATTTTTTTATATGAAACAGATATGGCTTCTTTATTATTATTATCTATTAATTTCATATAAATGTTTGAAGACCATATTTACAGGTAATAATCCTAAAAGAATTGTTTAGTTTTCAAATTCAGCACCTTTTGCTGTCTCTCAACGTCTTATTTTAAACCGATTAATGTTGAATTGATAACATTATTTTTGTCGTATTTATTACTCTGAATCACTGCAAAATTGGACCTTTATTGCAGGTGATCACATATAAAGAGTTCCTGCCGATTGTGTTAGGTTCTGACATCATGAATGACTTCAACCTGAATGTCGGGACAGGACCAAGCTACACAAATGCCTACAACCCACTCACAGACGCCAGTATCAGAAACGCCTTCGCAACAGCAGCCTATCGATTCGGACACTCCATGATCAGAAGCAAACTCAGTAGCTTTGCCACTGACTACACGAACCTTGGAGAGGACAGACTGAGTGACGTGTTTGGCTCAACTCACCCAATCATTTCAGAGACGGACAGAAATGTTGGTGACTATGCGAGAGGACTAGTGGAAGACTGTGTTCAGAATGTCGACTGCAAGCTGACCAGGGAAGTGACGGACAACCTGTTTAGGGACGTCGGTGGCAACAGCTTCGACCTTGCTGCACTTAACATACAGAGGGGTCGGGACCACGGTATTCCCCCTTACAACAAATTTAGAGAGTTTTGTGGTCTTGGAGCCGCTGCTGATTTTTTCTCTCTGTCCCAGGGTACCCATGATGTTGAGAATATTCTAAAACTGTTTAATGTCTACCAGTAAGTATAGAATGTGAATATAAAATAAGCATATTTGGTAACACCAGTAGAGGTGGATGTTGACGACGTTCAGTGACTTGAGACGAAATAACAAGAAATCAGTATTTAGAATTACCCAATATCAGCACATGAATGCCGCAAAACATCCCCTCTTTAATAAACAAAACGCTGAGCTGTCAGTGAGACCACTGGTTCAATTCCGTTTTGTTAATATATTGGCTAGAAGAGCTCTTGATAATATATATAAAATATAGAAATGTGTTCGGTTTGGATGCCGAACATAGGAAGAAATCATGAAAATGTTAGTGTTTCAATACTTATGTACGAATGTATCGATCCTGGGCTTGTGCTGTGGCTATATGACGACTCGAACGAAGTATATCATCAACATTGACTGTGACACATTAAGCATGTTTGCTACTGCTCGCTGTTTAGAACCCATTTGAATCTTGCCAATAACACGTAGACGTTACTCATGTTGAAGATGTCTAAAATTAAACGTATCACACTAAAGCAATGAACCGCTTAACAGTAAATCTTAAGCAAGAGCCGAAAGGAAAGTTACCATGGATAGGATAAGCCACGCAACGCGGCAGTTTTATTTATCCTTTCCTTGAGCGTAAAATTTGACAATGAGCCTCTCCCACGTGTATGGCGCTATTGCGAGTCGCACGTACGTGCAGCTCGGTGGTTCTGTTTTGGCGATAAGTTCTTCATCAATGAACAGATTACTCATAAAGAATGTTAAGTTTCCATGACTAGTTATCATATCACAGCCTTCATATGTATTTGCATTCCAATATCCCCTACTTTGAAGAGTTTACAAAGAGATGAAGTATATATACAGATATGCAGATAAAGGGAAGTGTGGTTATGGAAAATAACAATGATACTACTTATGTAGCGTAAAATGTTAAGGTTGAATCAAGAATGCGAACCGTCCATTTTCTGAACTAAATGTGAATTGGTGTAGTATCACACGTTTCTTTAATATGTTTTTGTTTAACTTGTTGTAGTTATCAGGGATATGAGTTGTATATTGTGTTGAGGGATAAGTTATTGTTGTTATTAGACATATCCTTTGCATATGTTATTGTTGAACTTATCTTTTGGGATATTTCTGAGTTAGAGAGATCAGTGTATTTTCTTGGTTTTTTTTACTAGGGATGTCAATGATATAGACCTATTCACTGGAGGTTTGACAGAGACTCCAGTAGACGGCGGTCTAGTGGGACCCACCTTTGCCTGTCTATTAGGACGACAGTTCAAAGCACTGAAGGAAGGGGACAGATTCTGGTTTGAAGAGGACAATGCGAATGTTAAATTCACGACAGGTTTGTTACAAAACATTTCGTTTATTATATAATTTAGTTTTTGTATGCATTACAAATATGTATAGAATTCATGAAGGAATGATTTACTAGATGAGATGTGCAATTATTGATTTGGTTGCAAAAAACTGTTGCCCAAAATCAATTAAAAGAAATACAATTGAATACAAGAAGGTCGTTTCTTCGTCATGTGAGAAGTAACGCTATATCTCTGGATCTAGATGCATGTTCATGAAAAGAATATTTTTATCTTCAAATATATTTTCTTATTTCAGCTGATAACCAAACTCATATTTTATGTCAAGTATGATAACAATTTTGATCAAGTAAGTCCAAACAGACAAGATATGGATATCAGTTTTCCTAACACACGTTTTATTTAGTTCACTGTGTATTGTGTACCTTTTTTTCAGCGCAAGTGAAGATATTAAGAAACATTACCCTCAGCCATATCCTATGTTTAGCTACTGACACTGACTCCATCCAAAGGAACGCGTTCAAGAAGGGTGAACCGTGAGTCTGATTTATGTTAATTTCCAATCACTGCTACAGACAAGAGCTGCCCGAATGTCGAACTAGAGACTAAGAACTAAAATCATGATGTTCATCAATAAGGAGGAGTTAAAAATGATGTCTTACTTTAATTGTGAAACCTCGTGGGAAAATTCTATTGTCATCTCCATGCAGTATTTTTGGTGCTATGCTACACTGAAAAATTTTGCATGATGATGAGAAGTCGGTTTGCTACCAAGCCGATTCTCGCAGTTATCATCATAACGTCAATCTAGAGGTTCTTTCCTGCCTAAATATCTATTCTGTATTCATAATTGCGGCTGTGATAATTATAAACAGCAAATTCACCTCAAATTTGATGATATATTGTCAAAACGGTTAGTGGTATTTGTATTTATCATGAGGGCTCAAGAGTAAACCAAATATGGTTTTGTTACAGAATTCATTGTGATTACCTGGATCCTGTCACTCTCGACCCGTGGAAGGAGAACATAGGCGAGTGGTCGTCATGGTCAACTTGGGGTTCATGCACAGACGGTGTTCAAACCCGAGGCCGCGACTGTTTGCCTTGCTGTGGCTGTGTGGGCCAAAACACGGATGCACGGGCATGCAACCAGGGTCCATGTGGCTGGTCTATCTGGAGCTACTGGAGCCAGTGTAACTACGCTTTCACCTACAGAACCAGACAGTGTAGGTGTCCGGGCTGTAGCACTGAAGTGGACACATGCGATGCCGGATTTTTGCCCGCAAAATGACATCTTTAAAAGACATTTCAACCAAGATATATTTTTTGGTAATTAAATAAAAGGCATTTTCTCTTAGATGCATTTGAGCTTTTTCGCTATATGTGATAATGCAGATAATTGTACAAATCAAGGTTGTTGTTCATTGTTGCTGTTAACTCAGTGATAACTTTATAAATGGATTTAGATATTTGAAGGTTAAGACATATGTTTCTGTATGTTATCAATTTTTAAAAAATCACTATCTGTTAAGTGTCAGCACTCTTTTTTGTGAACATATGATCTTCTTTACACACCCTCAATAAACTCCAAAGGTGTCTTTATGGGTTTTTTTATTTCATCACAGCTGTTTACTTTTTTCAATAGTTGTTATTTCTTTCAAATTCAAGAACAACACCCTTGTTGTAGGGCTTAAAACCTATTCAATGAATTACCACACCTCTTATAAATTATAATATGAAAATTATCTTTAATATGTGAGAGTAAGCAAAATTGAAATTTAAAATAATTGCTTTAGCTGGATGATCGAAGAGTAAAAATACGCATTGAAAAGTTTGTTATTACGCTTTCTTATGTCACAAAACAGAAGTTCGAAGGAAGTTGTAAATTATATTAAGAAATGTTATTACATTTAGATAGACACATAATGTAATTTTATTAGATCTTACTCATCTTCATCCTGCTAAATCACCGTATAAGACTCCGCTCAGCTCCACCCTAATACCCTGATATCTTTCAAGCCAAAAGCATCGTACCGCTAGCTATCTAACCAGCCATTGAGACAGCCGCACAACCTGGATTTCAAGATGGTACCTTCAAATTCCATGAATAACATTCTATTTGCTGGGAAAAAACAGGTGAACTTAGCCACGAATACCAAGCTTGGCCAGCCGTACGAGACCTTTGGCTCGAAAGAGATCAGGGTAATAGGACGATGCGGAGCCGGGCCTTTATGTTCCGACACTTGTCAGAAGTCACCCCTAGGAATCTGGGAATGAAAACTGGATTCCAAAGTAGTTGCAAATATGCCGGTGTTCCAATACTTACTTCGAAAAATAAACGGAAAAAAGACAAATTATAATGTCCAATTTTGCTATTACATTTTCCCAGACAACTGCTTTCCTACTTTTCCGAAGAACAACCTTACATGATTGTATTGTTCAAATGTATACACTTAAGATGGGAGGTGGAAACTTGAATGCAAATTCTAAGTCAATATCGATATCATTTTTTAAAGGATTATTTCCAAAAGCAATGCGTTATGATGGCCGTTGATGATTAGCTCATTAACGCCGAGACAGCTTCACGGCTCAACGCCTGGGCCACTGACCACAGACGCTGCTCGCTGTAGCGAGACCAATTAGGTCAAAGCACCGGTCTTTTCGGGGGGGCCTTTGTGGGCCATAGTTGAACGGACACTGTCTAGCCTTGTGCCATAAAGTCTTGATTGTTTTATAGTTTCGTGAAGATAGATGCAGGTGCTGGATATTAATACTTTACAGGAATATAACATGTGATATTTCACCATTGAGTTGACATTTTGCGGTTTGTCCGATTTTAATTTATAAACATACTCAAAGAGAGGGAGTGAAATTGTTTTCATTGTCTCACCAAATAACATTGACAAATAAACTGCATTTGATATCGCACCTTTTATATTGGTCAAAATGTTATGAGAGACAATTTCTTTTACCTATACCTAAACAACAGTACTTAAAGAACAGCAAATAATAAACACAGACACACACTTACATATTATAATATGTAAAGTATATACATAACCAAATATTACTTATAAGCATTTGTCAATCTTCATGTTAGATTGCCTTTCTCAATCTACCACAACAGTGATTTGATGGCGGCATATTGTTCAGTACTAACACATAAACACGTAACTCATATTTTCACATACGTTGATTTATATGCATTTTCATTTGTAAATACAAATACTGCATATCTACACATCATGTTGAGTAGATATGGTGTGTCGGTATTTCAACTATCTGAATAATAATTAAGAATTTATAGAGATGATATCCCGATTTAAGAGAAAGCACGTAACATTAACGAATGTAATGATTATTAATATTGACCAAGTGATTTATTCTGTTGGGACGTTGTCCACTCTAATTATAATTTAACATGTGCATGTATCCATTCAATGGCAGACAGGATCGTGGATCTATGAAGGATAATGTAGAAGTTTAAAAAAACCATGTACATGCTAAAACTATTATTGTTACAGGACAGCTACTGACCGTGCTTGATATACGATGCGCTCAGCTAGTTCAGTAAAGTAATATTCGAACAAACTATCATATTAATAATAATATTCAAAGTAGAACAACACTGGCGTTCAAAATATTAATTACATGCAATTATCAAATTGATAATTCATGACATGCCATCCCAAAAGGATGCATTCAACAAGTAAAGTTAAAATCAAAGTGTAACTTTAAATAGCCTCAAATTCTTATCAAATGATTTATGAATACATGTACATAAATGTTTATAATAACGCTTCCTCTCGTTTCGTCTTAGATATATGAATTCAATGCGTTTAAAAAATAAAATGTATCTAACAATGTTTCAAAATTGGTAACTTCACAAAGACTACAATCGTTTCATCTGATTTAATAAACCTTCTTTTTAAAGTGTTTATTTTCCCCTTCCAAGACCAACATATGCAGAATGTTTTCATTTACCAAACGTAGCATATTTTTGCACAAAGGGCAACGATTTTCATTTCTTATTGCTTTCCTGCGGATAGCATCTTATTTACGAAACTGTTATCTACACTAATGGATGCTAAACTGATTTTAAAATAAGTTCATTGTTATACTATACGACGGACGCACATACGCGGCTCTCGCTGAATAAGAGGTGCTTTCTATTTACGCACATAAGCGTCTCTCGCTGTGAGAAATTGCTAATTAACGGACGCTTATATGCGGCTCTCGCTGTGAGGATCTCATTATTTTGACGCATATACGCGGCTCTCGGCGTTAATGAGTTAAAACATCACCTCTGACTCTATAAGCCAATACATACCTCCCAATTCTTACATGCGAACTTTACTATATCTTATACACATATTTCTTTTTCCTTTTAAGATGGTTGTGAGAGACTGGCTTCCCTTCTTTCTAAAATACACAGCTGGTTTTAAGGCTTGCCTTTGGAAGAGACTGGCTTCCTTCTTCTGCTTGAGATACCTCAACATGAAGTAGTTGAATGATAACATGTGGAAGAGACTGGCTTCCTTCTTCTGCATGAGATACCTCAACATGAAGTAGTTGAATGATAACATGTGGAAGAGACTGGCTTTGAGTTAATGACAGGATCTGTATAGCTTAAGGGTTGTTATCAAGGTCACAGGTCTTATTTTCTTTATGTATTCAGTGGTTATAGCAGAAGATTAAAGTTTAAGCTTGAAGATATCCACTGCCAACCAGTTTGGATATATATGAACATTTGTTGTGTACGCATTAGATCATAAATAAAAGAATTAAATCTTAGTGCAAATTTGTTTATATGGATTTTTCAAGCAGACGTAAGGAAACATATTACTTATTGTTTAGATACGTATGATTTAGACATCAGTATTACACGTCAAAATAAAATTTAAGCTTGAAGATATCCACTGCCAACCAGTTTGGATATATATGAACATTTGTTGTGTACGGATTAAATCATAAATATAAGAATTAAATCTTATTGCAACATTGTTTATATGGATCTTTCAAGCAGACGTAAGGAAACATATTACTTATTGTTTAGATAGGCATGATTTAGACATCAGTATTACATGTAAAAATAATTTGAACGAGAAAACAATAAATTAGTTTTAACACATGTTGTCTTCTTTCCATGATGATGATGTATGTTAAGATAAACATTTTTCGTTTACAAAATGAATTCATGCCATGACTTCCGATTCTGATAGTCAAACAGGTCATGTTGTCAAAATGTTCTTAAGATAATATTAAAAGGTCATAAACATTTACAAAAAAGTATGTTAAAAAAAAAATTCTCTCACTTCAATTACTCCTCATGAAAGAACATTTAAACGTTATCCATATTTTCCTCCTCACAAATTTATTACTTAGAATGACACGTGAGACGGTGTCTCTACTGACAATAAAGAAAGGGATCAGTTTTCTACATTGGTAGAAGGATGTTTCAAAACAGATAAAGAAAAATAATGTCATTACTTAAACATTTCGATCTTTTCGGTTGTCTGATAATATAAACTTTAAAACAGGTCAATACGTTTAACTATTTTCCTCCCGGTGGCTTCATTGATGTAGAGTCCAAAGCCATAAAATACTTACTTTAGGGTCTTCCAAATTTATGAGGCAATATTGAAAAATATATGTATGTTTTAAGTATTTGAAAAGTAATCCGAACCTTTCAGACTTAAACCGACCCCCGTGACGTAATAGGCCTGTTCAGATGGGGGATGTTTTCCCGAGAAATCTTAAATACTGTCATTAACTCGAAATTCATTAACTTGTTTTTTAATATCACGCTGGTCGCATTCACTTTTATCACGAAATTTTTTCCTTAATCATTAAAAGAGTATAAAAAACTAATAAAACCGATTTCAAAAAATGAAGGCAAGTGAAGTAGAACTATGCCGGGTTTTAAAGACCATTCATGAATTAGCAATATCAGCCACACCTGCATGTACCTGTAAAATACTGCGTTGTAAATCTGCTGAACTTATTTTTCAAAATTGATGCCTGTTTTCTTTTGAAAATATTCTATTTACGAAAAATGGATTGGATAAATTGCACACAACACAGATCACCCTCTGTCTAATAATTCCGCTAAATATCGTTTACATTCAAGATTAGTAAATAAGAACAGCAGAAACAATGATACAATAATAATTTATTGTACATATGTAGGTTTAAGCGATTTTGAATATGCAAACTTAATAGCATGATATGTGTGAGTGTATGAAAAGTGTATGATCAAACGTATTTAATTGTTTATAGTATATGAATATATTGTATTTGTGAACTGCCTTCTAAAATGATTACCGAACTTAAGAAAATGTATCACAGAGGTATATTTCATAAAACAACAGATGATACTAGAATCTTTGAACTTTGAAAATCAAAAGCCGTTTTCACTCTCGTTCACAAAGTTTTTTTAACATTCACATTCAATATTCAAATTGTAATATTTGTTCGTTTAGTGTAGGCCACGAAGTCATGCTCGGTAAGACAGGGTTAAATGCATGTTTCTATGCTCATCACTTTATCACCCCTAGGACTCCATCACTAGAATATCTATTGAAATGAACCGTCCTTGATGTGAGAAAGAAATAAAACTGCTACTTTGATGGGAGACGAGAGCCTATCAAAGGACTTGCTATAACAGGTTGTATTACCCATAGAGTTTGATATTTCTTTTATATCCGGACATATACTCTTTAGTGATTCTCGACATTAATTGGTCGGTTGCTGAAAATTGAAATGAAATAATTTGGTTGACGGCATTATTTTCACGTTTAATTTATAAATAGAATGTTCTGAACAAATGCATCGATTCTAAGAAAAGCATAGATCGATGGTCATTCTTTTCCATTCATTACAAGTTTACATGATAACCATCCTACTCAATCCTGCACTCGTGCCTTCATATGCTCTTTTTCGGATAGAATCCCTTATATGGCCGGCGGCTTGATATTAGTGGCTATGCTCACCTGTTATTTTTTCAGCCAATGAAATGTTTTTAATCAAGGAGCTTGAAGCTACTAGCTTGAACTCAACGGATTTTCCATCCGGGTTGTGCCGCTGTTGTTGAATGGAAGTCGTCTCATTGGATGGTTAGATAGCTAGCGATACGAGGTTTTTGGCTCGAAAAAGATCAGGGTATTAGGAAGGAGAGAGTGCGGATTCATATACGCTGACGGTGAAAATGAAAATTCGAAACTTAAATTAGTGAATATGAAGATTCCCACAGTTGTGTTCGTACAACACATATTCAACACGGTTCATACATGGGAAATGACCACAATTATGATTTAATTTCTAGATTATCTGATAGAAAATGTCTTTAAGTTTCAATGTAAATCAAAATTAAATCAATTTGTTAAAATTACTCACTGCGTTTTTATTCGTGATTGAATCCGACTACGTGATCACTTGTTATTTTGCAAGGGCATGGGCAGTAATTTGTTTTGGATTTATGGGAAAAAGCTTTACTGTCTTAAGTTTCAATTTGTGAAATTGCAACAATTAATAGGGTCCATTAGTTTCCTCTACGAATCGTTGAAAATATGGATACTTATTTACGACATTGCCGTCACCGAAAGCATGTAGCGGGAACCCTTCAATGTTCTCTTTAAAACAAATGCTTATTGTGGCAGTATTTCTTACAATATTTTGTAATCATTTTAATACCTCGGAACAAAAGTTGATAAACAATTCGATCATATGAATTGTTTTCATTTGGGAGGAATATAAATGTAAGATTTTAAAAATCGTTAGTGAAATATGGTGATTATTTCATGTATGTTGTGATCCTTTCATTCAAACTCATTATCTGCAAAATTTGTTAACGAAGGAATATTGCACACATAACTTGAGAGAAAGTTAGGAAAGAATATTTTGAACATAATGATGCAACAATTATGTACATTTCACGCACTATGATCTAGATTGGTTAAATCACTTTCAGGATAAAACACGAGCACCTACTCGTTCATTTGTGATTTCAAACATGTTGAAGATGTTTCATTTATCACTTTGAATACATTTCTAAAAGATGTTGTCAATTCCAAAGTATGCAAAAATGTTTGCTTTAACCCATCTACAATCATAAAATTAACAATTTTCACTGCTGAGTTATTCAAATGTCTTCAGTCACATGTGTATTATGATTAATGGAGCGTTTAGACTATGGCAAACATACTTCAAATGAATAGGTTTCTTTGGTTGCGACTGAATTAATTGGAAATATCTTTCTTTCTCTCTTTTGTTCTCATTCTCATTTTGTCTCTGTGTATATCTTTTTTCGTTCCTCTTTTTCCCCCTCTCTGTCATTTACACTTTCGTCATTTACATAAATTTAAAAGAATTACTCCTCAATGGTCCAATTGAAAATCATGAGGTCGGTCGTGTATTATTGCTGAGAAGAATTCTTGACAACCATTGGCTACTCGTTTGGCGAATGAAAACAAAGATAATTCTGCCCCTGTATATATTAAACATCTTCATCAGATGCAATCAAATGAAACCTCGTCATTTGTGGAGGTAGGTTAACATATTAATTTGGATATGACTGTTAATGTTATTACGATAGTTTGATGAAAGTTATGATTATAATATTATTGATCATAGAAGTAATATTTTTAATAAACTATGTCTGTCTAACTAAGACTTAATCAGTCCGGTTTGATTCTATTTACACTTCATCCATTTCATGTTTGACTAACGTCGTAATTCCTGATGCCTCGTAAACATAATTTATCAAGTTTACTTCTTGTACATTGTATTGACTTATTATCATTGTGTATAACTTTTAATTTATAATTGATTAGATAGGCTGACAGTTAAATCAATTCAAAATATGTCATGAAATATTTATGTTCATTTTTTATTTGTAATTAAATATGTATATCTTTTACTGGTTGTGCCTTACCCGTATTTTGTATATGTTTGGTTTGGCACTCGTAAATGATAATAATTGTAATTTATATGAAATAGGATGTGTTGTGTAGTTATACAGTGTAGTGCAATGCTAACGGTGACGTAATTATGTTACTGGACTGATTGTACATTATTATTTGCACATTGTATACGATATTCATTTGAGCATCACATATAAATTAAACGATATGACATACGATGTTATAAATTGAAAAGACAGACCAAGACATTATACAGAATTTATGGTAGGTATACTCTTCTAGGGCTATGGTAATGTTGTATTTATTCTTATTTTATTAGTATATTTAAAAAGAAAGATTTCGTAAAGATTGTTGTTGAATTGTGGTGAAGTTGATGTACAGTTTGGGACAGTTTATGGATAAAGAGAAGTGTGCCCTTGGGTTTAGTGGTGCGATTTTATGCAATGTGCAGCAGCTTTTTTTGTGGTGTAGTGTGGTGGTTTGTAGTATTGTGTAATGACATTTTTGTGTATTGGGTAGTTGCGGTGTTGTTATGGTTTTATATATAGTGAGGTACGATATACATCTAATGTCATGTGAAATACGTTACATGTGTTGAATAGTGTTGTTTGTGTTGTAGATGTAATGTGTAATGTGTAAGGTGCATTGTGAAGGTAATCTTGTTGTGACATTGTGTTGTGGTAATTGTATAGTAAGTTGATTTGAACTGCTACCAGTAACTACCCTATTCATTATCGATGATTGTTGTGCTGAAAACGATCTCACACTCGGGTAATACAACATTTGACACTCGTGTCGTATATATCATATGACACACTTGGTCGTTTAATAATCTCTACGATGTTATATAGTAAGTTGATGTGAACTGCTACCAGTATAATGATGTTATATAGCCTGATGCAGTATTGAAATGGTACTTATCTTTGTTGCACAGAATTCCATGACTTTCCAAGTGATAGCTTGAATTCGAACAGGACAACCATGTTGCTCGAAGTGACTGTTTTCCTACTGTTGATATCATCAGGAGAATCATTTTCTGGGGAAACTCCTGATTTTGAAACAACGACTATTGTCTCTAGGACGCCTGTGACAGAGATACCAGTTAATATAACTGATTTGAAGGTTTTTCTGCTAAATATGCATGAACAAATGGAAGTCGATCAGGTTGCGGAAACACAACTCATGTTGGAGAGACAATTGGAGACAACGTTTAGATCGTTTGGTAAGGTCAAAACATATCTTCAGTTTCATTTTCTGATATGCAAAATATATGATAAAGATTCATTGCCGATAAATTCGTTGCCGTATAACTAATGATTACAATTGAAATGATTATTTGGACGTATTGGGCATGGACATCCTTTAAATATCACGATATATTTGTTGGTGTTTTTAGATAGTACTTGTACCTTAAGCATATTTTTTTAAAAGATATGATTTTAATTGCTCTTTTTATAACGTGCTTTTTATACTATATTATTTTAACTTAAGATGGGTTACGAACAATAATGTCATTGAGTAGTGTTAAATTCATTGTTTCTTTCTTTCTGTAAGACACCAACGTGTCTGGTAACGGCAGCAGCATAAACCAGCACAGTCAGTTCACTTTCTCCAAACTAGAGAGCGTGCAGATGGGTCGCGATAACAGAATAAACGTGATAAAAATTGACGTGGCGGTTTCCATGTGAGTACTACTTTCATTTAACCTTTATAGAATATGGAATATATAAGGATAACCTGCTCAATAAGTGAACTGCGAGCATATGGAAACTAAACATTGCAATCAATTGTCTGTGGGTTTTCTGTCAGAAATGTTTAAAGGGCCAGTAGAAGGTTTTTACGAGAATAATAACTTAAAATTTTCCCGATTACACATAAGCTTATGCCAAATGTTTTATCTTCCGAGGGTCGATACATCTCATGATCCACTTTATTTATTTTTTTAGAAAGATACACAAGGACGGAACAGGAATACAATGCTATCAACATTTTAAAGATGATTTATTCACGAGAATAGGCATTGAGTGACCTAATGAGATTCTTCATAATTGATGTCACATATGTGACATATACATGACACTTAATAGCATATAACTTGTACACAGAAAACATCCGCCTAAGGTGATTATTCCTGAGCTTGTTCTCCTCGGATTTGGAACTCCTAGACCATCGTGCGAGGACGAATGTCCATGTAATGGGAACTACAAGTACGGACCGCGGATGGACATTGCAACAACCTAAAACGTAGTAGATGTCCATCCCATTTAGACGCTGGTTGATGCCAGAATATAGAGATGGTAAGGCAACTCAAGCTTAGCTTCACTCACTGTTTGCTGTCGTTATGTTTATAATGTTCATAATTGTTTTCCTTGACTCCAGTACTGTTTTCCAGTATTTAATGTTAAGACAATCACTCTGCTGAAGATGGTGCTTATCATCATGCTTTTCATAAGGATGATCATTACGCCTGTGTTTAACATGAAGGCCATGAAGATTCTTCTTTGATTACCACATTGGCGTGATGATACTGCGGATGGTCACTTGGAAAAGATATCAAGTCTTGATAACGTATCTGAGTTGGTAGAGCGTCCGGGACATGTCAAGAGATGGGAGATGTTGATTCCATTCTTGTCGGTCAGCATTATAAGAATAGAAAATTATCTCAATCGTGGCTACCAGGTGCCGGGGGCACATACCAAATTTCCAAATTACCATTAAATGAAGACAATATAGAGTTTTTAAAAACGTGTATTTATACCAATTTCAATCAATGCTAATGAGAATTTGTTTGATTGATATAATCCACCTGTAATTTCAAAAAGTTAAACAATACAGGTGTATCGTTGCCAAGGACACAATCAGTGTACGGTAACCCTCTCCCTAGCGCCCGATTGGTCAGTACGACTGTCCACTTGCCCTCTGATGAGTCAGACCAACTGGAAGAGTTTACCCACATGTTGATGCAGTGGGGTCAGTTCCTTGACCACGACTTGACCAGTACTCCAACCCAGCAGATCCCAAATGGTATGCATGTAATAGTTAAATTTGTTACGATGCTCCTAACACAGTTGTTGTGTTGCTATTACTTTTTAAATACCTACTTCTTCACCTGCTCTTCTACTGCTAATTATGCTGCTGCTACTACTACTACTACTACTACTACTACTACTACTACTACTACTACTACTACTACTACTACTACCACCTCCTGCTGCTACCACTGTAATTGCTACTACTGATTCTTGTGCTACATCTTCTTCTACCACTATCACTACTACTACTACTACTACTACTACTACTACTACTATTGCTGCTGCTGCTGCTACAACTACTTACCTTTTTTAAGAGTATGATAGGTATTATAATATCCCAACATGGTAAATGAAAATGGGCTGTTACTACTTCAAACCTTCTTGCTCCTACATAACTTACTACTACGACATAAGTGATATCAAACCTCTTCGAATGCTACTATATTCATGAATCAGCATTCATGTTATTATAAGATTCATTTCGTTTGATATGTAAAGAATTGATAAAACAGCAATAAACTGATATAAGGTCCACATTTATAAGCTTTTGCTTGGGAAACAAGTATTCATGTGTGTGATTTAACATCTATCAATGATATAAATCTAAAAGGCGCAATCTAAATTAATCTAAATCAGCAGTTTCTTTAATATCATGTCATCCTGTTGATCTTATACTGACCGGTATCAACAGCTACCCCTTCATTTTGATAGTGTTAATTCATGAAACATATACTTCTTCCACGCAACGAAAATAACATCAAACTCTTTTAAAATGATTACATATAGTTTACTTATGTCCATACGTTTTTTGATACACTCTTATTAAAAATGGAATAAGTTGTTACTATCTTCAATTTGTTTGTCAAGTGTCATGTTCTCAATCTACTCCTTTAATTTGTCCATATAAGATCAACGAGACGACCTCTCATACAAGCCAATGTAAAATCTACTGTAAAAACTGAATGCAATTCTGTCGACATAGAACGATTTAGATTGTTGGGTAAGATACTTGCACATTTCCATAAACAGATACATTCTTGAAGATGATCCAAAATGTTTGTTAGTAACCGAAGTTATGCTTATGTTGGTATTGGAGATGATTAGAAAACTCGAGGTAGGAAAATATATTATTAGATATTGATAACCTATCGTCTTGCCTTTGCAATGTTCAACGAATATTAAATAGGAACAATGGGATATCAACGCAGAACTGAAAAACAACAATCAATCTTGGTATCTGTAGTGCCATTCTTTATAATTCAATTTAGGCTGCGTTGCTCAATAAATATTGCTCTTTTGGCAAATTATTGAATATTTAGATACCTAATCTGCAATCTATAACAAAAAATTACAACAGTTTTAATCAACCATGCATTGCTCTCGTAGACGCATAGTTATAACCTCAAAAGGTGGAGCAGGAGCCTATATAGACTCAAGTCTTAAAATAGCATGTCCATATGGTATACAGGTATTGTCATGTAGGAGAAATTCATTGTAAAAGTTTGACTTTGATTGATTGATTTATTGTGTGTTGATTGATTTATTGTGTGTTGATTGATTTATTGTGTGTTGATTGATTTATTGTGTGTTGATTGATTTATTGTGTGTTGATTTATTGATTATATGTTGATTGATAGTGTGTACGGTTGATAGATTGATTGTTTGTTCATTGTAAGCAGTGAGTACGATTTATTCATTGATTGTGTGTTGATTGTAAGTAATGAGTACGATTGATTGATTATGTGTTGATTGTAAGCAGTGAGTACGATTGATTGATTGATTGATTGTGTGTTAATTGTAAGCAGTGAGTACGATTGATAGATTGATTGTGTGTTAATTGTAAGCAGTGGGTGGCCTTTCGGAGATGGTAAATCACTGCTGATCTGAAATTTGTTGACATTCACATATCTTATTGGATCTGTATTAAAATTGATCTCAGATTTATTTTCCCTTATGACATTTTTTCTATTGAATGTCCTTTTTTGTCTATTGAAGGTCTTTACTCAACGTCAGCTGCGTGTTGCGCGAGTCTCGTTTTTGGATTTCCTTTCCACATTCAACAAACTTTGGATCAAAGGTTAATAAATATTATACTTTTTTCATTTCAACGACATTTTCAGTTCGTTGATAAATTCCATGGACACAAGTTTGCGTATATTCATATATCACTGGATACAATGTATACATAAAATTATTTTAAAATGCTTATTATGGTTAAACACTAATTATGTAAATGAAAAATCTATAATCTAGTAGAATTATATTTCGATTTGTATGTATCAATAAATTTAAAATTTTAAAGAGTCGTCTAG
The DNA here is from genome assembly GCA_921293015.1 of Phorcus lineatus. Classification (NCBI taxonomy): domain Eukaryota; kingdom Metazoa; phylum Mollusca; class Gastropoda; order Trochida; family Trochidae; genus Phorcus; species Phorcus lineatus. The sequence goes on from OV121088.1 coordinate 39,611,217, forward strand.
GCGCAAGTGAAAAACAATTAACTTTGTAATTTATATTTTTCTTTGTCATTACCCATGAGAGTGTCGTTGTCATTTTCACGTTAAGCGACCGTTATGGCGAGAGTAGTGATAACATGTTCCCATTAGTGTTATCAAAAATATTTCTACAACTCAGCAGTGTCTTAATATAGTAAGGCCAGTTGATTAATATTATTATTATTATTATTATTATTATTATTATTATTATTATTATTATTATTATCATCATTATTATTATTATTATCGAAATCACATTTATTTAATAAAATGGTATATTTCAGACCACAATGTTTTCCAATCATGATACCGTACGGGGAAAGACATTTCGACACCACCTACATGAACTTTGTCCGCTCTGTACAAGTGCCCAATGTTAATTGTACCTCAGGTTAAAATGTATTTGTCTTGATAGGGCCATGATATATGATCAGTAAGTAAAATCATCGTTATTTACTTATAGATAGTATCAGTATATTGGAACTGTATTACATTAAATGTAATGCTGGCCATGGTTCTATTTAAATTTGTTTGACTACTTTTGATCCGAAAATATGATAAATATGTGATAATCTATGACATTTTCCCAGCACCTGTTGAACAAATGAATCAGATCACAGCCTATATTGACGGGTCCAACGTGTATGGATCATCACAAGAAGAACAGAATCAGTTAAGGACCTTTGTTGATGGTAGGCATTTCAAATTTTTATTGGCTTCAAGTCTTTTTTTATTTAAAACATTCTCCATTCATTCCCTTTTATGTCTCTAAACATCATAGGAAAATTCATAAATGTAAAAGGTATTGTAAATGAATAAACTGTAGTTTGATAAAGTAACCCTTCTCTGATGAAATATACCCGGATCCTCATGATAGTAACGTTACTACGTGTTTTGGCGCAGATTACAAAATGTGCTTGGATTCAGTTGTTTCTATCTATTTTAACCTAATGCTGCTTTCTATCTTTCAAGGTAAACTGCAGAACAGCCCGGATGACGACCTTCTTCCGCCAGAAACGATCCAACCTCCAACATGCCCAATGGAGACACAAGCAGACTTTTGCTTCTTTGCAGGTTTGAAACAAGTGTATGTGCTTCTTGGCCAAGAAGCCAAAAGTAGAGTTGTGGAACCTACAACGTCTGTCTGTTATTTAACCAATTCTTTTAGTCGTTAATTAGTAGGTCGAAGATACACATATCTCAAAAAAGAGAATGTGCCTTTGACATTGTCAAAAGTAAAGCTTGCTCCTTCTGGGTTTATTACAAGTTGTTGCTACAGAGGAAACAGTTAGATAGTATGTACATTTTATTCAAAACTGAAGTTGAACAAGATCAGTACTGATTTTACCTTGATCATACATGGTTATATTTTTATGTAACAAATACTGGTTCAATGTTGTTTCTAGAAATAGTAAGTTGTTGCAATCGCAGCTGATAACAAACGGAACTGTTTTTTTCTTTCCATGCCCGTAAATGGTTGTTTTCCCTTTTCAGGAGACCGGCGGATGAATGAAAATCCAACTTTACAAAGCATGCACACCATATTCATGAGAATGCACAACCAGGTAGCAATGAGTTTGAAGGAACTGAATTGTCATTGGGATGATGAGAGACTCTTCCAGGAAGCTCGCAAAATCGTTGGTGCCATAATGCAGGTAATATACAGAACATCCTCAAATTGACCATATCAAACTTATTGTATGTTAAAGACACTTGATGATGCAGGTAGAACAACATGGGTATCACATATTAGAAGCATTTTATTTCATTTTGGCTTTGGTGTCCTTTGGTTAAGCCAGGATATAGGCAACATTAAAATGTTTATTTCACTTTTTAGACAAAGATTGTTTGATTGCCTGAGCCAGGATTGGCATAGAACTGTTTCTGAAATGAGTAAATTTCAGACTTACCGTCAATTTAAGAACATGTTGCAAGTTGAAAGATATCTTTCCTTAGATATTCCATTGTACTATAAACATATTTTGAGTCAATTTAGATGTAATAATTTCACACTTGCTGTTGAAACAGGAAGACATAATGATACGGAATATTGTAATAGACTCTGCTTATATTGTCATAGCAAAGGAAAATCACTAGTTGAAGATGAATATCACCTGTTAATGGTTTGTGAACTCTACAAGGATGCAAGAAAAGATTACTTTCACCATGATGATTTTATCAAACCTAGTAAGGAAGAGTTTGTAAGACTTATGTCTCGTAATAATTGAAATGTTACAGTGAATATTGCTAAATTCCTTTTGCAGGCTCGTAAAATTAGAAATATGTTAACTTTCATCCATTAGCTTGTATAGTTTTAAATACAGAAATTTGATTGTACAGTATTAATGAAAATTGTTGAAATCTTCCAGGTATTTTACGGACGCTTGTCCAATTCCTGTAACTTGTATCTTGTTACAAGTTTACCAGCAGCACATGGATTTGTATAGTTATTGTATTTTTGGCCATGGCCTTGAATACTGAATAAATACTGTCTGTCTGTCTGTCTGTCTGTCTGTCTGTCTATAGTGACATATACTTGTCGGTTATCAATCTCAGTTAACCAGCATCCCCAATGATTGGCTAGTTCAAGCCGATGCTCGCAGGTTGTCACCGCATTGCTGTGCGACATTGGTGTTACGGCCTTTCTGCCTTCAATAATACTAGCAGCCGTGCTCTAAGTAAAAAACTTTTGAAAGCTGCTTTCAATCCCAAATCTCTTCACCACACCACAAGGAATTTCGCAACTTAATATTATTCTCCATCTTCTGATTTTTTGGATAACAGGATGTTGTTTTAGTTTTAATGATTTCGGATTAAAATTCTTCTTTTAATCAATCTTTTCATTTGCTTTTTATTCTTTGATCAAATATGTTGTAGTTTCTCTTCAAATTGTCATCTTCAATACGCCCAATAAGTCCGGATATTTTTCATTGGTCATCATATCCCTTTTTTGATATAGCAAATTCCCTATGTATAACAACCCTTTTTCTGTCAATCAACAACATATCATAAGCAATCAATGTTGAATTGATAACAATAACAGTTATTTTCGTCTTATTGATTGCTCTGAACCACTGCTAAGATGGACCTTAACTGCAGGTGATCACGTACAAGGAGTTCCTGCCTATTGTGTTAGGTTCCGACATCATGAATGACTTCAACTTGAATGTCGGGACAGGACCAAGCTACACAAATGCCTACAACCCACTCACAGACGCCAGTATCAGAAACGCCTTCGCAACAGCAGCCTATCGATTCGGACACTCCATGATCAGAAGCAAACTCAGCAGCTTTGCCACTGACCACACGAACCTTGGAGAGGACAGACTGAGTGACGTGTTTGGCTCAACTCATCCCATCATTTCAGAGACGGACAGAAATGTTGGTGACTATGCGAGAGGACTAGTGGAAGACTGTGTTCAGAATGTCGATTGCAAGCTGACCAGGGAAGTGACGGACAACCTGTTCAGGGACGCTGATGGCAACAGCTTTGACCTTGCTGCACTCAACATACAGAGAGGTCGAGACCACGGTCTTCCACCTTACAACAAATTTAGAGAGTTCTGTGGTCTTGGAGCTGCTGCTGATTTTTTCTCTCTGTCCCCTGATACCCATGATCAAGAAAATATTCTAAAACTGAATGATGTCTACCAGTAAGTATAGAATGTATATATATATTAAAGTATATTTGGTAACACCAGTGTTTGATAAGTAGAGGTGGATGTTGAAGACCTTAAGTGACTTGAGACACAAAAACAAGATAGTCAGTTACCCAATATTAGCACCGCTTGTTGCGGGTACTTTATGTGGTAGCACCTTTCCCGTGCCTCTTGTTTTGGAACTTTCGGTAGATAAGACACGCATGACCAGGACTCTCTCCCTTTTCCGGGCTTCAAACCCACAAAGTGTATGTATTTTCATAATTATTATTTCATGCATTGTTTGTAACATGCTGAATGTCATATGTAGGCAATTTTGTATATTTATATTCAGTATTTTCAGTAACTTTGAATTTTTGAGGTTGTTGAAATTTGTACTGGAACAAAACATTTGTAGTATTTTTGAAAGGTCATTATGTTATTTAATAATGTATAGCATATTAGGAGATTTTATTGTATATGGAATTAAGAAAATATAAATTGGAAGTTTTTTCATAGTGTAGGAATTAGGTTTTCTTTGGCCCAGAAAAGCTTTGCTGTTACATTTCTTAGTTTGAAGCATTCGTAAAATATCATCATTGTGAACTAAGGATATGTACGTTTTCATGAGATCATTGCAGAGTTACTTCCCTTCTATTTTATGGTGTTAAAGTGTCTGCATTTACATGTCACATTGTAGTAAATTCAGTATTTGTTTTCCTATGTATTTATTTAGGAATATTTTGGAACTTATTCAGGATTTATTGTATTTACACATACCTTTTGGAAATATGCTTTGATAGGAGCAAAATTTGGAGTGTTTTGTAAACTTTGGGATTTTCATTTATGATTGTATTTCTGTATATTTCAGTTTTACCCTATCTTCCTGTATCAACTGAAGACATCCAATAAATAAATAGACTGAATCCCAATATTTGTACTTTTATTGGAAAGGGTGGATGCTAGGACAGCATAGTTGCTATTATTTTCAATGTGAAAAAACACGGGGCTTCAAAGCTATTAAAGGCCTTATCACACCTCTTATGAATTATGATATGAAAATCATCTTTAATATGTGATAGTAAAATTTATTGCTCTGGCTGTATAATGGAAGAGTGAAAGAGCACATTAAAAACCAGATTTGGTTTAAATTGATTTAAGTAAACCTTTTAAAATTTGTAATTACACTTTCTTAAGCCGCATTACCGAACTTTCGAAGGTTGTCAGACATTAAGATATAATGAATAACTACCACTGTAAAAACACGGAAAAAGGATCCGCTTAAAGGGAAATTATTTCCTGGTTCATATCAGAATATCAGTAAGTTAAACAAAGATTTAGTGTTCATTATTTTGATATTAAGCATTAATTTAGGATTGTTTGTCTAGCGTAAAGTAAAGATATTGGTCTTATGCTAAAGGATGATTTTCGGGATAACAACGTCTTTATTGTGAATTATATGCTAACTTTGTCATCAGCTGGAATTCAGGGAATATGAAAATGGGTACATATATACCATATCGAGAAAACATTTAACAATAGTGAGGAAAATCTAATTAGGGAGATGAATTATATGAGAAAATAATGTAAAAGAATATTTGCAGTTTAAACATGAGGTAAGTATGCACTCGAGCGGTAAAATTATACCCTTTTTGTTCACTCAAGCGTATACTTTATTCATGTTTACTTTCAAAGATTTTATCCTTAAGGGTTGTAATACTCTACAAATAAAAGCGCGAAAGGTAAGATGGTTTTGATTACCTTTTTTCTGCAAGCACAACCTCATGTCTCTATATGATGAACAATATGACCAATTCATATGATAATTGTTATAACTATGTTTTAAAAATCCCGAAAAATATTTGATAACATTTTGTCACGGTTAACTAAATTTCACAAAAAGAGAATGCTACTTCATTTAGATAGACAAAAACTCAGAAATATAAATATATAACCAAAATATATTAATGTACATGACACATCACATTACACAAAAACGTTTAAAAAGAAATTTTTAAATTACATAATCAAAGATGATTAAACATGATTTCATTTTGATAGACGCATAATGTTATTTTATTAGATCTTTCTCACCCTCCGTCACCGAGGACTTTCTGTTCCAAAACTCCTTAGAAGTTACCAAAACAGGATTCAAAAGTAGTTGCAAATTTGCCGGTGATCACATTAATTGACAATAATATAAAAAAGCTGTAGTTGAGCTCAAAGATTGTCATCTTCACATGGTTCCGTTACGTGTGAATAAATAAAATTAATATTTAGCAGTAAATGTTTGATTTGATTGAGTTTCATATTTGATTGATGAAGGGACAAATATAAATTATAAGGTCCAAACAACTGTTTCCTTCCTACCTTTGCCGAAGAATTATCTTACATGAGTGTATTGTTCAAATGTATAAACCTTTGATGGGAGAGGGAAATTTTAATGCAAATTATAATTCAATATCCAGTATTAATGTTTTTTTCTTAGCAAAAGACATGTGTTATGATGGCCCGTTTACGACTAATGACATGACCTGTTTATGTGTTGAAATATAGGTTTTAGGTCGAAGTTGAAGGTCGAAGTATGTTATTTGTGTAGTCAGTGGTTATTGCTGAACAGTAAAGTTCAAGCACGATAAGATATTCAATGTAAGCCAATTTGAATATCAAATAAAATTGTTGTGTACGGTTTAAAGCATAGAATAAAGAATTAAATCTTAGTGCATATTTGTATATATGTCTCTTTTAGCCCTATCCCCCATAACTGGGGCCTTTGAGGCCCGGCTGCACCTTTATGGTGTTGCCATTTGTTCACATTTGACATAGTTTTGCTGGAACTTCGTGTATTCCTCACATATGTATTGATTTGTAAATCTGCACAAAACATCTTTTCCCGATTCACGCAAGTTCCCAAAATTGCATCTTTTAAAAAGAAAACCATGAATACATGGCATGAGCCTCCAAGGCCCGCGTAGATTTTTCTTTTCCCTAGCAAGAATTGCTTAAGGGATCATGTAAAAAGCTCTTGCAGTTACCTGGCATCAATCACTATTAATACTCGCAAGGGGAAAGTAAGTCCATCTGAAGAGTTTATTAGAAGTTTTGAGGAGTCTGATTTTGATCAAATGTCCTTCAATGGGGAAAGTGAGACGAACAGTGACTTTGTTCCACAGGAAACATCAGAAACAGGATCTGATCCAGACAGTGACAGTCTGGTGTTTATTTTTGTAGGACAAGTTCTTTAAATAAAAAAATGGATTTGTTTGGTCTAACACCCCACCAGGTACATCAAAGACACCAGATAGAAACATTCTTAGGACACAAATGACAAACTTTAAACATGCTGATCATATTCAGATTGAAGTCGGGATGTTACATTCACAAACATCTATGGTAGTAAGTTCATGTCTGGAAAGGGTAGCCAGTAATTAGAGACAAAAATTAATATGAAACCTTGGCTCTAATTAGTATACTAAAGGCAAATCATTATGAGCAGTAAGATGATTTGGAGCAAACAGTTTAGTACTCCTATCATCAGACCAACGATGTTATGCAATAGGTTTAAACGCAATTCGTTTAAATGACAATTCAACAATAAGTGTTTGTCATGAAAAGGTGAAACTAGCACCTATCAGAGAATAGTGGGATAGGTATTCTTCCAAAAAAAGTAGAGGATATTGAAATACAAATACCTTTGCAGGTTGTGGTATGATAAATAGTCATAGACACTTGACATGCTTAGAGAGTTGGTTCATAAGAACTTATCGCCCCAATGCAATAGCGCCTTACATGTAGGGGGGGATTCATTGTCAAACTTGACTCTTCAAGGAAGCGTTAATGAAAACTGCAGCGTGCTGGTGTATCCTATCCAGGTTTTCTTTGATATCAGTTCTTGCATAAGATTTTCTGTTTAACGAATCATTGCTTTAGTGTGTTTTTTTGAATTTGCAATTATATGTCTTCAACATAATGAACGTCTACGTGCTTTTGGCATGCTTCAAATGGGTTAAACACACCGAGCAGTGGTCAACATGCTTAATGTGTCAGCAGACTGTGGAACCAGTACCAACAAACACACATTGTTGATGATAGACCTCGTTCAGGTCATCCTAGAGCAACTACACAAGCCCGGGATCCGTATACAGGTCCTGCAAAATCCAGGACAAACGACCAATCAGCTTTCTGTAAACTTGTATCAAGTTACAGGAATTCGAGTTACACTCTAACAGATTAGAAATCGGCTACAAGCAGCCCATTTGCATGCGCGACAACTGAGTGTTGTGTTTCCATTAACGTGCCAGCAAATGACAAACAGCCGTCAATGGTGTATGCAGCGTAGAAATTTCGGTAATCGTTGGGATCACCATGATTGGCACAACTGACTTGCATATTGTTCAAGGAACGGTCATTAATGTGTACTACTGTGACCACATCCTGGTACCGATAGTTCTGCCCTTTGCTCAATGTAAAGATCACCGATGACATGTCCGTGCCCACCGCGCTTCGTTTCGTGAATGACTACCTCCAGCGTCACCATATGGTCTACATGCCTTGACCAGCCTTGAGTCCTGACCTAACCTCAATAGAGCATGTCTGGGACCACACTGCAAGAATTTGCCGCGGCGCAGCAACAGGAGTGAGACAGATTGTCCAAAATATTGATTGGGTGGTTAATTAGGCAAATGCCACGACGAAGTGCTGAATGTCTGATGTTTGAGCAATTACTCATCATTCAGACAAAACTAGCAAAAACGTCCATTTTAACTTTAAACATATGATTTGTCTTAGAAAGAGATGTATAATCAAGAAAGAAGTATTAAATGTCAAATGGAAAAAAAAACCCAATAATATACATGTAGTTTTACCAGAGTTGTTTGTCATCCTATGAATGATGAATGTAATGAAAAACGTTTTTTGTTTACAAAATGAATTTATGCCACTACCTTTTTTAACATTCTGATTGTCAAACAGGTCATATTGGCTAAATTCTAAAGACAATAGTAAAAGGTCATAAACTTTTCGAAAACGATATATTTAAAAGCGTTTTTTTTCTTTTCATTTCGCGTCATGAAAATATCTACTGTTAAACAATATCAATTTTGTTTCTACTCACAAAACTATTTCTGCTTAAGTTCACTAAGAGTGATACGCATAGACTAAACTTTTTAAACTGAACAATTTTAATGATTTACTTTTCCTTCATCCATAATATTTTTTCTTTGGGCTCCTAATATCATATGTGTATTCAGTCGATCTAGACTTGCTGAATGTGGACCTAGACTGTATCAAAGGCTCCTTTATATACACTTTCATGAAGAAGGACTATGTTACGTATGGCGGTGTCTATACTGACAATGTGGAAAGGGATCAGTATTTTGCAATATGTATCAAACAGAGAAAGAATTGGGTTTTCATTAGTTAAACATTCCGAACTTTTCGATTCTCTGATAATGTAAATTTTAAAAAGGCAAATACGTTTTCACTATTTTCCACGCAGTTATTACTCCTCTGTAGAGTCCATACAGCTAAGCTACAGGATACTTACTTAAACGTCCTTTGAAAGTTAGAAAAATTTATGTGCATTCCTTGAGCTTTTGAAAAGTGATCCGATCCTTACAGATAAAAACAGACTCCCGTGACTTGATAGGCTGTAATCAGGGACGTTTTTCCGAGAAATAAGAAGTCCTGTTATTTACTTGAAATTAAGTAATTTCTTTTTAAATATCACGCTGGTCGCTTTCAATTTTCTCACGAAACTCTTTCATTGATTATCAAAATGGAATTCAGAGGAAATAAAACAGATTATAAAGATGAAAGCATTTATAAAGGAAATATGCCGAAATAATTAAATACAATACTGAAACTCAAGGTAACTAGGTTTGAAAGGCCATTCTACTTTTGAAATGGTTTCTGGAATAAGCAATTTCGGCAACGCCTTCATTTTTCTGTAACATACGGCTTTATTTCTCTGGAGACTTAAGTTTGAAAAACTGATTTATAATTTACATTCCAAATGGATAAAAAAGTTGAAAAGAAAGAATGGTAAAATAATCGAAATAACCTCTTTTTGTTTTGTTAGCATGATATTTCTCAAAAGCCAAACAAAAGATCGATCCAATCCAATTGATTATTTACAATAGATGAATATGTTCTATTTATAGAACGTCTACCAGTGATTATTGAACAGTCGAATACAGAAATGTCTTTAATAAAACATCAAATTGTTATAGTCCTACTTATAATAATAATAACTTAAAAATCAAAGCCGTATTCCCTCACGTTCACATCAAATAATGAAAGTCTTATATTTGTTCCTTTATTGGTATTCTCAAAGTCATCCTCGGTAACTTAGGGTGGAATTTTCCGATGCTCTTGACTTTATCACCCCTCAGTAAAAATGCTACTGAAATTACCCACACTTGATTTTGAGAAAAAAAATGAAAATGCTACCTTGATACAAATGAAAATGCTACCTTGATGAGAAACGTGAGGCTCTCAAAAGACGTGTTACAACAGATTCAGTCTAACGTTGAGGTGATAGGCTTGTGATTCAGGCTTTTTCTTGTCCAAAGCCGATGGACACTTATTTTATCAAATCAAAATCAATTTAAGTTTCGTGATGTTATGCGGGCCTAGATTCAGTTGATGCCTGTCAGTCAAACTTATAAAAACGGTAGTATGTTTGGCAACCGTTACCTTTTTAAACATTGGCGATAATTATTGTTGACATGAATAAATCAATGATTTGTAAAAAAAAATAAGAGACTAAATTTACCACTAATAGATGGATTGTTATTCAACTTAAACACATTGACACCTCTTAGTTTTTGCAAATGTGCAATAACTTAATTTCATCCGGGTGTGTATGTGTTTCAGGTGAGTTAAACATATCGAAACTTATCTTAACATGAGAGTTTTCTAGAGATTGAGAGAAGTTACATCATTGTGCCTTCTTTCTGATGTAGAATAGTCAGAACTTATTTGATTATTATTTCAAGTATAGACAATAAATCCTTAAAAGTAATTATATATCGAAGTCATTGAATAAATCTTTCATCAATTCATTAAGAAAATGATTTAAGATACTACTCATTTGATTTTTAATAAACAATCTACCGTTAGCATTTGTCAGCGCTGAGTGTCGGTGTACATATACTGTAAACTTGTTTGACTTGTGTTCAGAATTCTTTCGCATTTGAACGTCAACAAACACACATCATTCAAAATAATCAAATGTTTTTTTCAAAGTTATAAAGCAGATTTAAACAAGTTGTAATAGATGTTTCCAACACTGTTCAGACCACTCCAATATAAATAATTTGACAATTTCTTCGGAGAAAAGTAACGTTTTGTTCTAATTTGAGAAGCAACATTGTTTAACATACTTTAATGAGTTTTGTTCAGCGAACCTTTGAAACAGAATTGCAAACGAATGTCCCTGATTTATGCACAATGTTCCTTCTTTGATGTCTCCATGTAACCCCTTTACAATTATACAGTTAAAAATTTTCACTGCTGAGTTATTCAAATACGAGACCGTCTTCGGTAACACGTGGTAATATTAAGGAAGCATTAAGTCTATGATCTACATACTTCAAATGAAAAGGCTGTCTCGATTTATTTTTTATAATTTGGTTGCTACTGAGTGAATTGAAAACATCCTCTCTTTCTTTCTGTCTTCCTTTTTTTCATTCTCATTTTGTCTCTTACAGTTTAATTCTCTCTCATTCCTCTTTCCTTCACTCTCTCTCAGTCTCTTTGACTTTCGGCAATTTCATGGATTAAAAAAATACTGTTTAATGGTTATTGTGATAATCTTGAGGTCAAATCGTGATATGATCGCTGAGGAAAATTCTTGACAACCATTGGCTACTCGTTTAGCGAATCAAAACAAAGATAATTCTGCCCCTCTATATATTAAACATCCTCATTAGATGCAATCAAATGAAAACTCGTCATTCGTGGAGGTAGGTTTCAAGATTAATTTCGATATGAATGTTACCGTCTCCATGGTACTTTCTTTAAAGTTATGATTTTTATATTGTTGATCTTTGAAGTAATATTTTCAATTAACCAGGTTTAAAAAATCACCACATGATCAGTCCTGCTTGATTTTATTTACACATTCATCCATTGAATGTTTGACCAATACCGCAAGTGTTGCCTCGTCGTGAGAATTTATTAAGTTTACTCCTGGACCATTGTTCTGATTTATTATTCTGTTTAACCTCTAATTGTCATACTAGTTAAGATATGTTGACCGTAAAATCAAGAAAAATATAAGGAAACTTTCATAAAAAGATTGTTTTAGTCGTCATTAACAAACCCAATTTCCAATATCTATAATAGTTACATTTATGGTTCATTTTGATCATTTTTTTTTAATTTATGCTTTTTATTCTAATAAACATATTAGATACAGTTTCGTGTCAAACATTTTTTATAATCAGTCATCCAATTTCATATATAACATGTTGCCAAATGTTTGTTTATAAAATAAAACGTTTTTGGAATTCGGACATATGCTATATACAGCAATCCTGGTCAGTATTTAAGGACCATCCAAAAGACCAGTTCATCAGAAACCTCCCCGAATTAAGATATTTCGTTTGAAACGTTATGACTATTTTCATCTTTTTGGACAGTCAAGTTTCATATCAACGGTGGGATAGTTTCAATTCTATAGGTTTTTCCCATGTCTTGAGGTAATCCGTGACGGCTTGTGTACCTATGAATTATTTTAAGTATTCTAACCATGTTTGCTCTTGGGTTTTATAAATAATTCATGGGCCGTGAAATGTAAGATGTAAATACTATCCGATGTTTACTACTGTTGTGTGGTATTTCTTTAGACTGCCAAACTATGGTGTGAGGTGTTGTATAATCATATGGTGTAGCGCAGTTTTAAATGAAGACGAAATTTTGTCAGTTGACTGTTTATATCACAGTTGCACATTATATAAGAAATTCATTTGAGCATCATTTTAAGCGATATGACTTACGATGTTATAAATTTCAAAGACTTGTTACAAACTAAGAATAAGAATTTATTTTTTGTATCGTCTTTTGGGGCTTTTTTGGAAAATAGTTTATTAAGATTGAAAAATTTGTCAGATTTTGTGTACTTTTATTTGTTTTATTTCCTCTTATGTATTACGGTTTATTATTGATAAGTTTGGCAAAGTTTGGTTAATTGTATCACAATGACCTTGATTACTTTCACGTTGGAGATACCTTCGTTTAATGAATCTACAATGTTATTACACATTGTGTGCTTATTGACGTTACATTGCGTCACAATGTAAGGGGCACGGCAGCAGTGGTAATCTCGGCTATTATCATGCTTTTTATTTGATATTATTCTGCGAGTCAGCTCCTTTGAATTACATTTTTATTAAACTCGTCAGTAGTATCGTTATCTAACTCGCTTTAGCTCGTTTCATAGAGATTTTATAAAACCGACCGGGACGTTGTTAACATCCTCTATTTAAGTTATTTTGCGAGGTGTAAAATGGATTATCATGTTGTCGTGTGGTGTAGTTTGGAATAGTTTTGAATATTTTTCTCATATGCTGCTATCACTTCACCATCTGTTATTCTATTATGTTCTCAGTAGAAATGTTCTTTTTAACATACTTTTCACCACCACAATCAGCCAATATCAGGTTTTCTCTCTAAATAGCAACTAACTCAGTAATCAATTGTTCAGAATGGCCAGTTGGTGTGATCATTTCTCCTAAATTATCTTTGCTTTCCATTTAAAAAAATACATCCTTAATGTTTAAAGTAACAGATAGAAGGAAAATAAATGTCCAATATACTACTACCTTACTACCAAAGACACTGCTAAACATGTAGATCTAAACTATAGAGAAATACAGATCCTGAAGTAGATACAATTCTTCATGAGGATCTTTTTCATGATGGTTGGAAATATTTTCATGAAATGTTAACTCATTCACTATTCATTATAGATAATTGTAGCGCTGAAAGGGATTTCACAAAAAAAGGATGAGTTTTTGGACTGGTTTTCTCTGAGCGTCACACGGGACATAGTACATGGATTCTTTTACGGAATTATAACTTGATATCTACAAAGTTTGAAGAAGAAATCGACGGTTGACTTTTTAAAGTGTAAAAATAAAACAACACAGGCTGGACCATTTTTTTAATAAATCGTACTTTGCACAGATTACCCACCATCGTATATTGCTTTCAAAATAGTGTGATGGTTCCCTGAAGGAATGTTGTAGGTGTTAATGGTATTCATTCTTTATGTGAAGGGTATTTTCTCGTTATTGAAATCTGAGAAAAAATACAAAGTATATTTTGTGTCATGGTAAATGACAAAATATCCTTTTGTCTCTGTTGGTTCAGGAATGCCATAATTACCTACTCGTGTTGTAGTGTAGGTTTAAGTTGTTATGTGTCATGATATTTCTCCCAATGTCATGCAGTTTGCTTTACAATTGGGCATTTTGGTGTCGTAGTTCAACAGGTGTAATGCAGTGTGTTGTAGACGTGATATACGTTTTGGTATAGGTATCTGCCTAATTGTGGTGATGTTGGTAAACAGTTTTTAACAGTTTGGTAACTTATAACGAGGCGACATATGTTATTCAAATGCACTGTTAAAACGGTACTAATCTCTGTTACACAGATTTCCATCACTTTCCAAGTGATAGCTTGAATTACAACGGGAAAGTCATGTTGCTCGAGATGACTGGTTTCCTACTACTAATATCATCAGGAGATTTTGCAACAACTGGGACTTTGAGCACTGTCACCACGACGCCTACAACAGAGAATCCAGTTAATGTAACTGATTTGAAGATTTTTCTGCTTAATATGGATGAACAAATGGAAGTCGATCTGGTTGCCGAGCAAAACCTTCTGGTTGAGAGACAATTAGAGACAACATTTAGACCGTTAGGTAAGGTCAGACCAAATTCAGTTTCTAATATGCCTAACAATATATATAATGATAAAGATTTTAGTTAACTTATTATCACAATTGAAATGATTACTTAGCTGTCATGGACATGGACATTTTTTAGATATCGCATTATGTATTGTGAGTGTCTTCAGCTGAAACTTATACCTTGTCCATACGTTGTGAAAAGTTATAAATTTTAATTGCTCTTTTTCGTTCGTGTTTTATACTAACATTATTTACACTTAAAATGATTTATGAATAAAAATGTCATTTCGAGGAGTGTTAAATTGATTGTTTCTTTCTTTCTGCTAGACACCAACGTGTCTGGTAACGGCAGCAGCATAAACAAGCACAGTCAGTTCACTTTCTCCAAACTAGAGAGTGTGCAGATGGGTCGCGATAACAGATTAAACGTGCTCAAAATTGACGTGGCGGTTTCCATGTGAGTACTACTTTCATTTATGCTTTGTAGAATGTGATGTATAATGGGGATAACCTGTTAAAGAATTGACCAAAGAGCATATGGAAACTAAACATGTATATGTCTATTGGTTTTCTATCACGTGGCCAGTAGCACGTTTTAAAGAGTTTTTTCCTTCACATTTTCCCGAATAAGAGTTAGTTAAAGCCAAAAGTATTATCTTCCGAGAAATCTCATTACTTAACCACATCATCCGTAGTCGAAAGGGAATAAATCAAGTAACTAGTCAAAATAATTTGTGTGAACACCTTTTAATCATCTGAGGTAGGAACAAGTATTTTCAAATAACCGAACATACTAAGACTATTTTCTGTTGTTAATTTGAAACGACATTGTTTTGTAATAAACATGATGGAAATCACTTTATTCATTTAGAAACGTGACACTGTGCCTTTAACAGAAGTTAGATAAGCAAAAGTTTCGGAATGCAATGCTGTCTAAACGTATAAGATATTTTAACATATTTTACATTGATGACATAACTAGTATGTTAAAACTTTTATGTTAAAACATACTGCTAAACGGCCTTCCGTCCATACGTTATCGATGTCATATAGTCTTCATGACACTTGAAAGCATATTATTATTTTGTACACAGAAAAAATCCACCGAAGGAGATAATCCATGACCTTGTTCTCCTCGGATTTGGAACTCCCAGACCGACGTGTGAGGACAAATGTCCATGCAACGGGAACTACAAGTACAGGACCGCGGATGGACACTGCAACAACCTAAACCATAGTAAATGGGGCATGATGTCCATCCCATTTAGACGCTGGTTGACGCCAGAATATAGCGATGGTGAGGAAACTTAAATTTACCTTCATTCACTGTTTGCTGCTGTAATCTTTATAACAATGTTTCCTTTAACTCCAGAATTGTTTCCTTTGAATGTTAAGAGGTCACTCTTCTGAAAATGGTGATACTGATGATGGTTTTTAATGGTTTTCCCGGTCACATCATACGTCAAAAGATGGGAGGTGTTGCTTCCTTGCTTGATGTTCAGCATTATAAGGATAGAACATTGCCTGAACTGACGCTAGACTGTCGCCACTGGGTGGCATGGGCACACAAATTAATAACAAATCAATGAATATATGATACCTATTTCAATCATACTTTGTGTGCATATGTTAATGAGAGTATGTTATATTGACGAAACTCAACTGTAATTTAAATAATTAAACGATGCAGGTGTATCGTTGCCAAGGACACAAGGAGTGAACGGTGACCCTCTCCCTAGCGCCAGACTTGTCAGTACCACTGTCCACCTGCCCTCAGATGAGTCAGACCAACTCGAAGACTTTACCCATATGTTGATGCAGTGGGGTCAGTTCCTTGACCACGATCTGACCAGTACTCCTACCCAGCAGATCCCAAATGGTATGCATGTGTATGTTAAATTTTGTAACGATGCTCCTAAAACAGTTGTTTTGTTGCTATTACTATATAAAAACTACTTCTTCTTCTACTACAACTGCTCTGCTACTACAACTTCTACGACTTTAACTCTTATGCAGCTGTTCCTACTACTACTACTACTACTACTACTACTACTACGACTACTACTACTACTACTACTACCACTACCACTACTACTACTACCACAACTCATAGTATTACTACTACTTGTACCACTGTTACTGATGCTACTACTACAGCTTCGGCTGCTAAATCTACTTCTACTACGTCTGCTACTACTATTGCTTCAGCTGCTACGTCTGCTACTACTACTACCAATAATAATGATAATAAAACTGCTGCTGCCACTCTTACTGATACTACGTACCATTGCTTCTACTGCTACAGGTACTTCTACCATAAGCACTAGTATTGCTACTACATTATAACTACTGCTACTACTACACTACTACTACTACTACTACTACTACTACTACTACTACTACTACTACTTGCCTTTTTGAAGAGCGTATATACATTTCATACAACCAAAACACCATCACACTTTTTAAAAATAATATTTTCTCATTTGAGTTATTTACTTACGTTTGTTGACACACTGCTATTGAAAACAGATATAAGTTATTACAAGTTTCAATTTCTCTGGACGAGGACGCCGAAAGTACACTCACGGGTAAAAGAAAGTATAGTTTAACTTCCAATGCTCATAACATAAAAGTAAAAGATGATATATCAATGCCGTGAAGATGATTTTATAGCACAATCAAATGACAATAATGCACACAAACAGTTTTCATTTGATCACTCCAGTATTTTTCTGAAATCTCATTTAAATAATCAGGGGGTCAAATTTCAATGATTTCAAGTGTCTCTAGGAACAACAGTGAGACCACAAACACTCTTTGTTGTTGTCAATAACGTGTGTGACCTCCTGCCACGTCAATACAGGCACGGACACGTCTCCTCATCGACATTGTTAAACGTCGGATGACGGCGTCAGGTATACGTTGCCACTCTTCTCTAAGGGAATGAACCAGCTCTTGTCTGTTTTGTGGGGTGGGTATGCGGGCCCTTACCTGCCTGTTCAAGTGATCCCAAAAGTGTTCAATGGGATTTAAGTCGGGAGAACGGGCAGGCCACTGGAGAACGTGGACGTTGTTCTGTTGCAGGATGTTGACTATTGTTAATGCCGTGTGGGGTCTGGCGTTATCATGCTGGTAAACGATTCCCTGGGCCTGTGCTTTATGAAGGGAACACAATTGGTTGGAGAACTTGATGAATGTACAAATGTGCGTTCAAATTTCCATTTATAAAGACCAGTTGCGTTTTATCGTCACCACCCCATGACATCTACTACCACTGTAAGGATGAAAATTTTTGACTCATGTAGCGGCCAAACGCTCACAAAGGCGCCTGTACACCCTCTGTCTTCCATCGTTGTGATACAGACAGAAGCGACTTTCGTCTGTGAATACGACTCATCTCGTGTTCCAAGCTTGCCATCTGAAAACTCGCCGCGCCCATTGAAGTCCACGACGCAAAGCTACGACTCGGAAGGGGCGATAAACCTGAATCCCTGTTCCACGTAATCTCCTGGACACTGTACGTCTATTAACACGATGACCGTTTGCGCTGTTTCCGTTGCCGTTACAAATCTGTTCCTCAGATGAATGGTCCGGATGAAGTGATCTTCTTGATGCATAGTAATACATGGTCTTCCACTTCGGAGTCTGTCCTGGGTCCGACCAACTGTCTGTGACGTTGCATAAGCCTAGACATTGTAATTGGCGTGCATTGGAACGTTCGAGCATTATGGATGCGTGTAGCTCTCATTTCGGCCATCCCGAAGAGATATTTCTCGTTGTTCCTGGGTCAACCTTACAATTTCTTTTGTGTTTTTTTTCAGCTGCTATGATATGACAGTCTCCATCAAATCAATTTATACACATTTTATGCGCATAATTTTCATGCAATTGGTTTCAAACGGCATTCACGATTTTTCCGGCATGCCATCATTTTAAGTATCACTAACATTTGATATGATCAAAAGTTTTTAATTTATGTCAATGTGATGGTTCTATACTTTTTTTTGCTCGTGAGTTTATGTTGTCCAATCGGAGTCTTTTCTTTTGCCGATTTAAGGTCAACGAAACGACCTCTCACACAGCTCAATGTAAATCTGTAGATTTAGATTGATTTAGATTTTTGGACAATACTAACAATTTCCATAAACAAATACATGTTTATCCAAAATGTTGGTTTATGGCTGAACTTATGCTTATGTTTGTATTAGAGATGATTAGACAAATTAGACAAATGCATTACCATATAAAAATTCTCGAGCATATTGCCTTTGCAATATTCGAAGAATACAAATATGAACAATAAAATGTCAACGCAGAACTAGAAATCAAGCTGAAGCTGAAGTCCTAATATACCTTGGTACCGTTAGTGTCCTTCTTTATCATTCAACTTAGGCTACATTAGTCTGGGCAAATTATTTAATATGGAAATATACCTTCTTCTTTAATCCGTAAGGTAACATGCTTGCCTGCAGCATGGATAACAGTGATTTTGGAAGTCCCAATCAATCAAGTTACAAAGCGAAGAACCTTCATGAACCTATCTAAGGTTTTGGATCCCAGAGAAGCAATGAAGCACCTGACGAGTTTTTCAAATTTTATTTTCAAAGTGTAATATCATGTTTATTACAATTAAATTTCATGATTTTTAGAGTATATTGCAGAACAACATCCCCATCAATGCGCTATCTCCCAAGACGCAAGCACTGACTAATTCAAACCTAAAAAAATGTCATGGTTTGAGCGCAGTGCTCTTGTAGACGCAAATTCGTAAACTCACAAGATTTCTTATTCTCCGTTGCAGGGGCCTACGAGTTATGTTTATAATTAGGTCGTCCATTGGACATGCATAAATTATTCCTTGTCAGAGAAATTGATTGTAAAAAGTTAACTGTGATTGATTGATGTGTTGATTGTGAGTTCGACTGCCTTTCGGAGATAGTATTTCAATGATGGTCTGGTCTTTATTGACATTGACATTTTTGAGATTTGACATTCACATATCTAATCGAATCTGTATGAAATATAATCTCAGATGTCATATCTCTAATGACCATTCAAATCAATGTACTTTTTTCTGTTGAAGGTCCTTACACGACGTCAGCTGCGTGTTGTGCGAGTTTCCTTTTTGGATTATTTTTCAGTCAAAAAAGTTTGAATCAAAGGTAGATAAACATAATACTTTTTATGTATGTATGTAAATTTTCGGTTTGTTGATAACTGTTAAGGGAAACGATTTATTAATTGCAATTCCAGATAGACACAACCAGTTTGCATACATTTCTTGATAGATCTATGGAAATACATAACTAGGTTATTTTAAAATCCTTATAATTGTTAACTTTTAAATATATAAATGAAACATCGATATGTCGATGACAGTCTTAATGTTAGTTTCATGTTTTGCGGCCGTTATGGCAAGTGTAGTTGTAAAATATGACGTTCACTCGTCTCAAAAAAATAAAATGCTCCCACTATAAAGTTACGGCACTAAATTCTACTGATGAAATCAAATCTAACACTATTAGCGCATGGTTATCAACAACTCAGCAGTGTCTATATACAATCACATCGAGTTAAGTGAAAATACTAGAAAATATTGGTACAATTTTATTTACATCGAAGTAATATTTATTTATTAAATTGGTATATTTCAGACCGCAGTGTTTTCCAATCATGATACCAGACGATCATGACGACAGACATTTCCAGACAAACTGCATGAACTTCGTCCGTTCCGTACAGGTGCCCAATGTAGATTGTACCTCAGGTTAGTGTATATTTGTCTTGATAGGAACATGTTATTTAAGAAATAAAGTTCGCTCTACCCCAAGGTGTTTTGTAATAAAGTATAGTTTTTCCCTGAACTATTATAACGTTAAAGCACTCGTGTAATAAAGTATAGTTTTTCCCTGAACTATTATAACGTTAAAGCATCCGAGTACTTTAACGTTATAATAGTTCAGGGAAAAACTATACTTTATTACAAAACACATTGGGGTAGAGCGATCTTTATTCCTTTTCTAAGATGCTAAAATAATCTGTACGGGGAACACTCTGATTTTAATTATCTTGAAATAAAATATAGTGTTTACATTGCTCACATTAATAATCCATGAACAGGGCTAACTGTTCGCTATTCCAAGTATGGAACCCAACCCCTAGTTTAAAACGACATTTAGTTGGTTAAAGCTTTGATTACTGCAGTTTTGCACTTAAACTTTTTCATTTATTCAATTTTGATTTACATTTTCTTCTTATTTTTTTCTTTAAAAATTTAAACAAACAAATTAACACCTCTTGTTTAAAAAAACAACTTTACCTTTACAAACTCGTGTCCTGCGAGTAGTGTATATTTGTCTTGATAGGACCATGTTATATGATCAGAAAATATGATCGATATATAATAATCTATATCATTTCTCCAGCACCTAATGATTTATGATCAGTACGTAAAATGATCGTTATATATATATACTTATAAATATGATCAGTAGATTGGAATTGTTTTACATTAAAGGTAATGCTGGCCATGATTCTATTCAAATTTGGTTGACTTCTTTTGATCAGAAAATATGATAAATATGTGATAATCTATGACATTTCCACAGCACCTGTTGAACAGATGAATCAGATCACAGCCTATATAGACGGGTCCAACGTGTATGGATCATCACAAGAAGAACAGAATCAGTTAAGGACCTTTGTTGATGGTAAGCATTTGAAAGTTTTACTGGCTTCAACTGCTTTTTATTAAAACATTCTCTGTGAAAATTAATGGAACAAAATTTTCAGAGTGCAAAGGTATTTTAAATAGAAAAAAATATAATTTGATAATGTAATTCTTCTCTGATGAAATAATCTTGGATCGTCATGATAGTAACGTTACTGAGTGTTTAATAACTGATTGCTAAATGATCTCTGATTCAGTTGTTTCCATCTATGTAAACATAATGCTATTTTCTATCTTTCCAGGTAAACTGCAGAACAGCCCGGGTGACGACCTTCTTCCGGAAGAAACGATACAACCTCCAACATGCCCAATGGAGACATCAGCGGACTTTTGCTTCTTTGCAGGTTGGAGAACTAGCTAATCTCCTTCTTTGCCAAAAGACTAAAGTGGAGTTGTCGAACATACAATGGCTGTCTGTTATTATACCAATTCTTTTAGTCGTTAATCAGTAGGGCGAAGATACACAAAAAAGTATATGCCTTGGATATTGTGGAAAGTAAAACTTGCCCCTTCTGGGTTTTTACTTGTTGAAAAGTTGTACCTACAGAGGAAACCGTTAGGTAGTTTGTACATTGCTATAAACTGATGTTGAACAAGAACAATAAAAAGATCTTATCTAGATCATACATAGTTATAGTTTGAAGTAGCAAACACTGGTTGTAATGTTGTTGCCTGAACTAGTGGCTACTTCCTTTTAGTAATCTCAGCTGGAAAAAAATAGATATTAAGCGATCGAAATTATTTTTTCTACAAGTTGTCTTCCCTTTTCAGGAGACCGACGAGTGAATGAAAATCCAACTTTACAAAGCATGCACACCATATTCATGAGAATGCACAACCAGGTAGCAATGAAGTTGAAGGAACTGAACTGCCATTGGGATGATGAGAGATTATTCCAGGAAGCGCGCAAAATCGTTGGTGCCATGATGCAGGTAATATACAGAACATCCTTATATTGACATACTAGTATACTTCTTCTTTTTTTTCAATCTTTTTTATTCACTTCATTTTGATACAATCAGCAATTTTGATACAGAATAGGATGTGGTATATCATGTATCTCGGGTATGGCATGAGTTACTATCGACATAAGGAAATACATCAAACAAAGTAATAGTTAAATAAGTACTGTTGCTATAAACACTTCATTCAGAAATAGCATTCATATATCAGTCTTGAGAATATTCCACTTTTTGTCAAAATAATTGATGTTCAAATTTTTTCTAGCGATATATCTTTCAATGTGAAAAACATCTTTCAGAATATTCTTATATATAGTGAAATTAGGCTTTAAACCTTTAATGTTCATAACATAGATGTGACGTTTAGCTAGCAATACCATGTGATTCAACAAGTGGTTATTGGTGGTACAGAATAATATATCTTGGCTTGAGAGATCAGGAGTTTTATCAAGTGCACTCTTAATAAAATCTCTGAATTCGTTCCAGAACACTCTAACGGTTGGACATTCAATATAAACATGGTAAATGTTCTCGTTACACCCACAAGATAAGCATACATCATTATCAATTAGTTTCATTTTCAACAACTCTCGTTTAGTATAGATCACTCGATGAATAAATTTGTATTGGAATTCCAACAGCTTTGTGTCTTTTGTGGATTGTCTATATTCTAAAAATACCGACTTCCAATTTATATGGTCATTAAGTTCTCTTTCCCATTTAAGACATGCTTTTGGAAAACTACATTCACCATCAGTAAGGTTATCGTAAAATAATCTTGATTTAATCATATCATTCCAAGGGGAACATATTGGCAGATTTCTAATGGTAGAGACAACTTGAGTTTGAATAACATCTCTCCAAGTTTTGGGCAGATTGAGGATGACACGGTTTAAATCAAGAACTGTGCCTTTAATATCAAATTTTTCTTTAAGTGTGCAAAATTTATTACCTTGACAAATATCTTTCACATGAATTATTCCTTTTTTGAACCAATTGTTAATTATCAAATATGTATTAAAACATTGGTGATTTAACCAGAGCGGTTGCATACGTATATCGTTTATGTTATCGTCATTCATATCATAATTTCGAATATATCTAGACCAAGCGTCCAATGAATCCTTCCAAAATGGATTTGCAAGTTTGTATCTATTTTTGATATTCGCACCAAACATGAGAACATGCTTTATGGGAAATCCAGCTAGGCTATAGCAGTTTGATTTAGAAACGTATCTCTTTAAACAAGAAATTTTCAATGAATCAATAAACGTTTTGATATCGACCATTCTGAGTCCACCTTTTTCAAACTTTCGCATTAAGTGTATTCGTTTTATTTTGTCCTTCTTATCATTCCATATAAAATTGAAAAATATTTTGTTCAAATTTGTTATAAAATCTTTAGGAGGATTTGGAAGAGAAATGAGAATATGAACAATAGTGGACAGAGCCAATGTTTTGATAACAGTTATCTTCCCTATCAAAGTTAAATTTCGTTTCTTCCAATTTGTAAGAATTCTTTTTATATTTTCAAGTCTTTTTTTGGTATTGATCACCCAAAGGCTTTTCAACTCTGCGTTCAGTTTTATTCCCAAGACTTCGAAATTTTCCTTATGCCAATCAAGATTTAAATCATGGGATAAAATTATGTCACTGCCGGCCATAGCTCCAAGCCAAACTGCTTTGGTTTTGTCCATATTTATTTTCAGACCAGACATCTTATAAAATGTGACTAGCGTTTTCATAGCTTCATTTAGAGAAAGCTCTGATCCATCTAAGAATAGTTCCGTATCATCAGCATATTGGCCAATAATATGTTCAATTTCGTTTAGAATAATGCCTTTTATATTTTTGTTATCCCTTATCATTATTCCCAATATCTCGGCAACGAATAAAAATAGGTATGGGGAGATTGGATCACCTTGCCGACAACCTCTTTCATTGTCAAAAAAAGTAGAGAGATGCCCATTTTGAGTAATGCATGATGAAGCATTTGAAATAAGAATATTAACCCATTTCTGAATATTATTACCAAAACCGAACTTTTTCAAAATCATTATAATGAATTCTTTAGAAACAGTATCGAAAGCTTTTTCAAAGTCAATGAGGATTAATAAACCTCTTTTATTTTGTAATTTAGTTTCGAACATGATATCGTAAAGAAGTCGGATGTTTTCTGATATGCATCTACCCGGGATGAAACCCGTTTGGTTTTCATGAATGAGAGTTTCAAGCGTTGTCTTTAGCCTGTTCGTAATACATGTGCTTATGATTTTATATAATACATTTAGAAGGGAGATGGGACGCCAGTTTTTCAGATATCTTCTATCTTTGCCTGTTTTAGGAATACATGTTATTACTCCTCTATTCATTGTCATAGTCATAGTATTCTGGATAAAAGTTTCTTTAACATAACGATGAACCCAAATTTTGATATCTTTCCAAAAAAACTTAAAAAATTCTATAGGAAAACCATCTAGTCCTGGACTTTTATTGTTTTTCATCGCTTTAACAGCAAGAGAAATTTCTTCAAGACTAATCTCTCGTTCAAGTTCATCTGACTGGGCCCTAGTCAAGGAGGGAGCTGCAATATCGTGTAAAATAGCCCTACTCTCATCACCGATATGGTCATTTGATTTATACAGACGCTCGTAGAACATCTTTTGTTCACAAAGAATTCTATATCCATCTGTTATTTCATCACCCTTGTCAGTAAGTATGGAGTTGATTAGTTTGTTTGTGTAGTTTCTATTTTCTAAGTGACAAAAGTAGTTTGTAGGTTTCTCACCCTCCTCATACCATTGTATTCTATTACAAACTTGTATTCCTTTCATTTCTTCTTCTTTTATTTTTTCAAGTTCAAGTTTGCTTTTAGACAAATTCGTAAGCAGTACTTCGTCAACATTTTGAAAATCATTTCTTAATTCATCTTCAAAAATATTTATTTTTTCTTCCAGTTCTTTACACTTTTCCGTTTTCGTTTTCTTTAGGTATGAGGAATACGAGATGGATTTGCCTCTAACTTTCATCAATAATGCGTCACTGATAGTCAGAAGTAAATCATCATCATTTATTTCTTTAACTTCATTCTCTGAATATTTTGAATCTGCATATTCGAGCTTAGTATCAATTAGTAAATCTGATATTGAGGTTATATATTCTTCACGTCTTAAAAGTGAAGTGTTAAACTTCCAGTAGCCACGCCCTTTTTTTTTATTTTTCTGTGTCGAAAGAGAAAGAGTAATAGCCGAGTGGTCACTTTTATAACCAGGTACGATAGAAACATCAGAACTGATATTAAAAAGGTCTTCGGTTACCAAGAAGAAATCTAACCTAGCTTGCTGGCGAGGATTTTTCTTCCACCAAGTATACTTTCTACAGTCTGGGTTTATTTCTCTCCATGCGTCTATTAGATTAAGGTTTTCCAATTGCTCCAGCACGATTTCACGAGCTTGCGGGTTGTTTATATTTTTATAATTTTCTAAATCAATAGAAGGATCAATTACTAGGTTCCAATCTCCACATATTGCTATTGAGTCATTGCCAATATTAATAATCTTTTCAAACAGCTCCGTGTAGAACACACAGAACGTTATCAGTATTAGGTCCATACAGGTTGGTCAAAGTGAATCTTATACCGTCAACCGTTATATCTAGAATTATGTAATTTCCATTTTCATCCTTAAGTATCTTATGTATTTCATGTTCAAAGTTATTATTTAGCAGTATTGCTACCCCTCTCGAGTTTGACTTGAAAGGCGCAATTACGGAGTCTAAACCCCATTCGTTTCTCATAGTATTCTCATGCTCAGCAGATATATGAACATCCTGCAAACATATAATAGAGAATTTCTTTTTTCTATATAACTGCATGACTTCCTTGCGTTTATTTTTATTTGCTAAACCTCGGCAGTTTGCTGATACTATGTTAATTTTATGATCTTTACCCATCAGTTGATACCAAAGACATTAATTGGACCAAGTTTTGGAACGTTTAGTTGTATCAAAAATGAAGGTTTTTTGTTTAAGTATAACAAAGAAGAGAAAAGATAAAAACAAAGAAATATCCGTATCACCATGGATTAGATATGAAAAATGGATAAGGGCTCCAACGACCCCCATGGAGAGAACAAAAAACTGAAATATGTTGTTAAGTAAAGCGACACCTCTGGTCTATACAATGATAAATATGAGAACATTCTCTTAAAGAAAATAGAAGAACCTGGTTCGAGGTCTGACAAAATCAAATCACATTCCAAGTAGTCGGAATCCCGCCACTTTGTTCATCAAATAAGGTAAACAAATGCTACTTACAGTTCGAGAATCCATATTAGCACAAATAAAATCCGCTTGGAATCACACAGTAACACACGTGGTCTGGGAAGACCAAGAAGAACGCGTTTCACGTGCTAACGATAACGCGACGCACTCAATGAACTATCACACACTGATACTAATAATAGCACACAGGGCATAGAGTGCAAATACTTAAAACTGTTCAGTATCTGAAATAGTCTAGAAAAATACAATAGTATAATGTTTTAGATAATCAAAACCATGTGTCTTTAGTGATCATGTGATCTGGTGGGAATAATTCCATATCTGTTTAATGGTTACATAATTGGGTATCTTTTTAGTTTATTTTTGAAGATTATCGAAAGCGTGCAGGATAATAGTATCATCCAAAATGTCAACATCAACATGTGAATGTCACTGGTTATCATATCTGACCCAGGGCGATCCAGGTTTCTGGGGGTCACGCGTTTCCAGAATTACTTCAGTGGCCACAACCCTGACCCGTGTCCACACCCCGGTGGTTTGTCGTAAACTGGCTGCCTGGCGACTTAAAATCGCACGTTTCTTCTTTAGGAGGGGTGGGAGATCTGTCTGGATTGATACACCTGACTTCCTCAGCAGTTTCCTAGCGTCATATACAGCTTCTCTGTCAGGCATATACGAGAAGGAAGCTATTATGCTTCTCACGGCTTTTGGGTTATTCTTCTTTTGGTATTCTGATATTGGGAGTCTGTGGACTGTCTTAAAGAAAGTTTCATACGCTTGTTGCTCCGAGAACATAAGTTTGTTGATAAAAAACTCACGGAGGGTCCTTTCTGTGTTTTCCTGGGGCGATTCTTGAATGCCGTAGAACAGGAGGTTTTGCTTCCTATCGTGAATATCCTTTAGGATGAACTGGCGTTCAAGGAGGTTACACTTCTCACGCTCGTGGGAAAGTTCACTCCTGAGTTTCGTAATCTCCGAGTCGTGATTAGCTACGTTGACTTCTAAGGTTCCCACTTTATTAGTTAATTCCTGAAAGTCACTTTTTAGCGAATCAATTGAATTTTGTAATTCAAATTTTGAGGAGTTGATAAGTTCAGCAAGTCTCTTTTCGGAAGCAAGGATAAGTTCATCAATATTAGCTGGCTGAGCTGCCATAGTACGTGTAACACGTTGAGTTTCCGCCATAGTGAATGTTTAACACTCAAAAGTATGAAAATAAGCAATAAAATAGCTCAAAATTACCCCACAAATAGTCGCTGGGTATTGTTTTTGTAACTTTCAATACTTTCGTGTCAAAAACAAACAATGTTCACTGTAGATTACTTAGATTTTCCATGGGGGTAGCGGGAGCCAGCAAAACCACGTCAGCCCTTGACCATGCGCAACCGGAAGTCTGACATATACTTCTTGGTTATCAATCTCAGTTAACGATCTTAAGCATCCACGACTATTGGTTAGTTCAAACCAATGCTGTCCGGTTTCACTGCAATGCATAGCAACATTGGTGTTACGGCCTCTCTCCCTTCCATAATGCTAACAGCCATGTAAGTGAAATACCCTTGAAAGCGGCTTTAAACCCTAAAGTAATTCACCTCACCTGAAGTAATTTCGTTACCTGATATTATTCTTATTAATATTATTTTCTTCTGATCATTTGGATAACAGCATGTTGGTATAAAATGACTGATTTCGGATTCAAATTCTTTAAAATTTCTTTCAAGCAATCTTTTTCAAATGCTTTTTTTTCTTTGATAAAATATTTTGTAGTTTCTCTTCGAATTGTCATCTTCAATGCCTCGACATAATTATATTCTTGATATGAAACCGATATGGCTACTTTATTGTTATTATCTATAAATGTCATTTAAATGTTTGAAGACCATATTTTCGGATAATAATCCAAAATAATTGTTTGGCTTTCAAATCCAGCACCTTTTGCTGTCTCTCAATGTCTTATTTTAAACCGATTAATGTTGAATTAATAACAATAAACATTTTTTTGTCGTATTTATTACTCTGAATCACTGCAAAATTGGAACTCTATTGCAGGTGATCACATATAAAGAGTTCCTGCCGATTGTGTTAGGTTCTGACATCATGAATGACTTCAACTTGAATGTCGGGACAGGACCAAGCTACACAAATGCCTACAACCCACTCACAGACGCCAGCATCAGAAACGCCTTCGCAACAGCAGCCTATCGTTTCGGACACTCTATGATCAGAAGCAATCTCAGTAGCTTTGCCACAGACAACACGAACCTTGGAGAGGACAGACTGAGTGACGTGTTTGGCTCAACTCATCCCATCATTTCAGAGACGGACAGAAATGTTGGTGACTATGCGAGAGGACTAGTGGAAGACTGTGTTCAGAATGTCGACTGCAAGCTGACCACAGAAGTGACGGACAACCTGTTTAGGGACGCTGATGGCAACAGCTTCGACCTTGCTGCACTTAACATACAGAGGGGTCGGGACCACGGTCTTCCCCCTTACAACAAATTTAGACAGTTCTGTGGTCTTGGAGCCGCTGCAGATATTTCCTCTCTGTCTCCGGGTACCCATGATGTTGAGAATATTCAAAAACTGACTAATGTGTATCAGTAAGTTATTTAAAAAAATTATCTAAAATGACAATGGATTAAATGTACAAATGCTTAAGACAAAATTCAATCCTGTAACCTGTAACTGTTATTAGCAGTCCAGAATCTTTAAACTGACTTATTTAAGGCTAACGTGTATTCATAGGTTGAATCAAGAATGGGCATTCTTAACTTCTTAATTAACTGTGAATTGTTGAACAAGTATCATAGTTTTCGTTAGATGAATTTGTATTATGTTTTTGTCATCAGATATATGAATTGTATATTGTGTAGAGGGATAACAACAGGTATTGATGCTCTTAGACATATGCTTTGCATATGTTGTCGATATCCATATACTATGCATTGAATGGGATGAATACAAATTATCTGTCATGCTACTGCTAATTTTATAATGCTATTCAAAATTATATGAATTTATCTTTTATGATGTTTCTAAGGATCTTTGAAATATCTTGTTTTATTTCTACCAGGGATGTCAATGATATAGACCTATTCACTGGAGGTTTGACAGAGACTCCAGTAGACGAAGGTCTAGTGGGACCGACTTTTGCCTGTCTATTGGGACGACAGTTCAAAGCACTGAAGGAAGGGGACAGATTCTGGTTTGAAGAGGACAATGCGAATGTTAAATTCACCACTGGTTTGTAACTAAACGTATCATTAATAATATTTTTACGCATTAAGAATATGCATAGAGTGCATGAAGGGACGACTAAGAAGTGTATCTGCGTCAGGAAAGTAAGATGTGCAATCAATGGTTTGATAACATGAACAAAATGGTGAAAAAAAAATCCAGCTAAAGAAGGACATTTGAATAAAAGAAGGTATTTTCTTCGTCGCAATAGGAAAGGTTTTATTTCCTTCAAAGAGAACTACATGTAAACTTTTGGTGTCGGTGCGTATTCATGAAAAAGATATTTTCATCTTCAAAAATACATTCTTAAATCATTTGACGACCAAACCTTTATTTCATTTCAGGCATGATAAGAAATTTGGTAAAGTATGGTCTATTGAATAAGATATTTGGATATTAATTTCATACAACAAAAATTCTATTTCGGTAATTGTTTACCTTTTTTCAGCGCAAGTGGAGATGCTACGGAAAATTACCCTCAGCCATATTCTGTGTTTCGCTACTGACACCGAGTCCATTCAAACAAATGCGTTCAAAAAGGGTGAAGCGTGAGTTTGATTAATATTATTTCCCAGTCACGAATACAGACAAGAGTTGTCTATAATTTATAAACGAACTAAAGTATTAGAACTATACTTATGACGTTCGTCAACATATCTTCTTTTTGTGAAATTTGGTGTAGTTTCATTGAATATGAAGAGCAGTGGGCAAAAGTTACTGAAAGTTACTGTCGTTACGTAGTGGTTTTGATGCTATACTATACTGGAAGTTTTTGCGGTATGCTAGGTCAAGCCAATGCTCGTAGTTATAATCGCAAAGTCAATCCAGAGTTTCATTCCTGTCTTAATCTCTGTTCTGTCTTTATGATTACGTCTGTGATACCTTTAACATTGTTAAACAAAGTTAATTTTATATTGTCAAAATGTATTTGCTGGTCATAATATGAGTATCATCTATTCCTAATAATGAATATGTATCACCATGTAACTTCAATCTTTTGATAAGTTCACATATACACATTTAATAGATGTTTACCTATTACATGTGATATCACTATTGGATAGTTGTGCTGTTGAAGTGTCGGGGGTTAAGACATGTCGGCCTGTGTTACTAAACAATATGTTAGTCATGTCGGCTGTTGGATTTACCATCAAATTCAGAGACTTTGAAATGTAAGACTTTCTTAGATTTAGCTCTGTGCTGTGATACAATCTGATTAAAATCAGATGGAATTCCGCTTGTTTAATTTCGTTTCGTTTTATTTCCGTTTCGTTTCGTTTCGTTTCAGTTTAACAAGCTATATTCCATCTGACACTGCCCCGTTAAGTTGAATGTCCCGGGCTTACGAGAATTAACCAATCAAATTCTAGGCTATTAATGCCATCAGCCTTGACTCCATACAGCGTACGTTCGGTGTTGCGCGGAGCTAGGCATGGCGGAAACAGCCGATCTGTTCTAAGTGCTTCGTTCGGTGTATTCCGCGGTGATTTTCCATCGCATATACGCTGCGACACATGTTGGAGTTAGCATGTTTCTTCAGCGATCATTGAATATTCACATTTCATGTACATGTACTGTAGGCCTAAATATAAATATTTGAAAAATGTAGATATTGACAGCAGACGCCATGTCATCCTGTCTTACAGCCAAAGACTAACATTTGCGTAATGTGTGGTTTCTCTTTAAGCAAAAAGAAATTTCAGAAATGGGTGCCGAAATTGTAAGAAAGTATTTTACTTGCAATTCTGCTAATACTTGTGTGAAAATGGACTTTAATCATGCTTTTGTCGGCTATAATGTAGAAAAGTTAGGAAAGCGGTCCTGTGTTTGGACGGGCTAGCGACCAAAATGCAGCATCGTTTCCACACAGACATTTTGCCGATAGTTGTCCGAAAGGTTTGGTTATGAGGTATACATACGTGTAGGTACTTTCGTCGTGATGCACCAATGTGAAATTAAATTGTATAACAGAAAAACAACACTTTTGACCGTGTTTTAGACGGTTTTATTATCCCGATCGGGGTGTTGGTTCCCGAACGGGAACTAGGCCTACTACCCGATCGAGGGAATGACCTGACGCGAAGCTTGTTGGTTTCTTGCTTTTACCACCTTGCAGTACATGTGAAAGGGTAGTGAATTACTATAACCAGTAGCCATAATTGCCATACAATCTTTACGGTCAAGTAAACAATTCAAACTTTTGACTTGCTCGACTTTGAGTTCGGAATTTCCAAAAATTCTTCAGTTATTTCGCGTGAATGCGGCGATTTCGTAGACAAAACAATTTCATAGACACGCAATAATTACAAACCTTTATTTATCAAAATCAAAGATTCGAACACTAATAGGTTCGTTTAAGAAATAAAGTGATTAAAACCTATAATTAGTAAATTTTGTTGTATTTTGAAACTTTTTAAAATAACCCCATATTCATGTGTTTTTTGCAATTCTTTTATTCCTTGTTTGATTTTTAATAAAATAAATTAAGGTAACAGGCCCTTCTGTCCAATGCTTTGCCTTTCGTTTGACTGAACTAAAATGAATAATAAATCAATAATATATGATTGATATACTATATCATTACAAATGAATTACTCGTGTCTGTTATTATTTCCGATGCTTTGTCATCTTCAATATCTGAAAGTTATATCAATATTTTGATTACCTCTCCTATGTTAGCAACAGTGTAGGTTTAATTTTGAATATTCAAATTTCTGGATCGATAACAATTTCACTTTGCCCCCTTCTGTTAGTTTTGTAATATTTTATCTTTTGACATTTTGTTACATTTAATTATTTGTTTTACACAGCACTGGGCCAGTACTGGCCCGATGTTAAATCGCTTCCTGGAATGATATGAACTACTATAAAAGATAATAATAATTAAAAATAATGGTCAATAGTGACTTAGAAATAGAAATTTAATACTGTCTACGAAATTGTTTTGTCTACGAATTTTTTTTCTTCTACGAGATCACCGCAAGCCATTTCGCGTACTTCAATCGCCGTTTTGAATGGTGACCCGAACAATGGAAGTAACGTGTAATCTGATTGGTTATATCTCAATAGGTTGTTGGTTGGGAGTTCAAGGACGAATGTCAATCTGGTGACCCTTCTAGCGGGATAGTGTCAGATGTTAGTATCGCATATTGATGATGGACAAATGTTAGGCGCGCGATACGTCATCTGATTTTAATCAGATTGTGCTGTGATATTAAGTCACACTGTATCTGTATCTTTATTTTCATGTTTCATTTGTAATTAAGTCCGTATATATTTTACTTTTTTCTGTCTTACCAATCTTTTTGGTATGTTTGGTTTGGCGGCACCTGTAACAGTCGCGTAGGTGCACGAGGGCTTGACAGTAAACAAAATATGGTTCGGTTACAGAATTCCTTGTGATGATCTCGAGCAAATCGCGTTTGATACGTGGAAGGAGATGATAGGCGATTGGTCGTCGTGGTCAACTTGGGGCCCATGCACAGACGGTATTCAAACCCGAAGCCGTGAGTGTTTGCCTTGCTGTGGCTGTGAGGGCCAAAACACGGATGCACGGGCATGCAACCAGGGTCCATGTGGCTGGTCTATCTGGAGCTACTGGAGCCAGTGTAACTACGCTTTCACCTACAGAAC
Source organism: Phorcus lineatus (assembly GCA_921293015.1). NCBI lineage: Eukaryota > Metazoa > Mollusca > Gastropoda > Trochida > Trochidae > Phorcus > Phorcus lineatus. Next base: position 39,644,640 of record OV121088.1, read on the forward strand.
CAGACAGTGTAGATGTCCGGGCTGTAGCACCGAAGTGGACAAGTGTGATGATGGATTTTCGCCGGCAAATTAAGATCCAACGAATCAATTAAAGATGGTGCCCTCAGACCACTGCACGTAGGTTAAACATAACCCCTCCCCCTGGATCTCGATCCGCCTGCCGATACATAAGTCTATATATATTATAAATACATCTATGTGTATTTCAATCATCTTTCGCATTTTGTCCGTTTTGGTTTCTAATAATTAGACGTTTCATTGCTTTAAATTCTTTATATTTTTGAGGACATACTTTATTTTATCATTGCTATTCTATCAATTGTTGTATAAAATATAGAAACATATCTTAATCTTAATTATTCGAATTGATGAGGATTCATTTTGATATAGTTTAGACAATGAATATTGCCTTAAACTGTGTAATGATTAATAACATACATGATATTGTTAGTTTCTAGTATTTTATACTTCTAGTTTACTACTTCAATAAATTGCAGATCTGTCACTTCTTTGTTTGTACTTTGTCAATGAAGGTCTTGAATGTATGAAAATCAGAAAAACTCTGGCAATATTTATCATTAAGTCAGAATGAGAATTTTTATATGACCGCAAGTTTTTTTTGCAATTCCTTTCAAACATTCTCTCCTCATAACTTCCAATAATGTTTCGATGACCTTTCACAAATGACCCGTAGGATTTTTCATTGTACAAATGTTTGAGCAGCCATATAAAGTTAATTAATTAGACCATTAAAAAGAGCCTACATTTCCTATCTGGGTACCCGACTTTTTATAACCGAGGACATTTTATAACACTTTTGTGAATTATTCACCAGTCAAAGAAAAAATGTATTGTATAAAAAATTATAGCCAAACCTAAAACGGCACGTCATCGGTGTGAACTAATTTGGATAATAAGCTCAAAAGTATTCGAACAATTTATAAAAAGCAAAGAAAAGGTGCCATCTTCCCCACAGAAGGCAGACGTTCTTCGCGCTGATGTTGTTGTACTGCTCGGTAAGGCAGCCGTAGAAGATGTTCTGAAGGGACAAGAAGAGAGCGGATATTAATCGACTAGCTCCCTATAAACACAGGCCAGTAATAGTATCAGTAAAAGCAGGGGATTGACCTTAAAGTTTCGACCTTCATGACAAATGCATCTCCAGTTCAAGAAATACCTTTGGTGTGCATCTGACGGGGTGTGCTATAAGTACTTGGTATGCTTCCCTTCGTCATCTCCATGGCACTAAGGCTATTCACCAACCTTATGTTTATTCAAACCAGCGCAGGTTGCCAACTCATGGGGAAGGTGTTGTCACCTATACCAAGACGACTAGTTGATCAGGGCGCGATTCCATGCGCTAAATTATGAAGCTACTCAGCACGTCTTGAACTTTCTTCTTCAATTGGCAGCATCCACGTGTTAAACGTTGTTGACAACACGGTTATCACTACTCACTCATTTAGGCATGTTAACTGATAGTTAACTCGGTACCTATAAAATTGTCTAATTCCACCAACGATACAGACACACAGACAAATAAGATATTTCCAAGTTTTCCAAGTTTTCCAAGTTTCAACTTCAAAGTTTGTTGTATATACAGTGACATAATTCGACTTGTTGGTAAATTGCTGTTCGAAAACATGACAAGCTTAAGACTTTGATGAAGCAGACGGAAATAACTGAGGATTTTTTAATGATAACTTTTGAAACGCCGTCGCTGATAGCAAATCTAGCTTTAGTTCAAATGAGACTTTTACATTTAAAGACCACGACTCACTCATAATAGAACAAAGGTTAGTGTAGGAATTTATGTCGGAGCTACCTCTGCATGGAGAGAAAGAATATCATGACGGGCATATGCTTAAGGAAATAAGAAAGCTGTTATTTTCAAAGCAGGCTTTATATATTTGCACCTGATAAGCAATGAAACTTCGAGTTGTCCAAGAAAATTTACTGCTTGATCTACATCGCAATATTGGAGACATTCATGCATGAACGCTTTAGTAGAAAACATCTAAAGTATCCTGATTATTTTGGTAACTAATCACGGAAGCATTTAGTGGAACAAAAATCAGTGAAGCGTTTATAAAATCTAACAACAGAGCTCGCAGTTTTATACGAATGTGAAGTTTGAATACATACAGGGAACTCGATTGAACAAACTGAGTTGTGTGTTGAACATAGACCACTTAACTATGAAACGCCTGGAGACTGGTGATTAGTTGAATGGAAATTACACGTGAGCCTTACGCAGGCAATTGCTATATACATCAAACGTCATACTGGGAACATATACATATCAATTTATACATATGAAGACTATACTCTCTTATCATATGAAAATTTTATTAGCCAATATAACATTAAAGTTAACTATCTTGTCTATCTTGGCATCACTAAAGCCATAAGACACTACTGCAAATTGTGCAACATCGATAAGATAATTAAGATTCAAACCCCAATTATTCCACCTAGTATGTTTCACCTACTTAAGTCATTGAAAGGAACACAGCATTACTACACAAATCTTATAAAATTGAACTCAGTACTCAGATACTCCAAAGACTATTTTTGGAAGTGGGAAGAATTACTATTACTTAATATTACTGATAGAGATCAGTGCCTGTACAATACAATTCTATTTAAATGTGTTGCCCTCTGTAATCTTCAGTGGTTTCAATACCAAATATTGCATTTTATATTACCAGTGAATTATGTTCTGTGTAAGATGGGATATATAGATCCTGACCTATGTAGTTACTGTGAAAAATACAGAGAAACCATATTTCATCTTTTTTGTGAATGCCCAATGGTAATCTCGATTTGGGCCAAACTGAAACAGTGGCTTCAGAACGAGGCAGATATTTGTATTAACTTTCAGGATATAAATATCGTCATAGGCTATGCAAATAGTGCCTATATGCCTATCAATACAATTTTGATACTGATCAAAAAGATAATTTTTTACCATAGAATAAGACACTGTGCCTGAGTTTCGAACGGTCCAAGCTGGGATTGTCAAATATTATAACGTAGCTAAATATAATGACATTGTTAATGACAATCTTTCTTCTTTTTATATACATTGGTCAATGTGTAACAAGTTGTTCATGTAAACCCATGTACTATATGTACTACATCTACCATGTGTAACCAAAAATGTAATAACAAAATAAAAAGTTATAAAAAAATTTTTTTATACGTATTTCAAGTATGCTTACTGAAAATTAAATGTAAATGATACGTCATATTAAGATATGTTTAAGACCAAGAAATCTGTACAAAGTGTATAGATATTTAATAAATGAGTAGTGAAGTTATTGAGACATTGATAGTTATTTTACTGACGCTTCACAATATTTTAAGTATAAGGTAAGGTAAGTTCTCACAGAATAAGCGCAAACGTTTGATCGAAGAAAAGCAGAAATATCTATCCCGAATATATGGTCTAAGATTTGCGTATTGCATTAAAAATAAAGTAGTAAAATATCAAAAATAATTTTAAAAGGGACATAAATTGATGAGTTACGTATGCTAGTTATTAACATCGTGTTTTCCATACGATATATTTAAGGTTTTTTATCTAGGAACAAACGGTACAGTTTTTGAATATTAAACAACGTCACAGCCTCAGTAGTTATCATTATACGATGTTTAATATTCACACTTATAAATTTAATCCTACGATTATTCATGATACATGGTACACCAGTCATGATAAACGATTGACAAAATAAAAACGTTCTGCTCGAAAAGAAATGAGAAACTTTTAATGTAATGTAATGGCGGTCGCCACTTTTCAGTTCCTCTCCGTCGAACTTTGAAAACAACCGCCATTATGTACGTTTTACGTCGGTTAAATATTTTATTGCAAACAGTATATGCAAAAAAGATATTCATTAGGAACTAGTCAAACACTATATCAGATGTAACATTTCAGTTCTTCCTAAAATGTAAACAAATAGAGCCTTTGGCTCTGTAGCTCTTCAGCCTTAATATTGTTGATTTTCAAGACTAAGGTATATTGTACATACCCGTTAGTTCTGGTGAAATACATCACCCAAATTGGCAAAATTGCTGATCACTTAATTCCATTTTTACAAGAGAGAATTGACTGTTTTTACAACACAGGAAACAAAACACACGCTTAAACTGAAAAGGGTCCAACCTGGAAACTGTTGTTGAAATTCAACAGATTCATTAAAGAATTGGCGGTTAAGGAGTGACTATATTTGGATGGCTTAAATCTGCTAAATATGAAATCACACAACAACATCCTACCTACATGTATCTTCTACCGTAATTGTTGCCCAAGTTAACTAAAGTGAACTCAAGTTTCAAATGCGGATCCCCTGGATGCAAGGTTTGTCCCCACAACATTCCACTTTAAGGGGTATAGCAGTTACAGGGGAGAAGTCGAGAATGTGAAGTTTAAGGACGCCGGTCAACGCGCCATGCCGTAAGCCTATCTCATCATTTTTAAGTCTGGTGAGCTTGATACTAAAATGTGCTTCCTTCAAGTGCCTTTTATCAAAATCTTTTTACACATACTATGAATAATAATACATTTTATATTTCGAGAACGATATGAACAACATTTACATAATTTATTTTAGAAACTGCAGATATTGTACCTGCATAATACTAGGTGATAATTTCTTCCCTTCACTCTGTGTCACATTATCAATTATTAAAATCATTGATATATTTCTTTTCAAATGCAAATATTTCGTGTTAAATCATATTTGCTTTCATTGGTTGGGGAGCTGAACGCCGAGAAACCAGGGCTTGTATTGGACGAGAGAAAAGAACCAGACATCTAGCAATGATTGGCATGCACCGCCTTGGTGCACCTGTATTGCTATGCCAACAGTTTTCGAGTAGATATGTTGTGGTTGTAGTCCTAAAAACTGTTTTTCAACATCAAAAGTAAATCGATACAAAAATAACATGTTCGGATTAAATCAAACGAAAACATGCTTACTGTTAATGTAATAATATGTACAGACCATTTCAACACTATCCTTTTAATATACTATTCGTAAAAGATATTCTAACAAAATTATGAATATTAAATTCATTGAAATTTAAATTAAGTTTTGACTGTTCATGCTTCAGGATCTTCAAGTGCTAGAGCTTGATTCAATATTGTAAGCTCTTGCCAACGGGTATGTAAATGACATGTTTGGTCTACATAGAAAACAAGAAGTGGACATTAACAAGTCCTTCCGCCACACCGGCTTAAGACCCTTTGGGTTTTCTATGACAACTGCTCATTGCAAGTCATACCTAACCCTGTATTTCATGCCGTATGGACAAAATCTCACAGTAAAAATGTCATGTCATGGTTTCAAAGTGGATAGACTGTCATAGACAGACATCTTTAATTTCATTTATAAGAGGCATCCTGTTTTAGAACAAAAAAATTATCATTCTAAACTTTATTTACTATGAGATGTCATTTTTACAGTTGATTTTGAACAATGCCACCGTCAAAAACTGACATCCCAATTGATTTACATAATCAGAAATTTCAGCCTATATGATTAAAGTTGTCCAGTTCTGGCTGGTAACATTGATACAGGCATACAGGATAACTGTGTAGAAACAGTACAGTGCCGGTATTGGTTTAACCTAATCGTGCCATTATAGGTTGAATTGAAATGACCCTGTACGAGTATAACGGTACAGGAATACTGTACTGTCCAGTAACAGCACATCACTTCCGTTCAGAATTCATAAGGGGATATTCTAAAGTGCGTGTGTTGGTCCAGAACAGGCCCAGTACTGATTACATTGTGTATGATACACGTCATGTACTGGTTTAATTCTGGTAAGGAATTATTGGTATTGGTTTTGATCTGTCGTCTGAAAGGTAACAGGAGGCATCGTTCAGTTACCCCGTCAATACGAGTTCAAAATCCAGAAAAGTAAACTTTAGTTGTAGATTCCTCTTGTAATTTCTGTAATAACTATCCTTAACCTGCATTGTGTGTTGTAATTAGAGATATTGCTGTATGTGTTCTTAACAAGGTGATACATTTAAGCTTACATACTGGAAATGTCTATTCTCTTTTAAATGATTTTCATCCACATGTTTGATACCTGAAATATTCTTTAAAACACGTAAAACCCCAACTCAAACACACTTTTTCTATTGACTTAAACGACACCTTAAAACAAACGAGAATCGGAAAACTTTTACAATTTAGAAAACAGTAATCCATAATGATAAAGTGAGAACGATTTCTGTTACCAGTTCGAAAAGTCGCCGAACACCAAATATTTATGTTCGTCATGACTGCGTAGTCCTTTTCGAAATCATTTATTTGTAATGTTGGAATAATTACGATTTCAATGTATTCTAGGCTTTAAATACCAACTATTGGAAACCGAGAAGGTTGTCGTGTTATAATTCCGTGAACGCAAGCCTATGGACAATCTTTCTGTAGAATATCCAGCTTTATTTATAGTGTCAGTACGGTGTAACTGTTTACGACGAGTAACAGTGTGAGTGTTACAGCGCCTTCGATCCTGGATAACATTTCGATGCGGGGTTGTCGTGTCATTCATTGCCTGGACGCCAATCGTACCAGGTCGTAATGATAAGGAGCTTTTTGAAATAGTTTTAAGGGATAATGTCTTACTAATGAGCATTACTTTTTTTTAAAAAAGTAAATCAATTTTTAATGCGTCTACCGTTTTCTAGCCTTAGAAAGAATAAATTGATATCATCAAGTGACCCTTGAAAATCTTTGTATCATCATTGAATATCTATTTATGGTAATGCACAGTCTGGGCAGCTCCTCTACGTTTCAACTGATATTAGAATCCAATCATCAGACAAGTTAATAACCTTAATGCATTCGCATGTTCTAATGACATGGCTTTTGAGAAAAAATGCCTGGCAGCGGTCGATACTAGAATCAGGCCTTTGAATGTCAATTGGACGTGATAGTCATAAGGAAAGCAAGCTTGTCTGGATAAGTTTGTATTTATTGTGAGAATATCAGACGCTACGGGGACTAGACTTCGTTACAATGGGAATACGATTGACCAGTACTAATCGGTATATACTAAAACCTCTTCCAATTTAACAAAGAAGAAATTGTTATCCATATAATCCACATATTTCTTTCGGCTTGAAAGCGACCAGGGTATTAGGAAGGAGCGGGAGCGAATTCATATACGCTTATGTGGCAGGATGTGATTAACTTGATTGAGCGTAAACGAAAATTCATGGTGTTTGTTTGCGTTTGCGATCAATGTTATATTTTGGATTTTGATTAGAAGAGTTAAAAATGACATCTTATTTCATTAGACTTTTGATGAATATTGTAAAAACACAACATAATCGATTGAGTTTTTGCCATGCCACGTCATGTATAAAGACTTCGCAAATTATACTACATTTACAATACAGTTGTAAAATATGGGAAATACACAGCGACCGGATATTTCTTTAAACATCTTTACTCAACTTTATCTTGCTCGACTAACAATTTCCATCTTGGAAAATCGGTGTTTAGTAGTTTGAACTAAGTCATTTACAATAGAAAATATGTTTAGTTGTCAAATAAAATCAATGTTCTGTGTAACAAAGTAAGGCGGGACAAACACAAAATCTGGGTGGCAATATTGAATTTATTACGTTATACAGTAAGCGTTAATCACTGCATGCGGCTCCGACCTAGGTCCCAGTCTGGTCCAGCCCTTGGTCTGCCACTGTCCAAACCCAATCGAGTCCGGAGTCCCAATCTGAGATCCAAACGAGTTCTTTGTCCCCCCAGGCGAGTTCTCCAGACGAGTCCTCGATGAGTTCTGCCTCGGTTTTTGGAGCTTCGTCCTATTTTCACTATTCTTAAAAGTATGCGGTTAATCCAGCTAACACTGTTTTGCATTAGCGACGTCCAAAAAGTATATTAAATTCAACTGGTTTATTGTTGTGTTTACCTTCCCGAGCAGGGGTCAGCTGTCTCGGGGATCATAGTATGTCATGAAATGTATTTTAACTTATATATGGAGGTCAGCCAATGGTCAGCCAGTCAACCGCCTTGTTACATGCGCCCCCTTTGTAGTACGAACATTTCCTGGGAGCGGATATTTTCGTCGTTTGCTTGATAGTATATGCCACCCAATTTGTATTATTTTGTACAGTTGGTATCATAGCATAGGGCGTTGGCGTTCCAGCCTTATTACACACGCCCAGCACATGAATATTAGTCACACATGATTATGAGTTCTGTACGATCGTATAGTTATTTGCGTTATGTTACTTTGTACAGGTGAGAGTTCCTTTCATGGGACACGCCGAGTACATGATTATTAGTCACGTTCTTTGAAGCGGCCTCCCATGACATCTGCACTACTCTCTCCGTTGCTGGTTATCCCAGATCACGTCTGTTGTCCAGTCAAGGGTATAGTTGCCTGACCACAGGTGGTGTGGTCGCGTCGTGGGCCGTCTCTCATCCCACCAGAAGTGATGCAGGAGCTACCCGCTCTCTGTTGGTGTTACCCGCACCCCTCGAGTCAATCAGCACCATTCCGAAAACGGGAGCAACCTGAGTGGGTTTCACCCTCTTTATTCTTTTGGCAAGCCAGGGTTTAAATTTAACATATATTACCATCCCGGTTATGAAAACGATACCCACCACTGTGCCTACTATAATAAGGACCTTTTTTATAAGACGACTTATTTTTGTTCATCTTCATGTCTACAGCTACTAACTGATTTATCATATTTTTCATAGGGATCGAATCCATTGCTTCCAAGTTTAAATGGTAACTCAGTTATTCCTGACCAACATGAAAATCCTCACCGGAGCAGCGATAATACGTATGGTAATCTGTCATCGTGTAACTGATAGTTTTCGTGATCAATTGAATTTCTATCGACTTACAATTCAATACAGTAATGTTATTTTTTTCAATTTTTGATGTCGCCTAAGCCACACACCTGACTTTCGAAGTTTAAAGTTATATTATCGGTGCTCATATAATTGCAGGGAAAACACTATTGTGGCATGGCGGTGAAGCCTTCGAGCATCGACTGGAACTAGCCAACCATGAGTGCAACATTGAAACCAAACTTCTGCATGTAGAACAGTTTTCTACTTGAGACACAGTTGACGATCCTCTGGCGGGATTCGAACCCTGGACTTCTTGACACAAACCCGAATACTCTACCCACTATTTCGTATGTGATTTTGAATTAAGTGTGTGTGTGTGTGTAACAATATCAATAGATCTACTTTTAGCATTAATATATTATATCAAATATTTCATAAACTTATTGTAGTGTAAATCAGTTACTTCTACGACCAAATATATATCAACAAGCCAAAACATCCGTGATTCATAACAAGTATTCGTTAAACAAATGTAATGTAGCGTTCAGACGTATGAAATGCTTCCGTTACTCTCTTGCTTATCTAAGAAATAAATTTCTGACTTTTAAACGGATTGAGAATTCTAAACGTGTATAAATGCTGAGGCTTGTTGGTCAAGCGATCCAATGCGGATAATGTAGTTAGCCATGATAACCAACAGGGACACAGTCATGAGGTGTTCAGTCCTTTTTGTTGATAGGCATACGACATATGGCATGATTGTCCTCAGACCATTTCATGTTGGTAAAGCTCTGTGACATATCATCTTGAAAGTGAACCTAAATCAAATTCCAGATAAGTGAACTCTTCAAACATATATAAATGGTCTGAATCAAATGCCAGAATTTTGAACTCTTGAAAAGTATGAACGTGAGATGTAGAAAAGACTAGAAAAAGATCTAGAAATGTCAAGAATTTTGAATACTTTAACTAAAATGTTGAAATTCCAAGAAAATTGGTTGTAATTTTGTTACTGAAAAATGCATAATGTTTACAAACAAATTCCCAGGTCTGATATTTGGAGACAGCGTGCCGACCTAAAGCCTTAACGTGACATATGACAATATTTCAGTGTTAACCGATACTTCCATAGGGATTACTACAGTGTCAAAATGAAAATCTTGAGACGTTTACAAATAGCTAAAAAGGTTAGTGATCATGACAGAACACGAGGGTTTGGTTGTTAACGGTGTACGTTGAAACGTCATTCTCATAAATTTCGTTCGCACATTAAAGATCCACCTAAATAAACGAGACCCATCGAATCTCCAAAGATGTTATATGTCAAGACGATCTTTGAAAAAAAGTTTGCATATTTTATCGTCACATATTCCTAAATATAAATACAACACAGTAATTCCAATACTTTCCCATTACAATAGCAAACTAAAGTTTTGAACATTCTTACACCCTAGAGAAATACTGTTTCAAACTTGAGATGACCATTACTTGACCCGTCATTCTTAGAAACGGAATTGGATTGTCGCTATTGTGCACACTTAATCGTCACTCCGTATTCTTCAAATCAATAATTACTGCATGAAATATCTGCTCGCTGAACTAGTAAATTACTGTTGCTGTAACTTTATTTAGTGGTTCACTCATTCTTGCTTTTATAGAAGATTAGTTTTCATTGAATGTGATTTAAGAAGATGAGTGGTTTGGAAGCTTGTTTTATGCTTAACTGTACTCGTAATGAAATCCTAGTTAACGTTTCTATGTGTCATCAGGACGAGATGCTCTTTATTTTTTAAAGGAAAACATGAATTTTACAGGTGTATTTTATCATATATATTCATACAAGAAATGTTGTTTCCCTTTTGGCTAAGCTGATTCGATTTTCAACGTAAATGATTGTAAGTCAAGGTGCTAGGGTATGAAGAATTTTCATTTCAGAATTATTCTTATTGGTTGGTGATGAACTTATTGGTTACTACCACGACTCACCAGATCAGAGGAGTGTTTTCTGGTGAATAGTGCAAATATCTTAACTAACAAGGTTATAAATTACCCTATCATGTGCGTCAAGTACAATTATCTTAATTATGATACCATTAGGTCTAGGTCATACTGCAAGTTTTGGATATTGACTTCTGACGGAAATGAGAGCACTGATGTAGCACAGACTCGGGGATGCAATGGATACGGTTAAGGAGATCGAACATTTTACAGTAGCCTCTTTTACCACATTAAAACATTCCATACAAATTCCTTTCATAGCATTTTGCTGACACCTTTAACTAAATGGTTAGATACACTCTCATAATATGAATTAGAAAGATCTATTTTATGTTGATGTAGAAGGGATTTTATATGAATTGGTGTATTTAATTCGTTGTTCATTATTCTGAAAATTATACTTTAGTAATTTATCTCACTTAACCTGTAACCTGCAGTGCTTGAAACTATGTGTTATAATCAATGCGCGATTTACAAAGTACAAAAATAGGGAAACCACCCAGCTCATCATTATTTGCATATAAATTTAGATAATTACACCGTATTTTATTAGTATCACATGCATCTAAAATTTGTTGTTGGTTCAAAATATGATTGTTGCTTTAAATTTTAACGTCAATGTATATTCAACTTCATTCCAACATATAAAATGTAATCAACCTCCCCTTGACGACTAAGAGCAACAATCTGAATCATGCAATGTTGATGAACATAGACCTATGTTAAAAGAGGGAATGCACTTAAGCAAATTTAGAGACAATTCCCACGACACTGACTTTTGAAAATATTTTTGTAGTGCTATGGAATATAAATAACAGTTAGTTAGAAATGTTGTTTAGTATGACTCTGGAAAAATTATTATAATTACAATTAATACTTTAAGCACCGAGCCGTGTTGCCAAAGTGTTTTGTGCGATCAACGATTCGTAAATTGCATATTCAAAGTATTTGTGGTGAGATTTTTAATCTTAAAATTCTGATTATGGAAATATTATTTAAAAGTAAAATGCCTGTAAGCATTAGTGTCAAGATTATTGACATGTCAAATAACCATTTCCTGATTTCTTAAATTGTTGACATTCTAATACATTTATTCCTGACCGGCATGACACGCTATTAGGGTTAATGTCCTTAACCGAATCTCAGCAGAGCAGTGCGAATGGGTCTGGCAATCTCTAACCTTATAATTGATGAGAGTCGTGATCAATTCAATAACTATCCAATATCTATCTATATTTTATTGACACAGTCACCTCACTTCTTCATATAGCCTAAGCTTAGCTAGGACATAATTACACCTAATTACTTATCGCTCATGTTAACTTTCTTCACTTCTATGGCTTATACCATCTTTGGAAGAAAGATTTCAAATTTCAAATTTTAATGCATCTTTAAATACATTTTATTTGAAATTTCACAGTTGTTATCAGATCGAAAATATGTAACCTCAATACATGAAAAATATATAATGTAGACATATTGTATGTTATACAAGATAGGAATTCCGAAAGTATTTGATTTAAGGCTTTCTCCTAAATGAACAACAACGCCTTTTAAATGGTCAATTTGTTATTTCCTCCAAAGAGCTGAATTACATGTAAATCCCCGAGAGAAATTATGGGATTTGGTAAACCGCCAAAATGTTATTGACTCTGGATGTTAAATTGGCATTTGATTGATTTTATATTTTATTGTAAATGAGGTATGTGTGTTAGTGTAACGATGTTATTAGGATTACTTCTAACAACATCTACAATTAACTTAGAAATCTTAAATTTTACATTTCTATACATAAGGAATGCATGTTCATTTTAACTTATCTTAAAATCATAAAGATAATGATTCAATTCCAAGAATTACTTCTCAACCAAATGTTATAATATTTACATTGGAGATATAACCACATTATGTCATAGGATCAAATTACTTAATTAGGCTCAAATATTACTGTAACTGAAAACTTTCTATGTGCTTTGCGTATGTTTGTGTTGACTTGGTTTTGACTAAATAGTAACTGTCATCAATTGTCCAATGTTATTGATAATTACTTTGACTACTGAATGTTTTTGTCAATAATCTAACGAGGTTACATTAATATTGTTGTCAGGCGAGCAAATTTGAATGGTCATTTGTCTAGTCGATAATTTAATTCAGTTGGTCGGAGATATATAATTAGATATGTCGGGATTATCACAAGTGAATGGGGAACATTGATTATATTGACATGTAGTAAAGTTTTCTGACAAATCAACAAACCAAATAAATCTTCAGCTATTCATGATAAGTAATTCATCACCAAAATCTTGGGATGCGTTTAATCAAAAGAATTATATTACTCTTTTCTTATCCCTTTCTGAACTATTTCGTTTCCCTTACATTTCATTTGTCTACAAACAATATTATACCTGATCCAACTGAAGGCAAGAGTGAACTTAAATGAACTTGATGAGTGACCTGGATTACAGCAAGAAGCTAACCATGCTTTCTATTGGTCATTGCGGAAAATATCATGGAAATCAAGATAATCAACAGAGACACATGAGTTGTACCAGTCTTCTTGTCACTTTGTTGGTAGATATATGACAGATGATATTGGCCTCAGACTAGTTCATGTTGGTAAAGCTCTACGTGTCAGCATGTCAGTCGATCTTGAAAGTCGACATAAATCAAATGCCAGACTCTTCAACCATATATGAAAGGTGTGAACATGAGTTGTAGAAATGACTCGGAAATTTTACAGAGATGTCAAGGATATGAAAGTTGTAAAAACAATGTTGAAAATATAAGAAATTTGGTTGTGGTTTTGTAACTGAAAAATGCATTATGTTTACAAACAAATTCCCAGGATCGATATATTCGTGCCGAGTTAAAGCCTTAACGTGACATTTGACAATATTTCAGCGCTAAGTGATACCTCCATACGGAGTACTACAATTTCAAAATGAAATTACTGAAAAATTTACAAATATCTAGAAAGCATAGTGATCATTACTTTCACGATATAAGCAACCATACACCACAGAGTACGAGGGCATGGTTATTGAGAGTCTACGTCGAAACATAATTCTCACAAATTTCATTCTCACATTAGATCGAATCCTTATTTCAAAGATGTCATATCTCAAGACGATCAACACAAAAACCTCTCAGATTGTGAATGAAGAGATTGCATGTTCTTGTTCGTTTCTTCCACTCTACTATATTAAGGATACTAAACGACTTTCCATTTAATGATATTTTTATTAAACGGGTTAATAGTTAAGTATAAAACGAGCGAAAGCGAGTTAAAACCAAATCATTAACGAGTTTAATAAAAAAAATAGTATTGAATTGAAAGAAATTTAGTATTCTGTTTATTACTTGATCTCAGTAATCGAGCCGAAAGTTAAAAAAACATTTCGGCGACTTGGCGCCATTGTGACGGCGATGCTAACATTATGACGTCACAACTACAAATATTATGACGTCATACGTGAAGCGGTATTACACTAGTTTAATATCGCCGTATAAACAATATACTGCAGTATCTTACACGGGCGAGTAATAAACATTTTTATGTATTCATTTCTTATGTCTGACTTGGAAGATAACTATTGTTTCAAATTAATATATTTATATGTATAGATGAAATTTGAACATGTTAATGAGTGAGTTGAATATTTACATGTTTTGAACAAAACATTAAGTGTAACGATGAAATAAAGAACATTTCATTGACTTTAAATATTGTTATATCGTATTTATACATTCATTCTTAGATCTAGTAAAATTTATCTCCAAATGTTTTACACGAAATAGTGTAACCCTTTCAGTTTAAGATTTTTTACTTTCTCATGATGACCAAAAAATGGGGATTTTAACAGAAAAACATTTACAGCTTTTTATGATAGATTGTTGACTTGATAAGATGTTTGCCATATCACAGCACTAAAAAGGTAAATCTGGCTAAAATGCCTAAAATTAGATATCTAATAGCATTTTTGTAGCAATATAACCTCTAATAGGAAACGTAAGGTAATGTGGATAGTAAATTGATATTGTAACGCTCTCCATCAAAACGGAAAGGTACATCGATAAACCAATATGTTATTTACTCTATTTAAAAAAGAGTACATGCTGATCATCGGCATGCTAATAATTTTTTGGGTGATTTTTTTCGTTTTTTATCGTTTGTTAACACCGAGACAATTTAGTTATCAAGTATCATTAGTAGTAGCTTGCTTTAAGAAACAATATGTAATATTCTGCCTAGAGATTTGCCTAGAGATAACCATTCATCGCACAGAATAACACTTGACAATTCAAACGAGGTGCACTCTTATTTTGAGTTCAAATCAAATGACCTCAAAGTAACCATAGTTGGTCACTTCACATAAACTGATTAGTTAATGCATTAGGATAGAACCGGTTAGGACATCGCTAAGATTGAGGGCAACATGGTACAATATTGATACAAATACTTTCTTTACAACAAGCAAGTAATTTTTTAATAGCTTTCATGAGACATGTTTTTGAAAATACCCTTTAAGGCACGGAACGGATTTAATTTTGATTATAACAATGATTTAAGATAATAGGTTCCTCAAGTGTTCATAAAGGTTGAAAACATTTCAAATATCAAATACTTCTACCTGAGTCTTGTACCCCATTACTAACTCACTCATTGAATGTTTATAAATATTTGCTTTTCGAAAACCTATATAATATCATACGGAGACTGAGTAGTGCAAACTAGATAATGCAGTTCATATTGACATTCGAAACATGCTTATCACAGATTTACACAACGAGCTTCTGTAATCTTCACTACTAACAAGCAGACATGCTAATCTCTAACCGAATATATGGTATATTAATCTCTTGGGACTTTGTACATCTCTTTTTAAATTTAAGTTGACAACATATATGATGACTTTATCCTTAAGAACGTGCATTGTAGAACATAAATGCTGTAGTCGACATTCAAGCATTTATCACTATATAAAGTAAAGGGTTGTAACCCGGTCAAACCCCCAGTATTGTTTATAGTTGTTTCACATTTTGCTATAAACAAATACATCATTGTAATTCCAAAACATTTATCTTGACATTGAGGCATTTGTGCAAAAGTTTGGAAGGGCTTTTTTCCCATCCCGAGTTACTAAGTATTTTCTTAAGCCAACATCAGAACGGGAATTTTACTTATATATATTTGTTATAACATTGCAAAATATTCCTCTGGGAATGGTCTAGGAATAATACCAGGACTGTATTGTCTGTAGAGATTGGTTAATGTTGAAACGCAATTGACCAAACAAATACGTTCCACTGGACTAATACAAATACACTTTGTCCAATCTATACAAATCTGTGACAAGTAAGCAAAGAACACGTGTTAAAGTTTTTTGTCAAGATTTGCATGATCAACAATGTTACTCCATACATCACACCTATCCCACCACCAAAGTCTGAGTTACCTTATGTTGACACAATAAGAGTTACCATTGGTTACGATATCAACACAATTTAACTACTATTAATGAAATGGAAAGTTTGATCAAAATTATTGTACCAATAATATTATAACAATGATAATCATAATAACAGTCTATTTATAATGAGCTAAAATCAATGCACCATGGCATGCTCAAACCGCACAAAAAGGAGATGTTATAGACAGCCCTGAATAGTTATATTTTAAAATTTCATTTAGATGACTTATAGGTGCGTTCGTAAAATTTCCGGGATTCTTTGTTATTTAATGCCTTTCAAATTTAGTTTAAAACCGTTGGCGTTCGATAATTGCAGCATGAAATATCTGCCCGCTGAACTATTAAATTATTGTTACTGTAATTACATTTAATGGTTCACTATCCTTATTTCACAGTAGGCTAGTTGGCATTGAACATTATTTGGAAAGATGGGTGGTTTGGAAGCTTTTTTCATGCTTAACTATACTAGTGAAAACATCCCAGTTTGTGTCTTATTATTGTTCTTTCTGAACGAGTCATATTTTAAGCTTTTTTGATAACAAGAAAAACATGAATTTTACTTGTAGAATTTTATCGTGTATAGATACCAGAATGGTTGGTCCCCTTTTTGTTAAGCTGTTTAGATTTATATATGGGCATGTAGGGTAAGGTATGAAGAATATCTCTTTCCGAGTTATTCTCATCAATTAGCGATTAGATTCGCCACGACTCGTCAGATCAGTGAAAGGTTTCCGGTGACTGGTGCAAATACCTTTAAATTTGGCAAATTCAATGAAATTTCAACCAATGAAATGTATTGGTTGTGTCTATAGCTACTAAAATAAGAGTATCATCAGTCACAACAGTCATATGGTAGCTATCCCGAAATTGACTCAATGATCCATGGTGATAAACATATGTAACATTACCTAAACAAGGATACAAATTACCCTCTCATGTCTCAAAAGTACAACTATCTTAATTATGATACTGTTAGGTCTTAATCGTACTGCAAGTTTTTGGATAATGACTACTGTCAGAAATGTGAGCAGTGATGTATCACAAACAAGAGGATGCAATGTATACCGTGCAGGAGATCGAACATTAGACAGGAGTCTACTTGACCACATTAGGACATTCCATTCATATTCCTATCATGGCAACTTGATGAATATGCTAACGCCCTTAATTTAATGGTTAGATACTCTGTCAATATATGAATTGAAAAGAACTGTTATTGTGTCAGTGAAGGGGATGAAGAAAGGGAAAACTTCTGTATGTATTCAATTTGTTGTTAATTTTTCTGAAAATTATATTAATATAAAATTGTATTTTTATATTGTTATATCCCCTAACCAGCAGTCATTGAAAATATCTGATAAATAAATCATATTAATGGCTCATTCAACTTAATTGTTTTCACAGTTACATATATTTGAGGTGAGTGAGGATGAGTATACTGCAGATTCACACACTGCTGATGTTCAATTTAAAGGTTACAATGGCAAAATGATTTGATACTAAGTAAGGATGTTGTACACTACCATCACACATGACTGAAATGGCAATATGCAAACATTTCTTTTACAAAATGCGCACACGTTTCATACTTCCACTTTCAGTACACTTCCACATACAATATTTCCTAAACAATACTATTTTTCAGAAACTCTGTCTGGTACTTTAAGTTATTCACATTTCCATTTACCAAGTATTCCCATATAAATTAAGACAATTAAAAAGTATTTTATTTTTAACATATGCATCTGATATATGTTGTTGCTTCAAAAAGGACGATGTGGCTTTAACGTTTACCTTCAATATATATTCAACTTCATTCCTACATAGTATATCTAACCAAACTACCATTTACTCCTAAGAGCAACAATCTGAAGCATGAAATGTTGATGAACATAGACATTGTAAAACGAGGGAATGCACTAAAGAAAATTTAAAGATAATTCCTTCGACATCGACTTTTGAAAACATCTCTTTAGTGCTATGGAATATACATTAGATGAAAATGTAGATGAAAAAATACCATTGTAATGTCCTATAGCTAATTTAGAGACCATTCCTTCTACATCAGAAAAAAGTCCAGCTCCATCACGTAAATTGTTGTTGTTAAAATATTTAACTTGGATATCTTACTTCAAATTATGTATTTCATTCGTTGATTTAAAACAAATTGTTCATTAGTTGCCTTCTTGAAAACTGGAAAACTTTCGAAAAGATGTTCCTTAGCCCTATGTCTTAAAATGAAGTTGCGTTAGAAGTGCAGCTTATTATGCCCCTGGTAAAATTCTTATGAGAAGAATAAAAAAAAACTCTAACCACACAGACTTGTTGTCAAGGTGCTTAGTTTGATCCAGGGTTCTTAATTTCCATATTTAAAGGGTTGGTGCCGAGATTACTAATCATAAATTGTTAGAATGGGATTTGAGTGAAAAGTAAAATGCCTGTAAGCATTTGTGTCAAGATTATTGACCTACTAAATAAGGATTTCCTGATTTTCTTAAGAGGGTGACATTCTAACAAATTATTCCTCACCAACATGACGCTATTAAGGTTAATGACCCTAACCTGATCTCACCAGAGCAGTGAGAATGCGTCTGCCAATCTCTCATCTTATAACTGTTGATTGTCGTGATCAATTCAATATCTATCGACATATTACTTGACACAGTCACCTCACTTCTTAATGTAGCCCAAGCTTGGCTTGAACCTATCGACAGCTAATTACTTAATACTCATCTTAATTTTTTTTTTCTCGGGCTTATATTATCATGTAAAGAAGGAATCCCAATTTTCAGTAATAATGCATCTTTAAATGCAATTTATTTGCAAGTTTTTCACAGATGTTATCAGATCGAACCTCAATACATACAAGATATATTACGTAGTCATATGATACAAGAAAAGAATTCGGAAAGTATTTGGTTTAAAGCGTTTAACTAAATTGACAACAAAAACGCCTTTGTGTGTTACAATGTTCACTTTGTTATTTCCTTCATAGAACTGAATTACACGTTGATCCCTTGAGAGAAATTATGGGATTCGGGAAATTGCCAAAATGTTATTCACTCTGTATTTAAAATTGGAATGTGATTGATTTTGCAGGTGATTGTAAATGAAGTGTGTGCGATAGTGTAACGATGTAACTACTTCTAACAACATCTACAATTAACTTAGAATTCCGATATTTCTACATATTTCTACAAAAGGTAAGCAATGTCACTTAAATTAAATATTTCATAAAGGTTTCGTTGTGATCGTCAATCAATTACTTCTTAACCAAATGGTTTAGTATTTACATTAAAGATATTTATACATAACCAAATGACATTATGTCATATGATCAAATGACGTTATCCAGCCCAAATATGACTGACACTGTCTCTGCGCTTTGTGTACGTTTTGACTTGTTTTTGCATAAATGTCAGCAATTTCCATTGTTGTTGATAGGTATTTAGAGAACTAAACGCCTTGTATCAATCATAATATACTGAGGTAACATACTCAGTAGATGTTAGACATGCGCCGAATAAGATCATGTTTGGTTCTTGACTTGATTCAGATGGTTGGAGAATGTATTTGGATATGTTTGCGGGTATTTCTTAAAAGAAAATGATGAATTTTAATTATATACAAGAAGTCACATTTTCTGGAATATCAGGAAAACAAGTACATCTTCAGCAATTAAGAAATTCATAAACAACTGATATAATCCTTGACCAAAGGACATGAAACATTGTAAAACGTAAATGAACAATAACGTTCCCACAGATCTGAACTTGATCATTGACCTGCATTGCTGCAAGGGCCCAACAAGAATATTCACTACTGTTGGTCAAGTGATAGATGGTCCAAATTAAATTAAACAAGACAATCTACAGAGACATATGAGGTGTACCTGTCCTCTTGTCATCTTGTTGGGGGGGGGGGGGGGGGGGTCAGGGAGGAGGGGATGATGACAGATGATATTGGCCTCAGTTAATTTCACAGTGGTCAAGCGCTTTGTGTCAGCATGTCAGTCAATTTTCAGAGCTTGCTAAATCAAATGCCATATGTGCGAAATCTTCAAATGTATAACATAGGTCGTGTAATGCGATGTTGATAACGATTAATTTTAAAATCCTTTAAATCTTACAAATTATTTTTTTTATATTCCAATAAACTTGGTAAAGCTGAAAACTGCATAATGTTTTCCTATGTAATTTTCAAGTGTGTTATTTGGAGTCTGTATGACAACCTAAATCCTGCACATGGCATATCATAATATTTCAGTGTTGTCCGACACTACCAGCGGAGGGATTACTTCAATATCAAAACAACAGTGCAGAGTAGTATACTAATGGCTAAAAAGCTTGGTGATCATGGCTGACACGATCTAGCAACCATATATAACAGACTGGCGGATATGGTTGTTGTTAAGTGTCTACGTCGAAACTACTACTTTCATTCTCTCAATAAAAATGCTCCAAATTCATACAAATACACTTTTAAAGATGGTTTTTATCTCCAGTACAAATACCAACACAAGAATGTCACAATTTGTGTATAGTGTAATGCGTCTCAAGCAGTACCTGTTGTGACTGTGCAGATGACTGACTCAAAAATGTTATAATAAATATCTTAGCAAGTTAGAGAAAGACTTTTGGAGATGATTTGAAATAGCAAAAGTTAATTGTAAAAAATAGGAGCGCCTACAACCACATTTAAATCAAAGATCTTAGCTTCACATTTTTAATCAGTCCTTGATCATTTTCATTTAGGTTAGTTTTACGTGTTAGTATGTCTGAAATGAATTAATTAATTAAAAATAGCTAAACAGCTAAAGAGAAACGTGTTAATTCAACTTGAAGTGTTCTTCATCAAACCACTAAATCGTACAATGATCTCTTCATATTATGTTGATTTGTCTCATTAAAGTAATACTGATACCGTTATCATTGATTGATAAAGACTTTCTTCATTTATATATATATATATATATATATATATATATATATATATATATACTTTAAAAATAACAAACTGAAGATTGGTCTTCATATAAGTTCATTATTATTCATATTATTATTTGATACATAAACCATGAACATTTAACTTTTACATCTATATATATATATATAATTTATATACATCAGATGTACTGGTGTCTAAGAACGACAAGGATAAAACGCCAAAGAATGTGACAATCAGAACAAATTATGTTTAATTTTACATTTAAAAGGCTTTTGGCTTGAACTAGATCAGTCTATTAGGAAGGAGCGAGAGCGGATTCATATACGCTGATTTAGCAGGATGATGTAAGCATAAACGTTTTAGAAATATTCATTCAAGAAAAAATATGCAAAAATATCAAAATAGGACAGATTAATATATTAAAATATGTTCACGTTTTCTTTTGTACAGAACTTCAGGAATTAGTAATAGATCTAGACTTTTATTATCAAGTTGACATATAAAACGCCCACGGAAGTCTAGTGGCCCAATATGATTCCATTTTTGTTCTTTTATGTTGAATTATCAATTTGTTACTTCAAACCGCCAGACACATTTTCTTGTCAGTTTTCAATTCGTACAGAAATGCTGTCTCAGATAATTTGAAATTTCGAAATCACTTCACTTTACTTTTGTTCATAACCTTTCTTTACTGAAATCAAGTGAATCCAGTGACCAAGTGTCTATACTTAGTTATTGCTAATTATAACCATTTTAACAATTTTGACAAAGGATTGAAAAGCAATTTTGAATAGGGGTAGCCATTAAGAAGAATGAATTGACATCTCCATTTTGGAACAATAAATATTGTAAAAAATGTTTTTACATACTTTCAAAGAATTAATCCAATTCATCACCGACAGCTCTTTGATGTTTCAAATGAAAATAGTGCTGTAACTCTATGACGTTAAGATTTCTCATTTTCTTACATTGCCCAACAAGAAATATGTATTTGCTTTCAATATGAACTTGCATCGTTGTAGAATAACTCTTAACTTGTAGAATAGATAGACGACTTGATAAAAAAAATTTCCCCTTATAAAACGGTGGGAACAGAACCGTCTGGAATGATATCGTACTAGACAGTTACAAAACCTGTATCTAGGTTAACCCTCGCCTTACAAAATGGAGTTGTTAATTCTGCACGTTCGTCTATCCCTCTGTCACAAACTTTTGTCTGGCGCATACCACCATAGGGTATCGAGTCAAGGGGTGATGTTTCCATGACATACATTGTATGCATTGGATGATTTTAGACCGAAAAAAAATCATGCGGACTAGATAACGCAGTTCATGTTGACAAAAGAATTATAAGCATATGACAAATAAGCATATCACAACATAAGCCTCCGTAATCTTTACCTACTTAAACGTAATCTTCACTACTTACACGCAGACATGTTATCTCGTACAGACTGTATGGTAATATGTTGATCTCTTGAATACCAGTTAAATATTGACATTTTGACATATTAATTTTCAGCAAACATAAAGTACAATGCTTCATATTCCCTTGTGACAACCACATTTATATGTGGAATGATATCTTCAAACTAAGAACATGAAATGTTTGGAAAATGTGTCCAAAGACATTAGTAATTTTTCATTGATCGCCACAGCGATAACCACACAATACATGAACGTATCCATTACAATATTAATGTCACAAGCGTCAGATAACGTCTGCCTATCTAAATGTCTGAATTTGTCTGGAGCATAAATCATCTTTGACTGTCGTGATAGGCTGATACATGTGCTTCTGGACTGACGTAAAGACCCTTCGCTCCATTAATCCTACTTTGTAACAAGAACAAATCGAAAATGGGTTAAAGTTAATCCTGATTTGCGAAATTCACCCACCACAAATGTCTGATTTCCTTCCAGTGAGTCGATAAGCCTCAACCGTTCCAACATCAGTAAAAATGTTAAATACAACTGATTAAATCGAAAATGTGGATGAAGATTGTACCAGTTACGCTTCGCATTCGGTGTTCAGTATGACTACAGGTTAGCATGCGGTTCTCTCCGTATGTGTTGATCAAACTTAATGTAATAAAATTACCCTGTTCCCCCTCCATATATGCAGAGGATAAAGACATCAATCTTAACACGTCCTCCCCCGAGTTTTAACAGATCGGTATGAATGTGCATTCTTCCTCATAAATGAAGGATACTATGGTTACAAGAATTTAAGAATGAATTTCAGGATAAACATTTACATGAGAGAAAAAGGAATGAAGTGAGATATTAAATGACTATTTATACATCTTTCACTTCAAATGTTGTTATACATGATAATAGAATTTCACATATTCTCATTCATTCATATTTGCTTTCAAACAATCATGGCCCCTTCATCATATACTATAAGGGAAGAAATATTCTATTTATCTCTCACGACAGAACTAACATAAATATTACTCTCTGAAACTTGTTTTTAAATATAAGAGCATCCGAAATAAAAACAAATAAATCACTTATGATAACCCTGTTACTTAATATCTAACAGATGGTCATACCAAATGGGGCATTCTCTTATTTGCAAAAGGCATTATTGAATATAAATTCTAAGTTATAACCCATCGCCACATTGTTAACACTTACAAAGGATGCCCAGTATCCATTCACCTTTAAAATGGTACCTACGGCAAGTGTCGTCTGAAGTATTTATTCCCGTGAGACCTTCTTCACCTTTCTAGCTATATAGTGAGTGAATGAGTTGGGATGTAACATGTTTTGAACAATACTAACTATCACATTCACATTTGCTAACAAGCGCTTTCTGCCATGATGGCTTAGATTAGATTTTGAAAAAAATATATAGCAGTGATTTATTCCACAATCTAATTCATGTGAGTTGGTAATTTATTAAATCCTTATAGAGAATCCCTCGGTACATATGTTTTGTATGCGCTGTAACCATCTCGCCCAGAATTTAATTAGTGAATGAAGCTACATATGAATGATTAAGCCCTTCCTAAGTAGTCGGATTTGGGTCATTGGGAACAATGTACATGTATTATCTACAATAAAGTGAACATTTCTAATGAGTAGATTTTTAAAACGTCCAATAGAAAGTATCCATCGATCGAATAAGTGATTTCTGAATTAAAGGGAAAACATAGATATCTATGTATGATCAAGCAAGTCTGGGCAATTCCTCAACCTATCAACTGATTCATACAGTACAAATCAGGCACATGAAAATCGCTAGTTTATTATAGTGATAGCAATGTACCAGACACGGTTATAACCCTCATGTATTCACACGCACATGCACATGGCATGATGTCTGACAATATCTTTCCACGGTAGATCGTAATCAGAAAACAAATCTACCAGATCATTTCTTTTTAAACGTACATACAGGCTTGAGCGAAATTGAAAAGAGACTGAATTTTTTAAACTAAGGAGACTCTACTGACATCCTCTTTCTGAGCGAATGAGTGATTTTTTTAACGTATTGTGAACAATATTTCAGTTACTTAGCACGTGCTTGAAAATAATCCTAAAGTGTGGACGGATCAGAGAGAAAAGGGAATCAAAAAATGAGGGAATAGACGGAGAGGAAGGCACAGTGAGAGATAGACTTATAGATTGCACGTTGCAGAACGACTCAAATTTGGTCTGTCAAGCTTGGGTGCCCCTACTAGGAACATGAAAGCTCCAGTTGGCATAGCTCTCGAGCTCTCTGAAGCACCCAAACCTCCTCACCGCAAAAAGGTCATGTGGTAGCCTCGCAACCTTCAAAATTCCCATGGCAAATTCTTTATCTCTTTGTAACCGATTTTGTGACTACTCAGGACACATGAAAACCTGAATTACTTTTTTAGAATTCCTGGCAGAAAAAGGTTCAAGTATGTTTCTTGTGTTGAAAATGTTTTTAAAGATAACAGTAGTTTTATAGCTTTTATCAATTTTATAACGGTCGTGTAAATGTTTGCAGTAAAAAAGACTTTCGGGACTAGACATTTTGTAAAAACACAAGTGAAACACAGATATTAATTTACATCTACAGTCTACATCTGTTAAATGTCATGGTATTTCTACAATCGATAAATGTATATTTACTTTAATATTGTCAGCGTTTGTTCTAAACTACAATAATGAGTCATAATGAAATGTTAACAAAGTTGCACTTACCTATAATAAATTAGAAGTTCATAGTGTAAGATAAAGTTAACCTCTCTGTCTGTCTATCTGTGTTTTACATGAAGATTACTTGTCGAGATTGGCTAACTTATAACAATTAACGCAAGAAACACGTCACTGGACTGTTGTTAATACATTTATGCATTTTGATCAAAGACTTTTGAGTTGAAAATCAACTTATCAAGATAGATTTTGCCCTGATGTTCATGATTCAATATATCTTCTTGACTAGTGGCTTGACATTCATTTCAGTTTCGATACTAGAAGATGACATCCTCAGGATCGAATTTGACAGTAGCGGCTATGTATTCATGTAGTGTTTCTATTTTAATGCCTGGCAGTACAATAATTTGTTGACCAACGGTTATGTGATATTTCTTCTAAAAATGCTTCAAGTACTTTTTCATCTATTCCAAAATGGACTACTTTGGTAAAACTTACATTCATCAAATTGTGTTCTTGAAACCTCTAATACTTGGGACAAGTGAAGTCAAAAGTTTGATATGCGATACGTTGTGGAAAATGAAATTAGCCATGGCAATAATTAGAGATAATATGAGATATACCAGTCCACTTGTCACTTATCTAGCAGAAATGTGACATACGCAAAAGTTTGTGTTGGCGAAGTTCTGTGTGTTAGAATATTAGGAAAGTCAGACTATAGTACTATTATAGATTTATTTAGTTGCTAAGTTAGTTGTGTAGGATGAGACCTTGTGAAATACATATAAATGCACACATTATGATAAAGTTCATTTTATTATAGACAGGAAACTGTATCAAAAAATGGTATTGAAAAGCCAAAAACGTTTCTCGTTCTCTTCAAACACTTTGATAAGTCTAGATCATGTTTGTGTGTTTCAGGGTTCTCTCATTTGCATATTAAGACTGCCTATAAAGAGATCAAAACTGACTGAATAAAGGATTTTAACTTACAAACCAAACCGACTAATTAGGGATTGTTGCAAACGTAATGAAACTATTTCTTTGCCTGCCTTTTACAAGCGTCGAACAGGTTTGTCGCAAATTAGCACACTTAATCATCGCCACTATATAAATGCATAAGTGCAAGAAACCTTAGCCCGCTTAATCTGTTACTATAAGCACATTAAGGTGAGGTGATATTGGGTTTATCGCCGCTTTCAAGAGATAATCTCATTTAATGTTTCACTTAGTCTTGCATCTAAAACAGATAGGTTGCCAATTCTGATGGTGATGAAATTTGATAAGATAGGTGTCCCTACAAGATAAATTCATGCCAAATGTACCCTTAATGACAACTTTTAAATCTATATTCTCAGGAAAGATTTCATGTTCATTTTGTCATAGGCAAAAGAATATAAATTCTATTTCATAAGTTGTACCAGTATTGTAATTCTTGCATTGATAGATTTTTTTAACAGTTTTCGTTAACGCTTTAATTGATGCTGTTTAGATTGATGTAAATACGAGTGGTTGAAACATTCAGTAAATTCACAAAAGAAATTTAAGAAATTACCATATGATTTATAAATATAATTCCTTCATATCTTCTTGCAAAACAAGATTTGGCGATGAAGATGCACTGGAGGCAGCTACTGAGGGGTAGCTGAGGGGCCAGCCTGAAGATTTCCACCGGAAGGGCATAGACAGTCTCAAAGGCAAATGGGAAAAGTGCATCTAGATTCTGGGAGATTGAAAAACAAAATCCATATCAAAACCTTTGGCCATTGTTTTATATACACTTCTATGGATTTATTGATTTCCCCTCGTATGACTTAATCATTTGAGGCGGATTGCAATACTTACTTATACATACTGTCAATCAATGATATGGTTTTTTGTCGATACTTTGGTAATCTATGCTATATATTTTACAGCTTGTCAAAGAACTTATACAATTGACAAGTTAATTGATACTTTATTTTCAGACCAAAGGGGAACTAATACGATTTTGGGAAATTTATGCCAAATATATCAACTTGAGAGGGTCAAATCATCCCATTGCTCTACCCGATAGTATTAAGTTCCGGAGGGAATAACCACAATCAAGCAAAATCCACTAGCTGCCATTTTTATGTGAACACCTTTTATTCATTCACAGAGCGAAATGGATTTGCAAAGCATAACCGATTATAGTACATTAGTTTTAACACTGATGATTAAAATTCATTGTGTGGCAATTGGAAACATTTAATTTCGTTATCTAAACGACTGTGCTACTTCCTCTTTAATGATACATCTATAAATCAAGATCATTACAGTAACTAAACACAATATGATTAACACATTTCTTCCCCTTGGTTATGAATAAATAATCTGCCTCCGTACTTACTTGTAACATACATGCATCAACTGGATTATATAATCTTTACAGTACTTTAGACTCCTCAGTGTGAGTAAGTAGAGTAAGTAAAGTGGATGTTGTTATCCAAAGGAGGGATGATCAGCTAATGGGAAGTAAAGGAAAAGACAGAAGAGGGAGAGAAGTTTGAACGACCGCAGTTTTGTCTCAACCATTTTACCTATTTAGCTTGGTTCGACCTGCTGCAAAGATTAATAATCCGGCCAACGTAGGTCTTAGGTCATGGTGACACACAAACCTCCACTTCATGATAAGGTAGAGATACTGGGTCCTGGTATAATTAAACATCATTAGGTATGACCAAGCACAGTCTGGACATGCCTTTTACTCTTCAACTAAGACTATTGGACAAATGAGATTGGTTCATGCTATAAACAAACAAAATATAGTTTTCATCATTTCATCCTTGAAACTAAAATGTCGTAGAGCTAAATGAGTACTGAAATATACACCGGCGAAAGACACGGGGTACTCAAAGAGTTACACAAATCTCTACCAAAGGTTATGCATGAGATTCCGCTGGGGCCATCATACTAACACTGCATATGTATACATCTCTTTATTTCTTTGTAATCTATTTAAACCAAATTTCCCCTTGAATAATTTTTACCGACATTTTATTAAAACTTCAATAAATTAATTTCATGTCTTGTATCAACTGAACAAATTAGTAATAACACCGATAGATAACTGTACATTTTCATAAAATATTCTCAATGTTTTATTCTATTGAAAATGACAAAACAGTTGTTTGTATAAAAATGCATAATCTTCAGACGGACGAAACACCTCATTACTCAGTTTTAATCGTAGAGAAATTAATCAAGCAAAAATCACTGGCGGTCATTTTTTACATTATTTCAGGTAGGGAAAAGAAAATGACTATACTTACGCTAAAGAATGCAAAATAAATTATCATGCAAAGATATAGGTACTACCAGTTCATGAATATTATCATTTGCATGTGTTATCTAATAAATAGAGGATACTAAACGACCTTCCATTTAATACTATTTTTATTAAACGAGTTAATGATTAAGTATAAAACGAGCGAAAGCGAGTTTGATACCAAATCATTAACGAGTTTAATAACAATAGTATTTAATTGAAGGAAGTTTAGTATTCTGTTTATTACTTGCCCTTAGTAATCAAATATGATTGCCGAAAGTGTGCTGAACGAAACATTTCCGCGACTTGGCCGCCATTGTGACGGCGGTGCTAACATTGTGACGTCACAACCACACAATATAATGACGTCATGCGTGCAGCGGTATTACACTAGTTTAATATCGCCGTATAAATATTACACGGCAGTATCTTACACGGGCGAGTAATAAACGCTAATGTTGTAACGGCAGTTCGATAAATGATCCTAACAGCTATGTGCTATAATTAATGTTCAGTAAGATATAAGCCTGGTGCTAAATTTTGAATTCTGCTTTAAGATAAGTGTACAGCATACACAACTCTATTTTCACAGAAACTTGCTTTTAAAAATGTTAGGTGAGGTGAGTTGGAGTTTAACGCCGCTTTCAAGATTATTTCACTTATATCGTGGCTGCTAGTATAATTGCAGGAAGAAACTCGCAACAGTATAGTGGCTACTATGCATTGGGGTGAAACCTGCGAGCATTAGCTGTAACTAGCGAACCATGGTTGGTACCACGCTGAAATTCAGCGTAGCATTGCACCCAAAACGGACTGCGTGTAGAACAGTTCTCTACTGCAGACAAAGTTGCCGAGCCCCTGGCGGTATTCTTGATCCACTGCGCTATCCCGCCCAGCTTTTAAAAAGAAATACGCTTACAAACATTGCTAAATGACACTCAAAGAATGATTCTTCAATTTTAAAGGAATCACATTAATTTGTCAAGCAAGATATTCAAATTCATTCTGGTTAAGATAGATGAACTATAACCATGAACAGACTTAGTAATACAAATATTGTTCAACACACGTTAAACCAAAACCCACTCACTCACTTCTGCAGCGAAATCAAAATTTATTCATCTTATAAATATACGAGACTGATTTATGAGTACACACTGTGTTTAAGACATAATCTTTACATACAACGAAAAGCGTAAAAGAATACTTTCAATGCTGAATCTAAAGAATGATAAAAGAGGTTTTGGGCTCCGAAGGCAAATAAAATCATGTCTACTTCTCTTGCATTTCAAGCATAACATATGTTTCAACAACAAGCTGTTCTACTAAGTATGATAACCAGACATATGTTGTTGTTAAAAAGAATACTCTTGATATTTTGCCTCTTGAAGAGATTTTGACACATAATTGAAGTAAATATGGATATTTATAGGCTAATTGCCATACCAATTGTTAAGACAATTTTGGTATGAATAAGTATGTACTGTTACTGATCTGTCAATAATATTAATGGCAACAACCACGTCTTAAAAAGCTGAAATAATGTTGACAGCATGTTAACCAATACCCAGTCACTCACTTGAACATCACACGAGAAAGATACATACATCGATGTCGTATTAGACTGGTACACTTGTTGAGGTACTATATTGTTATAATTTGTCAATTTATAGAGCACACCCATCTATCAAATCAGTGGTTGCTCGACGTGCTAAAGGTATGTCATTACCCTGGTCTAACCCAAACTGAATTTTATTTCACTAAAAGGTCATCCCTCTCCAGGTACCCATTTCCCGTTGGGTTAACAGAGGAGTAATTTAAATAAAGTTTCTTGCCCAGGTGGACACCAAGTCTCATCACCCTATTTGCGCAGGGAAATCCTTCGATCTGTCAGTTTCTAAGCTTTGATGCGGATCAAACGGACAACGAGCTTGCTGTACCCAATGTTGCAGAACTTTGCTGTTTTGCCCAGGACAAGGTGCCACTAATAATGATCAGATAACATCAGAAACATACATCTACACTTACACTAATACTATATGAACTATTTTCGGGGGATTCATCTGTTGCATCACCATTGCTCTAGAATAGATGTTTTTATATACATTTCATTAAACCAACTTGATTTGATTCATGATGTATGCTTGTTAAGAGGTATGAGGTTTGCTTTTATTAGCCCAATTATATGATGTGCCTAATCAGTTGTCATGTATTTAGATCACATAATAACATAGAGGTGTGATTCCCATGACTAACATTTCCATTATACGTTGTAATTAAGTTATAATTAATACTTACAATGTTATAAGTTTTTTATATTAAAAGTAAAGGGTTTTACGTGAAACGAAATATCTTATTAATAACATATTCAACGTTGGTTTGTCAATTTTGTTTACAGTATCAAAACTTTCAATGATATCTACTTCAAAGAGACAAAAACGTGATGAGGACACATAAATCCCGAAATGTGAAGTTTTTGGGCATTATAATTGAAGAAGGCAGTTGTATCATCATCAAAGGGAAAGAAGAAACAGTTTATGTTTCTATTGAAGGAATAAAATGTCTGATTATAGCTAAATGATCACAAGGCTATGATTTATCGTTTTGAGGAACATCCATCATATTCCTTCGCCTCTACAGATTCCGGTTACATAACATGTAAATTTCATCATTTACAAGACAACATTCAGTCCATCAATCCTTCATCTAATTATATTGTTCTCACTAGCAATTACCTGAGTTAATTCTAACTAAGATCTAATGACGCTTATACCCACCAGTCATTAAAATAAACTTAAAAAATTAGTCACATTCCTGATTCAAAACACAGTGGAAAATATTTTATCGGGAGAAATTGGCTGTCTGTTGTGTATCCAGGGAATGTTTTGATTAATATTGATTTTGATTATTGATATTGTATGTCTGCTGTGATGAATCGTATACTTTCAAAATTAATAACATGTCACATAAATTCTTGATAAAAAAAACAGTTTATAACATTTTCTCCTACATGTTTCTATTTACTCTTATAGAAATATATATGTAATTAACAAATTTTCTCCAATGCAACCATGTCATTTTTGGTATAGTAAGTATATCTTAAATCATTTTATAATTTCTTATAAGAAAATGTTTCAAGAGCTTTCATGCTGACGAACAATCATTATTCTGATATAGATTGAATAATATCGTTAGTGGCTATGGGACATTCAATCTTAATTGCCGAGTTTTACATGTATATTGCACGCATTTGTTACTGACAGTATTAATTCAGTTTCAGGTCCATATTGATTCACAGCAGAACAAATGGTTAGCGAAGATATTCAATCCAGCCGTTAATATATTGCTTCCATCCTCCTTTTAAGCATATGCTTCCATATTGCAGGGATCATGCGAACAATTTATTGGTTTTTAGAATTAAATTCAAGACCTTTCTTTGCAGTTTAATTCTTCTGGTTCAATGGAAAGTCAATGAATGATTTTGCTCAAATATCAAGTGTATAGAAAGGCAAAATCTTCGATGAAAACCGATAATGTTGTTCAAATGAACATTTATTGTTGTTGAAAAATTAAGCTCTTGTCTGAAAAGTTAACAAAATGATTCAGTCAATCCTTTTTAAATGAATATATGTTTGTGACATTGTACAACCATGTAAGAATAGAAATAGATTTACTTTTTCGGAAGAAATTCTTAAAAGTATATATGGTATTTGAAGTACAAACCAGTTCTTGATATAATTATCTTCTTCATTATCTACTATCAGAGTAGTCCTTAATTACTCACAACTGACTTACAGTCAGCAAGTTTGGTATAAAAGTTGTACGTTTCTTTGTCAAAGATATAAGATGAGTATAGTGAGCTTTTCTGTTAGTATCACGAACATCAATTCTTTGCCAACAGAGGTAGCTCCGCTATAGACTTCTATAGACTTCTACATTTCTGGACCGAGAAAACGCTTGAATTAGAAGGTTGTATACGAATTTAATTGTTTGCAATAAAAGTTATGCAATCAGCAAAGCCTTTTCAAAAGTTGTCATTCAAAACGCCTAAGCTATTTCAGTATGCTTTTGAAAAGCCAAAAGTGTTTCGAATATGTACTCTGCACGTCCAGACTTCTTTTCACAGCAGATTCGCCTCAAATATGTCATCCATGAATGTGGTGTTTTAATTTGCTGAAATTTTTCAAGGTAGTTTATTTTGCCGCTAGTGGAACCTGTCGAAAGCTCAAACCGAGTTCGAATTGAAACAGAGGTCGTATAGGAATTAATGACGTAGCTACCTCAGTGGGGAGAGAATGATTCATATTAGTTTAGTAAGTGTTTACATACAAGTGATTAATAAATTTACATTACAATACTCGGCGTCTTTTGGAGATTAAAATTATTACTTTTAAGTACATAGGTACAAAATCTAATGACGTAATTCTGGGGAAATAGTTATTGTTCATCAATGTGTTCAGTAGTATTTGTTAAATACTGCGTACAGTGAATTGAGACCTGAGTGTAACGACAGAATGCAATCATTGGTACATTTTGGCGTTCTTGTAAGAATTGAAAGTTGGAAAACATTCTTGAGATCCTTCTCCAAAAGCCATCATATCAAGTGACTGCATCAAGGTTATAACCTTGTCTGGTATATTGTGTTCGTCTGCTTTAAGATTCACATTTACCTGATTAATTCCTATCAAACGAATTAATGACGGATCTACATCTATGGGGAGAGAATTGGTAAACTTTCTCTGTTTAAAAGTAGAGGAGATCCCCAGACTGAGCTTAATCAGAAATAGATTCTAATGACGATTCAATGGTATTCGAGAACCTTTTTATTGCATCAATCAATATTTTCTAGAGAAATAAAAAAAACTGAGCCTCATTTGAACTGCATTCACTTTCTCCAAGCTAGTGGTTGCCATCAAAATGAAACTGATATATACATATATTACCAACATTTAAGAATTTAAGGAACTACAGTCTTTTAACTTCAACCATGTATTCATTGAAATGAGTTATTCTTACCATTTTAACAGCATACCTTTAAGTATAATTTTATCTTGTTATCACAAAAACTGAATGAACATTGCCACTTTACGCAACATTATTACAACTACATCATAAAGATTGGTTAAATGTAAAGTAAAGAACATGTTGTTTATCAAACATTGTCATCTTATAAGTAAAGTTTATAAACATGTTTTGATGCATGCTGTGGTGACAAAATGTCGATTTTTCGTTGATAGAAAAGTATTTTTCAGTATTGCACCGAGGCAGTAATTTGTCATTAATCTAATGTCCTCCTTAGCATTTCTGACTGAGAGGGGTAGGAAGTAATAAGGTTATAATAACTTACTTAATTTTGCTCCTTTGAGGTCAGTTAGCCTCGCTCAAAATATAGTGTTGCTTGTGTGCCTTGATTATCGTTATTTACTAAATAGATGTTTACAAAGGCATACCGGTTATTTCGTGGAAGGTTTGACATTTTACCCATTCTCGTCTTCGGTATGTGTGGGTTTTTAAAATTTCAAATTTGTACACACTCGTTCCCAATAGTGAACATACCACATTTCCTGCTTAATGGGTAAATATATTGATGCATAGGTTACCTTCAATATTGTGTCATACACATCTTGTAACTGTGAGACAGTTTGCACTCATTTCAAACATTTCAATAATTGTTTTCATTGATTTTGAAATATAGATCCATCAGTCTTACCTTAACAGAGTATAGAGTATTATTCAAACTACAGAACATAATTTGTACTCTTTCCAATTTTAAAATTTTACCTTTCCTTTTCATAAAGGATGTTGCAATTTGACAGCAACAGCAACTTATTTATTTTGATTTTGGAACTAAATGTTTGAAGTAGATAGATAATACCATAATGAGTTAATAAGGACTTTGATATGATATGGGAACTACTTTACGCCAGATCTCAATTGAAGTACGTATCAGTTACATCCCTTAGTCCTGTAATACATCATTGTTCTCATTGCTGTCAGAAACCAATATCCTAAAATTAGAAGTTCCACTTTGACGCATTAGTATCGGAATCAATATAACCCAACTTGGCTTAATAAATGCAAGTATAACCAAATGATATCAATTTTACGAATTATCAAAACCTTTCCCAATGAATTAGAGACAGTGGCTAACAGTCGTTCTTATGTTAAGATACGACAAACCTTTGATGCTATGGAAAGAAGAAAGAGATGTCGCAGCATGTCAAAATATTACAATCGATCTGAAATAAATGATCATTCTGTTTAGAATTCTGTAATGCGATGTTAAATATATCTGAAGGTACGTTAAAATTAAACGTAGCATTTAATTACTACCTACTCTGTATTATCTGACTACCAATCTAAACTTGTCTTTTCATCTGCTATGAATAACTTTCCTAAATGTCCTTTAGCCATAGGTGGACGACAGCCGCTGTCGATTGTCCATTTCTTGAGAAAAAACGACTTGAAATATTCTCACTACAATTGAGAGTGTAGCATATATATTGTTTACTTTTATAAAAACGGGTATAATTCGGTGAAACAACATCATTTCTAATATTCATAATAAATCAATCAGGATTGTTATTTTTACCGCATGTAAGAAAGCCATTCACTGAAGCCAGTAATTGAAAAACTCCATTCCATCATCACATAAACTTGGCTACAACACCATAAATAAAACTGCAAGACACAACAGTCGAAATTACATATCAAAATGTAGTCTGTAATTGACAACGTAATAGAATCACCTTCGAAAAAAAGAATAATGTGAAAAATTAAAATGTTATTGTCATCCATAACCTTTCACTACCAATTCTTACAAAATCCGTCGACTCGACAACCATTTGGACCCTTGTGTTGAATATACCAATAATCCTTCGAAGGTTTTTGCATTATACCAAGGGGTGATCCGACTTCTGAATAACATGATAACGTTGAACCACAGGCCTGTCCTTTCAATGTTGAAGGTTAGTAAAATAGTCGGTAACTAAATTAGCCCTGCTCACCCTGATGGAGTGACAGCCTAACATGATCAGCGCTGACAAAGGTGAAATGAGCTTAAGAAGTTCCAATCTAACTCAGTCAGTGACAAGATGTCTGGACATACTTCCTTGTATTTGCCCTGATTTCCTATATTGAAAATGTCGAGTGAGTTTGGGTTTTCATATTTTGAATAGTATTTCAGTAAATAAACACGTAGATGACAGAATTCAAAATGGAGTGGACAGATGAGGGAGAAAGTAATCGAAAGGATGAGGGAATAGACGGAACGAAAGGCATAGTGAGAGATAGAGAGCAAGTTGTAGAACAACTCAAATTTGATCTGGCTTCTTGTCGACTTTTCCAGCTTGGGTGACCCTACCAGGAGTATGAAAGCGTCGGCTGGCATAGCTCTCGGGGTCTCTGAGGCACGCATATTACAACACCACGGTAAGGTATTGAGTAAAGTGGTGGAAAATATGTCGGCAAAACACACTTCATGGAACCGCATCGCCTTATTCTTCAATGGCATTTTGTTGATAACAACGCAGTCAGATACCAAACACAAAAGACCCAGACCCACAAAAGACCCATAAATAAAATGTAAAAACTGTAAAAAAAAATTGTGCTGTAGTCAGGTCGTATTTAAAAAGACAATCTAACCTTTCGTATTCAAAATGGTCAAACAGGCGAGTAAATTGTTAGATGAGTAACATATTACCATTAAACGCCTTAACAAAGACAGTAAGTGATTGTCAAAGAGCAGTCCGATCTACTACACAACCCAATCTAGACAACTGGGATTTCCTTAAGAGAACAGTAGTGCAATAAACATATACATGTATTTCACCAATTTTTAACGTTTTATCTCTTTTCAAAGCTTCACAAATATTCCAACTAAGAGATCAATGTAAAAATATTTCATTTATTTATGACAAGTGTTTACAAAACACATGATTTGACTCCTAAATGTTATCTTTTAGTTATAAGCATTCGGTTTACTTTTCATAATATTGCTTTATTTAAGGAAACGTGTATATGTATATGCAATGTTCATCTCTAAATTCTCTTTCAAAGATCCTCATTTTAAATACTGGCAACCTTTTCAAAGATATGTCTGAGACAATCCTTTACATCAAATCTTAAAACTGTTTGTTTGACAGGTATTTTGACAAGAACGGGCGTCAAAAGAAAATTGGATATTTTACACGTAGCCTTTCTCTATGAATCACCCGTAAAGATATAAGTGTAGCCATATCACTTATTTATTGTGTAGATATTTGCCCGTACAAATTATAAGTGTTTGTCAGATAGATTTTGAATCATAAACATGTAAGTGCATACGAACAATAACAAGTGTTTCCTGGATCTTAATATGAAAAGGAAAAATACAATAGGAACAGTAATTGATCATATGCATTTGATTTGACGTCATAAATATTGTAATATTCATAATATGTTATGAACATCATATGTTATGTACATATATTGGTTGCCATTGTGACAGAGGTTTACAATCCATTGAATCACTGTCTGTTTTATACTAACATTTCTACATTCTAAAACGACGATTTTCGTGAACTTATATTTCATAACGGGCAATGTATAACCATCGAATGTGTTGTGCATTTTTTTACTCTATTTAGTAATAAATCAGTTGTTTATCTAAAAACTTTAATTATAAATTCTTAGTGTATATAATCAATCAATCAGTAGCGTTCCACAGGGCTATACGATCCAACCATCGTCACTCCTTGAATATTTCAGTAGTTGAAGTCGTATTCAACTAAGCAGCCCGATTTGAATAAACCAATTAAACTGTAGTGTTGATTGAATCAGCAGTCTATAAAGGAAAACCACACACATAGTTTGATTATGCGTTTAAGAAATCGGCTTCCAATGTGAGCTTTTCGCGCAAACTGGTCTCTATTCTGTGATGCAGATTGCGGACAATCCTATGAATTTTCAACCATTTTTTTTTCTGACGGTGATTTAAAGAATGGATTCCAACAATGACATATAAAGACTTGTGTGGTTATTTATATTTGGATAGAATTATAGGACATTTGATTTGAAATCATCTTTTTCAGATGAATCGTCACGTCAACGATATTTGAATAATAAAACAAAATAAGCTAGCAATGACACACGGTAGTACATCATAGCTTGATATTCTGAATCTTTATATACATGTCATCTTAATTGATCTACACCGTGTAATCGAATCAAACAGTAACATTGATAACATTTAAGGAAATCAATAAAGTGTTAACCACTTTGTTTACATATTCATCAAAATTTCCAATGAATTCACCCGAAGCATGACACATTGCCAAATACATAACATAATATGAGAAGAATATGTAATTTTCCATTTAAGATATTTTCATCATGATAATTATAATCTTTTCAGCAAGGCTATTGACTCATGGGTGAAAGAACATGAAGAATGAACAAATCTTAATCAGGAAGAATATAGGTAAAAAAACAAGTCTTATGACACCATGTTGAGTGGTTTTTCATTTGTTGTAATCATTTCTAAAAAGGCGAATTCATAATTACACGTTTATTTGGACAGGCGTATTCATCTAGCATTTTTGTAAATTAGGCACATAAACGGGAAATCAAACCCGTATTTGTCATTTCAAGACTATGAAAGTAAATCCTAAATAAATTCCAAAATTGTTAGACAATTTATTAATCTCCAACAATCTTCCGATTTACGATTGAAGTTTGACTTTTGAATGGTTTTATTCGTCGAAATGAATCAGTATTCAGTATATAATTCCAGTTATGAAGGAACATATGTGTTCCCTGTCATTTCAGATACTATTGAATAACAACATTTTCCTGTAAGTTTGTAAAGGTCAAACATAACTGAACTATTAGAAAAGAACAATTTTCTTATTTCTGAGCCACAAGTGATTAACCCTACTATCCATATTGAGTGGCATATTATAAGATATCTCCGTATTCGACCCAAATGCATAGACTAAAACACCATCAAAGTGACTTTAGCCAAAGAGGAGTTTAATATTCATTTGGTATTGGTCCTAATCCCGATGCATATTCGCATTATAGATTGACATTCTTAGATATCTAAGAGCAATGAGATTAACTTCATAATAACACGGCATCAGCAAATCTGGTTGTTTCAGTATTGATACAAGTGAAATAGTTACCTCATATCTGGTTCTATAGGCTAAATCCTGATTTCCATATTGAATGCTTATGGTAATGATATCAGCATTGGAAAAGACATCACACGTTAAACGAGTACCAACCATCTGCATATACTATCATTATAACCAATGAACAACGTGAGGACCGAAAGACGAAAACATAGTTATTGTATTATTGTCTAAAATCAACCACATAAGACGAGTCATTGCTCCAACCTATAGCTGGACTATGCAGTAATGAGATGGTTTAACAATGCTTTGAGCATCAACAAATCTGGTCCTCCCCATGTTAAATGTTATATAAATGCAAACTATCAAATAAAAACCAACAAACAGAATAATAGTATTGATTTAACTTGATTAGATAATGTCATAATGCGTAGGACAACCATCCTCCTTATCCGCCCTGTTTGCTATATTTGAGTATTTGTCCTATTTTGTTATATCAAGTTAGTCTTGGCATGCTATTCTTCAAAATGACATCTATGCTCTCGTCCAAAAAACAAGAATGGTATATCGATCAAAATCTTACTGTCTGTCGCCTGATCTTTGAAGAACTTCTTTTCTTCGGATCAAAGGTTCTTTAGTTCTCAAGTCATACTGCTTATTTTCCTTTAAAAAGTGTTTTACTTAGACAGGCAATGGCGTAGTTTGTTATCCAACAGAGACAATAATAAATGTCAAGCACGTTTTTGAGTGGGACCTATAGAAATGGGTGTCATGTCTTCACTGTAAAGAACATATTACGTTTAAGTAACATTTTTGCAAAATCAAATGAAATGAAAACTGGACCATGTAGTTTACAGCATTCTTTGAGATAGAGACTGTCATCCATGTTTGTAAATTTAAGTCTTACTTAAACGAATTTCAACCCTCTGAACAATGGTGATCCTGATATTTCTCATAGAACTTTGAAACTTTTTATGGTTGTCAAATGAAATTATAAAATTGCATACCTATTCTACATAGACTTCAGCATGATATCCATTCATCAAAATTGAGAGTTTACTATACAACATTAATCATGGCATTTGCTTACATGTTTTTTTTTTCGTGGTACATATCATGTAAAAG
Organism: Phorcus lineatus; assembly: GCA_921293015.1. Classification (NCBI taxonomy): domain Eukaryota; kingdom Metazoa; phylum Mollusca; class Gastropoda; order Trochida; family Trochidae; genus Phorcus; species Phorcus lineatus. Next base: position 39,684,568 of record OV121088.1, read on the forward strand.
ACCACGTGGGGGGATATTTATGTAGACCAATTGGTAGTCCAGGAAGGATTAAAAGAGTTGCGACTGTCTTTGAAAGCCAACTTCCCTTATTAAAGATGATAAAAAGCTTAAATGTTAGGTCTAAACACCCCATTATCATACCAAGTTGACATATCTGAACACCTATGGTAGTATCATAGCCTGAGAAGAATCAGTTTGTGTCGTTAAAGACTGCCTTAATATCTTTGAAGCTCTATTTTGTGAATTCATAATGACTGTTCATTACATTTAATACAGCAGTTTTATAGACTGGTAGACTGTGGAATTTTCTTTTATGGCAATGTTATCATAATTAAATGCTTAAAAAATACTGTTACGTCCTCTATTCCACAAGATAAATTTCATAAGAAAACATCAGGAAAAGTATTGATTCTATTCCTTGCTGAGCCTCTTGTACGAGGTACATCTATTTTTGTAATGTGGTTTTTAATTAAAAAATCTGTGCGCATTGAAATATTTGTTTTTTTAATTATAAAATTTTCTTGTGTCTAATGTGCTGATTCAGTCGTCAATGGTTTACATTGTTTTCATCGTTGTTGTGAAATCAACGTTTTATACTCAATGAATTGCGAACACAATCGTTCATAAAATGAATTCCGTCTACTGCTTCTAGATTGGTCGAATTTTGTAACGCAATTAACCTGACAAAGATGCCATTTGACTGATGCTAATACCCAAGTTAAACTTATCCTCAGCATGAGAGAGGATCGACATAAACATAATAGAGTTTTGTCTTCATTGGCTGAATTCAATTAACCTTCTTAACCCATCCCATGACACGGAAACGCTCTTCTGTTATTCTGAACTGGATATCAATATTCACAACATAACATGACACGTAAAATGGTATTTACGTACGCGATGACAGAATACAACTGAACACATTAGGGATTCCAAGAAGTGTTCAGAGATCTTCTGAGAATTACATTACCAAATCGAAATGCAACTAGCAGCCTCACAAACAGCTCAAAACAATGCTCACAGATAGAGAGGGCATTTTGCAGCAAACATTTGACCTCATTGAGATAACACCAAAAACTGACTTTCTTTCCTGTTTCAGTCATCCGTCTAAGTCCGTAAATGTCAGTAAATGTCGGAATCCACCTCAACTCATCAAACATTGCTGTTAAAGTAAAAAATAATAAGAAAAATTTATAAAATATGGATTTAGGCTGTTACATGGGATATTTAATGTGAGTTTAGTTAGTTACAGTCATAAATCACTTTCCTTGTCTTTCAGTAATGAGATGGTTTAACACTGCAATGAGCTGCTATAGGGCATCGGCAAATCCGGTCCTTTTACGATGTCACAAAGGTAATATTGAACAACGACCCAATTAATATCATTTTTATCTAACAAGTGAGTTATTTGGTATGTAATGAGCTAAAGCGAATTAGATACTGATACCATTCACAAGTTTCATAAAAAAGTAATTAAATAAACTGAGTTTAGTTTCTATTTTATTCTCCGCTTAAATTATATTTAAGAAAAAAAACCCATTAAAGCGAACACAATATACAGGTTCCACGTTAAACCATCCTGCTATATCAGCGTAAATGAATCCGCTCTCGCGTCTTCCTAATAACCTGATCTCTTTCAAGCCAAAACCCTCGTATCGCTAGCTATCTAACAAGGCAATGACTGACACATCAAAGAAGAAAAGACATCCCTTCTTGAGACACTCGAGATCTGCACCGCCCTTGGCCAGGCTCACGAGGGAGTCATTTTACAGAACCTTCACTTTGGAAGAAGGATATTCCAAAAATGCGAGAGGTAATGCATCAAACTAAACAAACAAACATTGACAAATAATCTATGCTTCGCGGGAAAACATTAAACATTAACATTAAAAATGTCTTACGTAGGTGTTTTCTTAAACAAAACAAAACGGCTAAACACTGCATTTCCATGTGCAGAAGATCACCTTGTCCGTTTCAGGTGTTAAGGTGCTTTGACTCATTGTTATCGTCAAGACAACAGCCTACTTAGGTACTAATGGAGTTGAGGTAATATAGGGTTTAACGCCGCTTTCAAGAGTATTTCACTTATATCGCGGCCGCTAGTATTATTGCGGGGAGAAAGCTCGCAAAGTCATTTTGGCTATGCATTGCGGCGAAACCTGCGTGCATCGGTCGGAACTAGCGAACCATGGGTGCTACTGCGTCGATATTCAGTGTAGCATTGCACCCAAACCTTACTGCGTGTAGAACAGTTCTCTACTGGAGTCAAAGATGCCGAACCTCTGGCGGGATTCGAAACAGGGATCTCTTGATCGAACGCGCTAACCACTGCGCTTTCCTGCCTCCCTTATTGTCCAACAATTTTTCTAATGTCCTTCCGGTATATGATGTCTTTATGGAAAGTCTTATTTTACGTGTACAACAAATATATATTTGGCGTAATGATGTGGCTAATTTATAAGACGCCGAGGCCAAAATTACATTATGTGATCGATGTTTGCTATAATGCTTCTGTTGATAATTGTTATCAATTTAGTGTTTATTAATGAACCAGTAACGACAGGAACTGTCGATATGTGTCCTTTAGTGTGTTGGAACAAAGTGTGCTGGTTGTTCCAGCACAATAACCAGCGCCAGCATATCACGTTTGTTTTTAAAATGAGTACACTTAACAATGTTGTCAACTATAAAGAAGTACCGATCGTCCGCAGATTGTTTCATTCATTTATATCAGTGTATGGACTTACGTATAAGCACGGTTACACGCGATGTGTTAAAATACTGTGTCTAAATCGTTATTGTTACTCAAAATGCAGGTTTTACTGATCATAATGATGAGGACTTTGGTTAGGCTTAATCATCTGATCTTTAGGGGTGAACTAATCAGTAGTGCTGAACCAGTAATGAAAACCGCCTCTCAATGCAAAACTGACAATAAGCATGTCGTCTGGTTGTAGCAAATCACGAAAAATATAGAAGACGTTACACAAGGCAATTTAATGCTACATGTTCAAAGGTACATTGTTCTAAAACACAACATCTGAATTAAAGTTACATTTCTAGAATTTACCCATAATTCAATATGTGAATAACTTCAAGATTAGAAATCGGATGAAATTGAAACCAAGTTATCCATGCAGATTCGAAATCGTTATCGAGAACCTTAGCGCCATGAGGTCAAAGACATTTTTCACCAGTCATTTATTGTGCGATTGTTGACCTTAATAACCTCAGGCAACCCGTACTCTTCTACTAAAGTTGCATCAAAAGTCTCAAAGAGAAGTGGAATAAGTGTATCGAGATTATTTTGAAAATTAAAAGTGAAAAATTGGTTATGTCAGTTCCGTTTATTTATATTTAAGTTGCAACATCTATTTAACCCACAGTATATCGATTTGACGAAGAGCCACCGAAAATGGTGAACTCTTTCAAATATATACAAATACAAAATTCACACCATATAAGTTCCAAATGGAATGTCAAATTACTACCAAACAAATTCAAATTACAATGTAACAATCAAAAGAATGTTAGATATAGATAGATAGAAGTTTAATCAGTATAAAGGCCACGGGCCCATGTACAAAATGTACACGACACATTTGATCAAGTACAGGTTTGGTGCTTACAAATGAAACGTGGTTAGAGCTGCTCTTCGGCAGAGTCTAAAAAATAAGTTAACAAAAGAATGTTGAGAGACAGCCGTCGAAACTTACAATTGCCCTCCACGAAGATCAGGTCCTAAGTGAAGCTACCATTTGGTTCTCAGCACGGGCAGCAACGAAACATGTCAGTTATAGCTGCTTTTCAGTCCAATAAGATGGCATTTGAAATATATTATATTATATTTATATATTTTACCGTCATTTAAAACTGAATAATCAATTCTAATTGAAACCCTCGACGTTTGATTCGTCCCCAAACAAAACAAAAAGTTCGGGAGTAGTAACGCATGAGTTGGTACACATTTGCGGAACCAAATATATAATTTGTAGGCAGCTGTCGCAAACTAAATGATCAAATAAACATTCACATGAAACTAGGTCCGATGGAAATGGAATGGCGAAGAGTAGTGAAGTATGACACCTTCTTTGTAACATAACATTGCGATCTCGAGGCAAATAACCCATCAATGTAACTGATCATTGCCTCGTTTTCTTTCTATTTTAGTTTCATTAAAGGTGTGTTGGTGTAATTTGCATTTCGATCGTTGTTAAATATATTTTTCTATGAGACATACCTAACTTTATTCATCCTAACAATGATTTGATCTAATGTCCATAGCACATAGGCGTGTATCACTTAGTAACAGCTTTAGAAAGACATATATACCGATCGACCCTACCCTACTTAGAAAAAGATTGAGAAAGACATATATACACCTATAGACCCTACCCTACTACTATATAAAGGGATAAGGCCTATACGTATATATGTCTTTCTAAAGCTATTTCTAAGTAGGAGTTTAGGGCCTACAGGTATAATGTCTTTCTAAAGCTATTTTGTAAGCGATACAAGCCTCTGTGGTCCATAGCAATGAATTAAATTTGTTAACATAGTTTTACAAAAGCTATAAATAGTATCAAATATACAAATATTGCCTCGTATCAATTATAATTCAAGAACTGTCGAAACATACATAGCAAATAAATGTTGCACCCCCGGCCCAACATTTATACCTTATATTAGTACCTAATATCATTTTCAGCAATAAAAGGAGACATTGGTTGAATTACACACTAACGACATATAAAAGCATATTTCTTCAAGGAAAAATTATGTTGACATTTTGAAAAAGTACAACTAAAGTTGCAATGGTACTGGTTTTTAGTACGAGTCACTTAACTGTAGATTTCGCGGAGCTACATCTACATGTAATTGGACGTCCCTATTTAAAATGAATTAAATGTCTCTGCTTTTCCTTCTTCTTCTTCGATATAACTGTTCTATTGGTTGAAATAAACAATGACGATGACGAGTCCTCTTCTCACAAGTAAAATTTCCCAGATAGAACATTACACAAATTTTTCATATTATAAAGCATTAGGTAGTTTTTTTTAGACATATGTCTTTATAAGATATGTCATCTAATTAGCCTTTGCACACATGTACATATATTGTGTTTGTAATTTGATATGACCTCGGTGTTCAGTTAAGCATAGAAAGTGTACATACAAATATGGTAACTGGTATACACTGTATGTCCCAATTTTCAATATATACTGTACATGTAGTGCTATAAAACGCAATGTTCACTCTGTTGATAATTTTTACTTGATTGATTATGGCCTTTCAGGCGGTATATAACATAAACATCTAGCTGGAGACTAAAATATAACCGTTCCATTTTGTCCGGTATTTATTTAATGTACTACAAAACGCCGACAAACAAAATGAACACATGTACATGTACGGAACACATTGTTAGACCCGAACATTATAAACGTTTCCCAATGAGCTTGATCTGGTAACGGACAGACCGCCTCGGATTAGGATCTCCAACTTTATCGCTATACAGCTCAACCGTGTCGCATCAGAAAGGTCATTTCCGGGATAAGTTTGCAGTAAAATTTAAAGAACGATGGGAAAACCCTGCAAACGAACTGCGATACCATCGGATAAATATTGGAAAATTACTCCCATGGCTTCTCTCTGCCACTGTAGTTAAATATTGTAAGAGATTATATTGTTGTTTTAAACTCTCACTCATTTGTTAACTTGACATTTAAATTAGATCCTTATCAATTGACTATCAATAACTTTAATTGCGACAGCCTTTGAAAAGCCTGTATATCAATGTTTCTTCCATGCGTATATATTAAATTGAGGTATCAGTTGTTTAGTTGTTCATGAAATATACATGTATATGGAATTAAACATGTTTTCGTGGACAATTCATATTATCAATATCAAGAGTTGATTTTGATTTATTCACCCCTTAAAACAAAAACAATACATATTTATGACACATTCAGCTTCTTCCGTCACGTGAACAACCTCATGAAAATTCAAAGTCACATGATCACATGTCCAAGAAGACCATTCTTCTACGTCAATAATAGGTCTTTTGGAGATACATATAATATACAAACTGAATACAAAATATAACTACACTGTTTTAATCAATAAAATTTTGTTACTCTCATATTTTGAAAAGTCATCAAATCATTTGATTCAAAGATGTCACAAGGTTAAGTATCTACAATTCCAACAGTACATTTTAACACTTTCAGTGACATATGAAAACGATTCATGTCCGAATAAGAAGGGGAATATCTATTTTGAACTGCTTTCTACATGAATCATACTGCGGAAAATTTTCTACTGAATAAATCAATTAAAAATCGGCAGGGGTATTGGAATGGACATCTTTAATTATTTATTTCAAAATGAAAAGGTAAAACAAATTCATTTGTGAGGAAAATGAAACCATCTGGAGACCAGGCCTGTTCTGTGATACTAAAAACATTTCTATTTTATGCTCTCTGGAGTGATAGATGTATTTGTGAATATATTGGCTGTTGCACAAATGTGTTTCCTAAACCAATTGAATCCCCTGAGTATCACTTAGGAACTGAAACTGAATGAAGCTGTCACTAATAAATGCGAACTACGTTGGCGAATCAAATGCGTATAAATAGTTCGATTGCCTCTCAGTGCAAGGACAAGGGCTTGAAGAACTGAATAATCAAATCAATTTTAAAAGTTCATTTTAAACAAAGTTCATATATGTTTTGTTTTAAAATGATACAAAGACTATTATTTATTTCAACATGGTTACAGGTGTAAGAAGCTTTGCAACATCCTGCTAAATTAGCTCTCGTTCCTTCCTTATACCCTGATTTGTTTCAAGCCAAAACCTTCGTATCGCTAGCTATCTAAAACCATAAAAAGAGATGACTGGCATTCAGCAACAGCGGCACAACCCGGATGGACAATTCTGTTGAGTTCAAGCTGTAGCTTCAAGCTCCTTAATTAGCAACATTTTGTTGGTTGAAAAAATAACAGGCCACGAATATCAAGCCGACGGTCATACGAGGGTTTCAGTCCAAAAGAGATCAGGGTATTAGGAAGGAGCGAGGGCAGATTCATAAACGCTGATTTAGCATGATGGCTTTGTAACTCGTTGCGACTCTTTGAGTCGATTGCAATAGATCATCGGAACATCTAATTTGACCAATTCAAATAGCAAATTACCCAATCATCAGCTGAGCCTCCTTTTTAAAACCCGAAAATTAAAGACGTTAAAACAGACTAAATCTTTTGAATGCAGATATTAGTTATGGAAATATTTTTATATGTATTTTGCATATAATCATGTTAAAAAATGTTAAATTTCATATGCAATATCGAAAATTTATTTAACAAATCACATTATTTTTCCTAAGATAACAATACCTACGAAAAGGAATAAAAAAGGTTGCTGATGAATTTTTTTTGGATAAATTAGCTATTTACCGGGGCATAAAAACTACTTAGAAAGCAACACACATCGACTAATTTGACATAGGTATTGTTTATTTAAATTTTCAGTCAGACAAAGCTTTATACAAGTTAATATTTTGTTATATTTGTATTCTAATAAAGGTTGGATAATAATAACGTCGGACTCGCACGATAAACATTAATTGATAACTAGATTAATGACAACTTGAAAAAATCATAACTTCGCTTGATACGGACGATAGCATCAAGCACTGTCGTTATAATTGGGCAGCTCCATTTCCAAATTCTGAATTTATAAATATTTCGATTCGATTTCAAGGAATTGGCATGGACATGTCTATATGGAATCTTTTATCACATTACTGAAATTTCTGATGCAACTTCTACTGTCATCACATTACATTTGTGTTATTATCCAACAATATCTTTTAACAAATAATATATTTTTTAATATAAAGATGTTGAAGTGTTGTGTTTCGATGATGTAAGAGGAAACCAATTTTGACAAATCCTTTGTTGGATATTAAATACCTTTAATACCGAACCTTTGTGAACCAGTAGTATGATGCCTTGTATGTTCATTATGTGTTGTTTAGGCAAAGATCTACCCACAACATGTTAAAATAAATGCCATTTTTGGCGTTTGGCAAACAAACTTGTCTCTCTGATACATATTTACACATACCCACACAACGACATTTGGAACAGAATATCTGATTGTGTGACTGTTTTGATGATGTGTTAAGTAAAAACCTATCATTATGTGCCTTCTGTTCAGATGACGGGTAACTATATTGTTCTGTACCGAAAGCTGGTAGTACCTGTAAATGTAGTATTAAAAAAGTCGTTTATTTCACTGCATGAACAAAAATCTGCACACGAAAAGCTCGAGTTCTAGATTCCTGTTGCAAACTACCTTCTCTTAGAAAATCCCATTTTTCTTTTTTGTCATAAAGTCTTACAAATACGCCAAAAGCCTTGAGCAAAATATGGCGAATGGATTCAAATGGATTCATATTTCCACTGGAAGATATCAGAATCTATGATTATACCAAGCTGACCTAATTTAAAGTGTGCTCACAGTACATCTGAGCTCAAGATTAGTTTATTTTAATCCATTAATACCTAAGAAGGCTGTTGTCTTGACAATAACACAATGAGTCAAAGACTTTAACACCTTAAACGAACAAGGTGATCATCTCAACATGGAATTGTAGTGTATGGCCCTTTTGTTTTTAAAAGGCACTGATATAAGAAAAACAAACGGAATACAGTTTTAATGTTACCTTTTTCCACAAAACATAGAATATTTCTAAATATTCGTTGGTTAAGTTTCATGCTTTGTAGCTTTTTTCACATTAGCGAGAAATTTTTAATTACTCACGTCATCTCGAATGTTTCATTATTAAGTAGGTGTAATACTGATTATCTAACAAAATGAACGTGTACTATACATAATCATCAGCATGAAATCATTGACATCGTGACATGCCCACATGGAAATAGCTAATTAGCCTCTTAAGTTTCTCATCCAATGCGATTTGTTTAGATCTGTTTCATGTTGCATGTACATTTATAACAAATGGTGTTCATAGTCTATGTGTCTTGGATAATGTCTTTAGAAAGTGAATATTGTATTTACATCTCTTAACATTTTCATCAGGGAAGTTAATGCAAAGTGTTAAATAAAATAACACTATTCATAACTTTTGTTATGTGACTCTCGGTAAGACACAGAAAAGAATTGATAAAATAGTAATACCATTCAGACTTAGACCACCGCCAACGCTTGTTGATTGCCAATGAAGGTACACACCATCGTTCGCCGTTTGGTGTGCAAATACGACCTAAAGAAATATTGACAGTTCAGAATGTTCATGCAGTTCTCTGAGCGAATATTTAATCAAAACATATTTATTAAATATTATAAATATTATTGCATTCCGTTAGGTCATGTTAGAATACATCGTAATGAATAATTACATTGTTATGGTTTTCATAACAATTTAATGTTAATACAGTTCTCCAATAACTCCAAAATGCCTTCACGAAGTTCATAAGCCTTTACAACAACGGATCCACTGATGCACTTTCCTTGTAGGTAAATTACAATCTTGTAAGTCTTCGTTTCTGATAATCGTTAAGCTTGTTAGACTTGTCAGTGTCTAAGATTGGCATAGACTGATTTATAACTACTGTCCACTTGGCTCGATAATGAGAGAGATGTATTGGGCGTCTCTGAAGCAGTACTTTTACATGTCACTTCTCTCGAAGACCACCAGGACAATATTTCATATTTCACCATAGCCTTGAAGCATACAGAAATATATCAATTTACTTGATTGTGATCATCCAGTATTACTTTCTGTGGTCAAGGAGCTAAATACACTGGGCAAAAAAAGAAATGCATCACAGAAATTATCAGTTTTATTTATACATTCTTTAACATGACATGGTGTAATAGAATGCTTCATAGAACTTCATCGTCCGTGAAAGTAGTAAATCAAATTCAGTACCAAGTGTTACCCCCTCGAGCATCGAGCACTGCTCTGCATCTCCGTGGCATAGGCTGAATGAGGCGGCGAATCTGATGTTGAGGAATCCTTCGCCACTCATCCTGCAATGCATACATAATCTGCTGTAATGTCTGTGGTTGCTGCCGACGCCGTCGTAGACGTCGGTCCAACAGATCCCGCAGATTCTCAGTTCGATTGAGATCTGGGGATTTTGATGGCCATGGGAGGACAGTCACATTGGTGTTGGCGAAATATTCCATAGTAAGACGTGCTGTGTGTGGTCTCGCGTTGTCCTGCTGGAATATTTCCCTTCTAACGTCAATGGCAGGAATAAGGTGGCGACTGAGGATTTCATCTCTGTATCGTTTAGCATTCTGATTGCCCTATACCTGCACGAGATCGGTTCTCCCATTCATGGATATGGCCCCTCATACCATGGCACTGCTGCCGCCGTATCTGTCGACCCCACGGATACATTGTTGGCTATAGCCTTCGTTGCGTCGTCTATAGATGCGCATTCACCCATCATGATGATAAAGCTGGAACCGGGATTCATCGCTGAACCATATCCTCCTCCAGTGGACTAGGGTCCATCTGTGAACGTTCCTTCACCAGTGGCGACGGGCACGACGATGATGACGCAGAGGAAGTGGAGCTGTACAAGGCCTCATTGGTCGTATTCCATGTTCTCGTAGGCGGTTTCTAATCGTCCGCGCCGAGACTCTGCGAAGTCCAGGAACGTTTTCATTGTCCAGTTCTGTTACGCAGATGGAAGATCGTTATGTAACGGTTCTGTGCAGGAGTGGTCACACTTGGTCGTCCTGATGTTGGTCGGTCTCGGGTGGAGTTATGCAGTCTGTAGCGCTGCCAAAGACGTGAAATCGTGCTTTGATTTACGTTGAAGTGTCTTGCAAATGAACGATGGCTTTCCCCGCGTTCCATACGCCCAATTTTCTCGATTTCGGTTTTCTTCGTTAAGTCTTGGCATTTTGCAGGTCGCATGTAGGAAAAGGCTGAGAATGAATCCTAATGTGACTGATGTGTTTTATACCCACTATTGCCTGGGCGTAATATCCGAAGTTTCACTTGCAGCATGCTTACAGATTTTTCTGCGTGCAAATTTCGGCACCTTATTTTCAAGGTGCATCATTTTGGCGACAAAACATCAAAAGATGCGTTCGAGCGCATAACATTGTTGTGATGATAATCAATCAAATTTAATCGATTTAAAACATTAATGGCTAAATTATTGCAATTTGAAAAGTTGAATTTATTGATGTGTTTCTTTTTTTGCCCAGTTTATATTATATTTTCTTACACATACTGCAATGGATACATAAAACCATTCAGCAATAACAATATTCAATCTTTTGGCATACGGATGCATATCCGTTTTTGTATTAACAAACAAGATTTTTAGGGCATTATGAATCCCTATGGTAACAGGAATGAACTGAACATTAACTGATTATTCACTATCCCTGATGCTCTTGTTTTTTAAATTTTATTTTACTTAACTCTCTATTAAAATTATGATTAGTACCGGTTTCACAGTTGCTGAAAGCGAGTCGTCTCATTGGCCTAGCGCTAGGAGGAATTTGGCTTGAAAGAGATCAGGTTGTTAGGAAGAAGCATGGGCAGATTCATATACGCTGATTAAGCAAGTGTAGTCGTCATTTTTGGCCTCGTTCTATTCAACGTATCACGATGAATAAAATTGTTTGTATCACGTTCAAATCATTTTGTTCAAATGTTCAATTAGGGTTTTATCTTCGCTTTTCCATTTTTACACGTTATGCACATAATTATTTTTATTACTTAAATCACCATTTCGGACTTCAAATCTTATCATTAATTCATGTGCATATCAATAATTAGTTAGATTAAATCTCTCTTACACACCCGTTCAGACAATAATGAGCTCGTAGGTATATATGAAATAATTATTGTTGATTTAATTTGTATTTTCACATTAAAAACTTCTGTTTATTGGATAAAGATGATACTTTTGTCAACGTTATCTAAGCAAGAGAAACCGTTGAAATTTTGAAAAACTTATTTTTAAAAAAAATATATAATATTACATTAATGTTGTCATGAATTTTTTTATATCTAGATAACAGATGACACGAATTAAATTCATTTGGTTTTTTTTCACTTAATGCTTTGATTGCAATTTCACATGCAAAAGTATAAAAAAAAAACATTTCAATCAGCATTTGCTGCGAGATATGACCTCAGCCAGATGAAGCATTGGGAGTAATCAATCATCTTTGTGTAGATAGATGAATCATTGGAAGACATTGACGGCTTTTAAATCGAATTTTCCTTAGCCTCTTATAGAAGGTGGTTGAAAGCTGTGCCCTCTACTGATACTAACTTGTAAACACATTGTAAATACATATGCCACTGGCATACGGCAATGCTTGTTTCGTCTCACTGTGGGGACTGTCCGTGTTTTTCATGACATATTGATAAGCTATTATACGAATCCAAATGATATATCATATTGATATTTCCAAATATCTCACATATCCGCAAATGGCAAATATATGATAAATGTATTTCTTTGTTTTCACATCCTGCCAAATCAGCATATACGAATCCGCTCTCGCTCCTTCCTAATACCCTGATCTCTTTCCAGCCAAAAAGCCTCGTATCACTAGTTATCTAACAAACCAATAAGACGACTCGCATTCATCCTGCTATATCAGCGTACTAGAATCCGCATCATCGTAATTGAATCCACTGATCCAGCTCCTTCCATATACCCTGATCTCCTTCGAACCAAATCCCTCGTACGGCTGGAGCGGCTCGATGTTCGTGGCTGTGCTCACCTGTTATTGTTTCAGCCAAAGAAATGTCGTTATCCAAGGAGCTTGACGCTACTCTTTTGAACTTAACGGAATTTCCATCCGGGTTGAGCTGCTGTTGATGGATGCCAGTCGTCTTATTGGCTGATTGGATAGCTAGCGATACGAGGCTTTTGGCCTAAAGGATATCAGAGTACATGGAAGGAGCTGGATCAGCGGATTCAATTACGCTGATGTAGCAGGATGACTCGCATTCAGTAACAGCGGCACAACCCGGATGGAAAAATCCGTTGAGTTCAAGCCAGTAGCTTTAAGCTCTTTAATTAACAACATTACATAGGCTGAAAAAATAACAGGTGAGCAAAACCATGAATATCATGCCGCCATACGAGGGATTCAGTCCGAAAGAGATCAGGATATTAGGAAGGAGTGAAGGCTGTTAAGGCTGTGAAGTGTTGTTTTCAATGATAAACAAATAACTCATTTTGTGCAAATGCTGAAATTTTTTTATATGAGTATTAGTTATGTAACCCTGCAACTGCTATCAACTCCTAACAGTGCGTGTTTCTACATTAGATAAGTTCCAAAATAACTTGTTACAACTTAAAGCGCGTCATTGATCGATTTTTAAACTTTATACCTTCACATTTTCATTCTGAAACTCAACTAAATTTCAATGATTCTTTCAGTAACAGTCAGTACTTCTCGAAAAAACGTCACCTTTAATCAAATTTGACATATGTGAATTCAACAACTCAGAGTTTCTCTTTAAGGGATTACACGTTTACATTACATTGCACTCAAAGAACTCGAAGATAGAACTTACATGAACAAACTCAAACGAGGGTAACGGTTGATAAAACAATTTCTCGATTAAACCATACAGATATAAATTTCAATTTTGAGTTATGTTTTTATCATAAATGACTTGGAGGAATAAAATAGCAATCTTTTGAACGATTAAGATTGTGTTTCAAATAAATGTCTATTTCTTCTGTTAATGTACGTCAACATAATATCAATTTGCAAAAGTTAATCAATTTACTGTCATTCTACACGATTCATTATGCTTTTGATAACTATCATAAGATCGATTCATTTCTCTTTTGGAGTTTCATTTTACCAGGGACAGGATTCCTTTTTGAATGGAAATCATGGAAGTATACAAAATAACTTTACTTACCACTGTTTTATGTGTTGTTCGAATACATGGTTGTGAACAGTCTCCTAAGACGTTATTAGCGTGTAGAATATCATGTTGATTTTGAGCCCCAAACTAAGCATCACTGAAAATCTTTTACTTTTAAACTTTGAAACACATATAACTATATAACTAACTCAGATATGATAATAGGTCAAAAGATTATGGTTTGGACAGTTTAGACCATGGTTTGTGCACGTTTTATATCTTCTCCATGAGGACTGCTATTTTTTTTAACTTAACAAGAAAAGTTAAGAAAACATGAAATAACATGCGACTAACACATCTGACAGAATGATTAATTTTGAAAACATAAGTTTTAGAACTAACAATATTTTTTTAACTTAGCCAACCTCCTTCCTCCTCCTCCTCTCCCCCGGCTCTCTCTACCGTGCGTGTAAAGCCGTTTTCCAGTTTCGTGGAAGTCTTTGATGACGTCATCGTATGACCGGACATGCCCTCTGCAAAGATAACGATTGAAGTATGATGGCCACAGTCAGGCAAGTTCGATTACGCTGACGAAAACCAGTCATCATTGTAAAGATGGCAATGACCTGATAAAAAAAATCAGTTCTCCTTGTCCCTTCGTCTGTACATTAATTCTTGCCGTATGGTTGATGTAGAATATGAGCCTTTAATTATTTAACACTTTTGGAAATACTTCCCCAGAAGAACACTATCAGAATCCAATAACACTGGGGACATCAGCAATCCTGCTTAACTTTTTTTGGAGTCGATGACGTCACGTGATGTCACGGCTTAAACTTTGTCTTTGCCTGCCGTGGTGGACCTATTTTGAGATTTTGTTATTGGAAACATTTAGGGTCGGCTTCATATAAACCTTAATTTTCTTTTGACATGATGTGTATTTCATGCTTTTAATTACGTGTCAAAGGTTTTGGCACCCCTAGTGCAATTTCAGAGAATTTCACTTATAATGAAATACTCTCGCTCCTAGCTGACATCAACTATGTTGTAAATAATTCGGTAACTCACGGGTCCTTCCCGATCAGATATTTTATAAAAACCATTTCCTGTGACGCCAACAATGTTTTGGGCGCCAAGGAGAACGTTCGTCCTTTGTCTCGGTCGTGCTTGTAACTACGGATCGCTTTATTATGGCATACAGCCAAATACAACAAATGTTTGTTTCTTTACTTTTGAACTTGGTGCAAAATATTATTGTCGCTTAAATGCGAGTTGTTCTATCATCATTCATCCAATTTTTTAAAAAGTAGATAGACTGCATGATCACATCTGACAAAGACTTATGCAATACAGGGGTTTAAACTGCAAAACTTCATATTTCTTTTTATTACGACAGAACTTGAAATACCCTATAAATGTTTTTCAATTGAAAGTGGCAAGCTGGTTACAATTGCAAATGATGGAAACAAAACGATGTGGTATTTTTCTTCTATATTTTCTTCGGGCAGTTTCACCAGAACTTTTATAATAATGGTGTCCACAGGCGAAAGCAGTTTTGTGCCGTAGCTGGGACTCCGAATCTGTCTGCCTGGATTACGATATAGACGTGTATTAGAAGAATATTGGACAATTGGTACTAATTACATTAAAACTACACAAAGGATGTCAATTCAACTAGTTTTCAATGGTGAGTCAGGAGGGGTTGTTCAGTTACTGCCTCGAGCTCTGATTAGCAAGATGAGGGGATGCTTTGAAACTCTGTCCACTACAGACACTTCACTGTGTATTAATTAAGTATGAAAAGAACAATTAAAATGTCAAAAGTTTGAGCTGGGACAACTTTCTTTCAAAATGTTATTTCGAAAATGGTTTTGTACAAAAGGCAAGCTATATCATAATGTTAGTCATTGTTGTCTCTATTTACATACAAAATTCCAAAAATGTGTTCCGATAGTATTTTGAAGCAGAACATTTCTAATATGTCTCTTTTGGGGTGTATTCATATGTGGCGTGTGAACCTCATACATATGATCTCTTCACTAACTGATTTTAAAATTCCAAAACATGATATGTTTACAAAGGATTTCTTACACATTGACAAAAAACGTTTGTTTACCAGCTGGTTGAAGGAGCATCATTCCTGAATTTATCAGTTATATAATCATGAGTGGCTATTGATATAAGAGCCTTTTTATACAGATATTAAATTGGAACTCTAATTTCTTTTTAAAAGACCGGTCATAATCGAACACCTACCGAGGATGTATTTTACATTAATGAACAATTTTGTGATTAAAAACAGAATGTGTAAGCTTTGAATTTTAAGAATTGTCGTGGTTATTGCAGTTGTTAAAAACAAAAACAAAACTGGATACAAAACCTTTTACAGCCCTAAGTTTATGAATTTTATGAATTACAGCCAGTCAGATAATGTGTAGTTAAATAGCGAGGCACTTAGACCTAACGTTTGAATCAGCCTCTTTAAGCATGAGGTTTTGACACATTATCACACGTTAGCCTTTGTATCTGGAAATGAAAACCCAGAATTGCTCCCGCTGTTAACATAGATTCAAAAATCGACAAGGTTTTCATATATATCATGTTTGAGTGTTGTAATGAATTAGAATATATCGAATTGGTCTTCAGTCATGTCCGTTTTTGACATTTTCTCCCAACAGAGGTAGCTCCGGTATAAATTCCTATACAACCTCTGTCTTAATTCGAAGGTTCCTTGGTCACGAAATGTAGAACACTATTGGATGCAATCAAAATTACTTGTGCAATCAGCGACGCCGTTTCAAAAGTTATCATTCAAATCGCCTAAGTTATTTCCGTAAGCTTTCCAAAAGCTAAACTTTAACCGAATATGCACCTTGCACTTTGAGTCGTCTTTACAGAACACAAACGCCTCATTTTGCGACTGTTTTCATCGCCCCTTTCAATATTTCGCATTCGTTGTAGATTAAGTTGCAATATTGTCCCGCTAGGGGAAACTGCCGGAAGCCCAAGAAACCTTCGTATTAAGACAGAGGTTTTGTAGGAATAAATGACGGAGCTACCTCTGTTGGGAGAAAACGGTTTTTTTAAACGTTTACTAACTATCTTTGTTACTAAGATTTTAATATCTTCTATGTTTGCAGTTTACGTCATAAAGTAATGAATATTGGTTTGTTAATCACGATATTAAATACATTTAAGATTTGTATTTTGATTAAAGGAGAACATACATGGCATACATGTGTCTTGGCCCGGTCTTCTTTGTTTGGGTATGAAAAAAGAGACTCAGGAACCGATGAAAATTTGATTCATTTCTTTATTCGACCATGGCATTTAAAAATCCTTGTTTTTGATTGGTTAATTTCATTGTCATATCTACGTTCGATCACGATTTGTTTTGATAGCTATCGAGCCCCTAAGGTGACATTCTTCAACTAGTTGTTTTTATCACAGAACGCGTTCGGGGTACGTTTTGACTGTTATGAATGCGTTCATTATGCTTCAACAAGTAGTTGATGTCCTTGTTCTGGTTACACTAAAAACTCGAAATAAATTAAAACGAATACAGATATACACAAAATGAAAATTCAAAAACACCTCCTCGATAAAAAACGGAAACGGATTAAAATTGTCAATAAATTAAAAATTGAGATTTAAACGATATCCAAAAAGGTCATTCAAAACTCCTTCTCGATAAAAAACGGAAACGGATTGAAATTGTCAATAAATTAAGAATTGAGATTTAAAAGATATGTGCCCTTCTGAATGTCTTAAACAAGGTTAAAGAGCCACTCCGTGAGTTGTTGGAGTCTTATATGCCAAACTTAATCAATGGTCAATTTAATTTGATCGCGAAGTAACGACTGTTACCAACATTTTTTTAAAGCTTTTTGTTTTTTTACAATGACAATATGAAGGTAGAACGTCGCAATTATGATCGAAAAGCGGACAGTGGAGCGCGTTTAATAGTCAAAAGTAATTTTGGAGACTTATCTGAAACAGCCAGGAGGGCAGTTAGGAGTTCATAGTGTTAGTTAGGTTATATAGTGTGAGTAAGGTTATGTAACTAGTATCCATGTATACGTATTTGTTCAGGTATGTCCTTTTTAGATATTTAGGCCTGAAAAGGCCGACGGGCTCATGGCATGATAAGACGTCAAGTGTCCGTCCTTCCATAAACGGTTTTTTTCACTTGTTCTCAAACACCACTAACCCTACGAATTCGAACTCTTGTGTAAAGACTGATTGCTAATAAGAATTCTCATTTATAGTTTTGGTGACTCTGTGGCCCCTATTAAAGACTAAATCATTCTCGCTTTCTCTAGAATCAAATGGCCTGGGATCTGATTTCCGGTGTACATATTACTGATCGTAACATAGATAATAGAGTTTGTTTTCCCTTTTCGCTTCCTTCTCTAGAAGTGAAATGTTCTTGAAATGTGAAATCGTGTGTTCAGACTCCTTAGCTAATTTGGATAAAAAATATATACTGATTAAAACAAAAGCATCGAACGTCTTTCCTGACATATTTCGAACTATATATTTTGAAGCTTTCCACCTCTCGGGCTAAACAAAAATGAATTTCTAAAAATTAAATCAAGATAATTTGTTTCACTTGTGAGAAAGGTCATACGACTGAAACCTTTTAGACCAGACTAGGAATTATAAAATAGATTTGATGATCACCTGGCCTCGGATAAGGGACACACAAAAACATTACGCTTCTTTAACTGATGTTTTACTCCCAACCTTCATCTACATCAAGTACTGTGCTGTAAGCAACTGAATCATCCTACCTTCAACAAGTTGTTCAGTGTATCAAGAAACAAGCATGGATACGGGTAAAAATAAAAATGCAAAGAAGTTGAAAACCCCAAAAGGCACATCTCCGCATGATTCCCGTTGCACATACCAAATTTCGTCGAGATAGGTCTCACCGTTTTGGAGTTGTGCTCCGGAAACGAAATCCTATATTCCATTTCCATGGAAACGGGTAAAAATAAAAATGCAAAGAAGTTGAAAACCCCAAAAGGCACATCTCCGCATGATGCCCGTTGCACATACCAAGTTTCGTCGAGATAGGTCTCACCGTTTTGGAGTTGTGCTCCGGAAACAAAATCCTATGTTACGTTTCCATGGATACGGGTAAAAATAAAAATGCGAAGAAGTTGAAAATCCCAAAAGGCACATCTCCGCATGATTCTCGTTGCACATACCAAGTTTCGTCGAGATAGGTCTCACAATTTTTTATTTGTGCCCCGGAAACAAAATCCTATGTTACGTTTCCATGGATACGGGTAAAAATAAAAATGCAAAGAAGTTGAAAATCCGAAAAGGCACATCTCCGCATGATGCCCGTTGCACATACCAAGTTTCGTCGAGATAGGTCTAACCATTTTGGAGTTGTGCTCCGGAAACAAAATCTTATGTTACGTTTCCATGGATACAGTTAAAAATAAAAATGAAAAGAAGTTGAAAACCCCAAAAGGCACATCTCCGCATGATGCCCGTTGCACATACCAAGTTTTGTCTAGATAGGTCTCACCGTTTTGGAGTTGAGCTCCGGAAACATTATCGGGACGGACGGACGAACGGAAGGACGGACGGACGGGCGGAGACCATTTCAATATGCCCCGCCAACTACGTTGGGGCGGGGGATAAAAAGCAACCATTTTATGGGCATGGTCATGAGGGAGATATTCATTTACTTAATTCAACAGGTGCGCTCATCATGGAAAACATGCAACTAGTTCTCCAACGCGTGAACGAGTTGACACAGACTGTGATCGCGTTGTCGAGTCCCAACACGTTGTAGACTTGTACATTGTTGTAGATGATAATGTACTTAATGAACAATTGGAAATGAATTAAATAGTTTCTTTTTCAAGTACCTCCTGACACTTTTCAACAACTCGAGAATAATTTAGTCAAACGAACTAGTTGTACAAAATAAAAACGCGTTCTAGATATTTAGAACTATTTCCAGGAAGATTTAACTTGTTCTCATTCAGTTGCAAAGTTGCGATCAGCTTCCGTACGAAAAGCATTACTACATTATGCAACAAAATGGTTCTTCATAAAGAAAATGTGTGTTAAACAACTCGGTAACAAGTTCTTGAGTGGTGATCGAGTTGTTGAAAACTTGACCGAGTATGCGTATCATCAGTTTGAACTTTATTTCATCCCAAAAGACTAAACTGTCCATTTGCAAAGGTTTTTTAGAGATTTATTTTAATCTTTATTACCATGGTGGAAAAAAGAAAAAAACTTCTTGTCAAGGTCACTGCATTTAAAGAACAACTACTTTGAAAAAACTGAGCATTACTCAAGATGAACATAGTGCAAATCTCCATTTTATTCTCCATCTGTTCGTTGTGTATATATCCCTGACGTCACCCGCTAAAACCAACTCAGTAAGCACGAGGACCCCTCGAATAAAACAGCGTGACCGACATGTCACTAGTAGAGGAAATGAGGAACACGTTCTGCAAAGCGTGAACTAGTTGATGCAAGTTTGAACGCTACGCCTCGGAGACCCACGATTCAAACAGGAGGTGTATTGAGCGATACAACTCGGGAAGTGTGGGTATATCTAATACAAGTTGTATGTATGTTATAATTGGACTTTGACAGATGGAAACCACTTGTACATTTTGTAGATCTATTTTTTAGTTGTTGAGTACGTGGAATGAGTTGTATATGTGTGATTTAGTTAGTTGAAGCACAGGATGAGACGTAGAATTTATATATTTGTGCATGTTAAGAGTGCGGAACGCGTTATACAAGCGTGATTTAGTTGTAGGGAGCAAGAAACTAGTTGTTCAAGGGTGATTTAGTTCTCGAGAGAGTGGAACGAGTTGTTAAAGTTTGATTTAGTTGTTGATAGCATATATCGAGTTGAACAAAGGTATATATGTTGAAGATATGTGAATTAGTATAAATAACGGCAAACTAGTTGTATATTTTTTATTTAGTTGTTGGCTTATCTTCAAGTTCTATAAGTTGGATCTGCATGTTGTGAGTGCGAATAGCGTTGTAGACGTGTTATTAAGGTGTTGAAAGCATAGACTTTTTTTGCATGTTCGAGGGTTATTAAGTTGTGAACGATTTGTAGAAATTTGAGTAAGTTGTTGCCTCAGCGTTAGTGTACGTTATCGTGTACGTAAAAGGAGTTGTTTGAGAGAGATTTAATTGTAGAAAGCCTGGACATGATGTAAAGTTGTGATTTAGTTTTCGAGAGCGTTGAACAACTTGTTCAAGTGATATTTAGTTGTTGGCTGAACATCGGCTCAGTGTATTTTTGAGGTCTTGTGATATTGCACCAAAATTAAACTTAACTAAAACACATGAAGGAATTACCAAACACTGACGTGCATGTATCATGTTCATCACCCTGTATAGGGCAGCGAAGCCGAATTCCAACTGTATTGTTTTATATCATTGAAAAATTCAATAAACATAGCTTTTGAAGTTAAAGATTTCAAAAATGTAAATAATAGAAATATTGCAAGAGTGTGAAATAATCCCACATAACTTTTGCCAAGCAATGATTGATTCAGCGCGAGTTACCGTATTTTGAAGTCAGTGACGATTATTCATGACGCCACTATTACGGGTCGTCGAATACACACGCGTTTGAAATAGAATAGAATCGGTATTAAGAAGTTATTACCCTCGGAAGTGTATCATATGACACTTACGAATCTCTTTCAAATGTGTATATAACCCGAGCGTGAATAAAAAAAATCTCACTCGTTTCGTAAAAATCATACAACACACCTCCTCGGGTAATAATCTCTATATATTTAAGTAGCTCAAGAGTTACATTAAAAGGCTTCTCCGAACGGAGAATAAGCATTTAAAATGGACGACATAAAATAATTTCTTCAATTTTAAATTTTAATAAAAACCCGGAAAATAGCCTTTGGAAAGAAATCTTTGGTTTACATTTATCTCGACGCATGTCTACCTACATGTCGATATATCCTTTCAACTGCAATAAAACCTATACGTTTTTGTGACTTGGGTACTTAAGTTTTCCGTTCTGCGACGGAAACAAATTTCCTGGATGTGTTTCTATGCAAACGGAAACCAAAATATAGGTTTCATTAAATGAAATTTCCAAAAGGCTCAGCCACAAATTATGATTGTTCAATATGTTAATTTAACTAGGCCTTATGGTTTTATAGTTGAGAAAAGCTGAGACGGAGATAATTTAAATATGACCTGTCAGATTCGCTGTGTCTGGGGATGAAAAGTATAAGGACTTATATCCGTCACCAAATTCTTTCATGATAATCCTCATCAGGTAAGAACTCTGTACAGGCCTTTTGCTTCTGGAGCAGAAGATAAAAAAGACCCCGTAGAACATGGGATGAGAGTTATCAATATTGATCGAATAAATCCCACTAACGTTACCCAACGTAAGGAAGTGTATAACTCTAAAATCGAAACAATGCAATTTTCAATTTCTCCTGTGCCCTAAACTGTTGAACTAATTGAGCGAGACGATGAACAAGTCCAGAAAGGCATGAACTAGTTGCTGAAAGTCCGGAAAATTCCATTGTAGATTTTAGCTGGTAAAAAGCAAATTTTGCAAACACTCTTTGAATTTTAGATATCGCTACTATTTATCAAATCATTTATTTTATGTTTTGAGAAGAAAATATAAGTATAAAAAATCGAAAAGAGCTGCTGAATTTACATTTTCTTTTAATTCAAAAGAATCATCAAAGAATGGTAAGCTGTAACAATCAACAATACATTACTACTACAGTCACCCCGAAAAGTGCAACGGTGTTAAGATTCAACAAGAAACAAAAAGTTCACCACATGTGCTCTCGTAAAATCGCGTTGAGGACTCGGAAGAATGTGAGCAAAGTTTGAATATTAATGACCAAAGTAGGATAAAATAAGTTATTCCTTTTCATAAGACATGTTTTATTTGTTTAAGAAATACGTTGGAACCTACCTTGTTGTTTTAAACAGACATAGCTGACGACGTTGCGAACTAGTTGTAAAAAGTCATAGCGCATTCTAGACATTTACAACTAGTTCTCGACATATCGAACTAGTTCTCCGAACATCTAACGAGTTGTGGATTTGTTGGAAACCATTTGTTATAAACTTTGTCATCATTAAGGAGAAATGATTCTTATTTAGTTTGATCTCATTAAAACTCGTGAACTACTTGTATAGCGCTGATCGAGTTGTTGAAAAGTTTATCGAGTTGTATCAGTGCGAACTGCCTTATACTTTGAAAGTCTTAACACGATGATCCAATAAACATCTCTCTAGTTCATTAAGTTACCTTAAATAATTCAGATCTGTTTTGGTAATTAGTTTAAGATTTAGATCTCGAACTTAACTTTTTTTTACTAGTCCTGAGTGAATGAATTCGAATCTATTATTTTAGCGTTCAATTGTTTTTTGAACAATCATGTATCTACAATATTAATTCAGCATAAGAATTGCTTTTTATACTGTTCTTGATCAAAATCGTCACCAGAGAAAGAAGTTACTCTCAGCTTCTAACAAAAGCAAGTTGTGAAAAACGTTTAACGCGTTGGATCGCGTTGTGGACTGTTTGTGATCAAGTTTTTGAGAGTTTCAAACGATTTGAGGAACTAGTTTTCCAAATAACTGTAAAATGTTCAATATGTGTAAGTCATTAAATGTTAAATAATTTAGTCAACGTCAACTCAGGGGCTCGATAGTTACTTCTAAGACAAATGAAACATGATTGATTGATTTAAATCTGCAATACGACCAGAGGTAGAACTCGTTCCGACTTTTCAACAACTAGTTCACAACTAGTTCACGCTCTCGCCGAACTAGTCGAACTATTGTAGGACAAAAGAAGAAGTGTATCACTGAAATCAAGTGGGAGGGCTAATGAAAGCAACCTTAATTGTTGTTGAACAGTTGCCGTTTTCAAGATAGAAAAAATAACTATCAGTCGTTGAAAATTCAGTCACTATCCCACTTTTATTGTGAAACATCAGGAGGTATTTCCATGCAAAGTCCATTTTCCTGCACTTTGTTCCGCGTGACGTCAATATGAAACTATATGTTCAACAAAATGATTACAAAAAGATAACTTATATCATCTCACGAACAATCGGTCGTAAACATAGGATGTAAACATTCCATCATGATCACCGTCATTTTGTCTCTTGAATAATAACAATTGAATTGCGCTTTTAAAAACAATAAATTAATTACAGCCAATGAAACAATGGAGTAACAGTTCACGTCCATTGAGCTTTTCCGTA
Source organism: Phorcus lineatus (assembly GCA_921293015.1). Taxonomy (NCBI): domain Eukaryota; kingdom Metazoa; phylum Mollusca; class Gastropoda; order Trochida; family Trochidae; genus Phorcus; species Phorcus lineatus. The sequence goes on from OV121088.1 coordinate 39,708,743, forward strand.
AGAAAACGTCTACCGTTTATAATCAACGCATTTTCATCTTTATTTGAATTTTCTCGTGAAAAAGACCTCGACCCAATCACATTCATTTCAGCACACTACAGTTGAATTTTTATTATGTTCTGAGCATTTGTTAACGCCTAAGTGAAAGTTTTGTACAACGTTGCCCACTATCTTGTTTTCGCACAAAATATTAGCGGCACTAGGTATTCAGAGGGTAAATGGTAATTTAACAATTACGTTAATCCAATGTGATAATTATATTCTTTATTCCTCCAACGGAGAGTTACAAAAACATGGACGTCTCTGTTTTGCGTTCTTAGTGGTTGTTTTTTCAACACGAGGGGTGTTAGGGTTTGAAATTTTGTCGTTAATATAGAATCTACTTATAGGCTTCACTAAATCTTAAATGTTTTGAATTTTAAATATAACTTTAATCGAACGTAGCAATTCTATCCACGCAACGATGTACGGCTAAAACAAAAGGAGAGCTACTTTGTCAGTTTAAATCTTGTATTCGTCAGTGGGTGGAAAGGAACATAGAGACGCATCTTAACAACGTCACGAATGGAACCCGAAGATTACAAACTCGTCCCGCTCCGAGAAAATTGATAGTCTATATCGATACGTTTTCACTTTGCCGTGGGAAGATGGTAGAATTGAAGCACGTAGATTAGCCTTTCAATCACCTCGAAGCGAAAAAATGACAATCCCGAGCTTGGATGAAACCATTTCAACTTATTCCTACATAAAATTGAGATACGTCAATTAATTACAATTAACATTCTTTACTTAATTCCCTTTCTCTATAAAACGAAAATATTAACACATTTTGAGTTGAATGTTTCTAGTACATGTATTTACCTGCTTAGTAGCAGGTCAGAGCAAGTTCAAGCAACGCGTTCGCCAGTTGTGGAACTAGTTGTATTTTCGACAACACATTCGCAAGTTGAAGAACTAGTTCAATTTTCAACTACAAGTTCGCCAGTTGTGGAACTAGTTCAATTTTTAACATCACGTTCGCCAGTTGAAGAACTAGTTCAATTTTCAACAACACGTTCGCCAGTTGTAGAACTAGTTCAATTTTCAACAACACGTTCGCAAGTTGTAGAACTAGTTCAATTTTCAACAACACGTTCGCCAGTTGTAGAACTAGTTCAATTTTCAAAACACGTTCGCCAGTTGTAGAACTAGTTCAGTTTTCAACAACACGTTCGCCAGTTTAACAACATATTCTGCAAGGTTAAAGTATCATCCGGCAAAATATGATAAAATATTTTTTTAAAATTATTTGTGTCTCACCGAGGAACGAGTTCAACGTTTTTCAGTTTGATTTTCTCCTGATTCACGGCTGTGTTGTATCAAAAGACATACAGGTATTACAGTTTTCTATATTCACGTCATGTTTCCCAATCTTAGACACATGCAGTTTAATTCAACATGATAAAGCCTGACCCTAACTAGACCGTTTGTGTTGGAGAGCGTGTTTAAGTTTAGCACAACTTGTTTTGCTTACATGATGAAAAGTAGCGATATGAAAGTATTTCTGCAAACGAGTTTAATATGTCACAGGTAAGAAATATATAAACCTTGTACCTTAAAAAATCATGACCGAATTTAGTCACTCGCGTTACAGGAGAAGGCAGTTCACACTGATACAACTCGGTCAACTTTTCAACAACTCAATCAGCGCTCGAGAACTAGTTCACGAGTTGATGTAATTAGAACTAGTTCACAAGTTGATGTGAATTTGACCAGACTTATAAAACTTTTGAAATACTAGTAGATAGTCAGTCTCTCTTGGAATTAATACATGCAAAATTCGGAAACACCTCCATAAATAGTACGAGTGACATTGATGAATAAACTCGATACATTTCAACATTACCTGCATCACATTCGCAATTGTTAAACCAGTTCGAGTTTTTCATGAACGCGTTTCAAGTTGTGGAACTAGTTACAAATATCGTTTTGCCATATGATCTTTGGAATATCTTAATCACATTTATAAAGCAAGGTTTATATCCTCTACATGTGAAATAATTTTGTATTGTCACAGCTTATATTTAATCAACAAAGACTTCACACATTGTGGAACAAGTTTCACAATAAACGAGCTTGTTCCAACACACGCTGTCTCGATTGTCTTCACCGGATTTCGCGGGCAGCCCATACTTGAAGACGCAAGTGCTACATTTTTCTATTTTATTACAGGTATACCTCTATAATCCCTAAACAAACTCTACAACCCGACCTGGCCTACATCAACTACTTCACCATTGATGAACGCGTTTCACGTTTTGCACGTTTTTATGAGGAGCAGAACTCTATATTGCAATTTGTTCAATGTGAAAGTTTTTCTGATGACGAAAAGAGGAAATAACCTGTTAATTTGTTGTTTTTTTCTAAACAGCCTTTGAAGCTACAATATTCTTCATAATACCGATTTTTGTAATCGAAATTATTCACTCGATATTAGTATAAATAGTAAAGTAAATAGTTATATTACTAGTAATAATAGTAAAATAAAGTAGAATATTTATCTTTCATGTTGGAATCTTTCACTTAATGGGACCGAGATCTTAAATATGTTTCTAATGCAATATTTTCGGTGGTTTGAATAAATCAATTGGGTAAACAAACAATTTTACACTAGACAAACTCGGTTATGTATCACTTGGACTCGTATAAGGATTGAACTAGTTCAACATGTCTAGAACTAGTTGTAAATGTCTTGAACGTGTTCTGACTTTTTACAACTAGTTCGCAAGATCTTCAACTCATTCCGAATTTGACAACCATGTACATACAGGTTTCGTGTTATTTCATGGACAAAACAAACATACTACCCAATACTACCCACCAGAGGCAGAAGTCATACCGTCTTTTCAACAACTGGTTCACGTCTTGCGAACTAGTTCATCCTCTCGCCGAACTAGTTGAACAGTTGCAGGACAAAAGGAGAGGAGTATTATACGGAATTTAACTTTACTTCCCGACTCGGTTTTCGACTTTAAATAGGATCACGTACATGTTTTTGCTTAAATATTCTATCAATATGCATTGCTGTCAAGTCATTTTCGTAATGAAATAAGAATTAGGGTTGTTTAAACACAATACAAAGTACCAACATGTTACTTATTTGAATATTTACAAATATTGTTTTAGGATCAGAACTGAATTAATATGATGTTTAGGTTATTGAATCGAGGTATATTGACAAAACGTTATGTTTAATTTTTATGGTTTTTTTTTGGAATTTCAATGTTCAAACGTTATCGTTTCCTTGGGAACAAAGATTTTCGATTACCACATAGATCTAATTATCACAAGCCTTTATTATAAAAACTTTGCATGTTGTTTACAAAATGTCATCATGGAAAAACATATAATAATTTTAAAAAGGACCTAATTTTTATATAAAATCCCATCTCAGAGATTTAAAACCTAATGCATAAATGCATAATTGAAAATTTTTCAATACATGTAAATATTAAATATTCAAATTAGCATTCCTTGAATGTTATATAATTATTCCGGGATGTTAGTACATAGCCACGGTGCGCCCGCGCGGTTAGGAGCGAGATTGCCCAGTGGTGAGAGCGTTACACCTTGGATCAGAAGGTCCGTGGCGCATCCCACAATGGTGATGCGGGCTTTCTCCCTGGATATTACTGCAGCCGCGCTACAAGTGAACTAATCTTGAAAGCGGCGATAAACACCAATGCCCGCGCAGTGAGATCTACATTCCTTACTAAGCTAAAATAATTCTTCCAAACGCACATATTTCATAACGTCATTTGAAACGTGCTGAGCCTAATGTATGCGTGCCAAAAATGTGAACAAATTACATTTGCTAATGTACTTGCACTCCACTCCAGCCATACTCCTCCAAACTACGGTCATACCCAGAGAAAAAAGAAATGAAAGAAACTTAAACTTTATATATCATAAATGTCATGTCATCTTGCTGTGTTCAGTGCAGTAAGAAATCGACTGATTCAAATAATCCAATGAGAGGACAGATATGGTTAATTGACAAAGATAGTAAAATGACTCACATTGAACGACTTCGTCCCGACATACTTGTTTATGACTATAAGTCGAACTGGGCTTTTTATGCAATAACCGATTAGGCCCAAAAGCTTTCACCACAGGTCGACTAGAAATAATAATGATTTCAGAAACTTGCTGAACACGCCAATAACAATTAAGGCTGAATCCTGAATGACAAAAGAATTCACTTATAGAGCGCCTATATCATGGTCAAGCCAAAAGAGCCCAAAATTGTTTCCATATGATAGCAGCCGCGATATAAGTGAAAAACTCTTGAAAGCGGCGTTAAACCTCACCCCACATCACACCTCACCCCACATCACATCTACAACTCGTCCCGTTCAGATAATTATATCTCGTTAAAAACCACCAGCAACTAAATAACTTAAAACTTATTATCTAACAGTTTGTTTTACACATTTGACAACTATTTGTAAAACTCGTTCCTTATATTAAAAAACAAAATGATACATGTTCAACTCGTTCGAAACTCTTAACAACTTGACCACATTTATTTACTTTTGAATCCGACTTGTTGTACCCCTTAAAGCCTTTCGACAACACGATCACAATTGCGCAATGAGTTCAACGCTCCGAAAAACGTATACAAATCGTCTCGACCATACACTAATGAAATAATACGTTTATAAATCCGCCAACTTCATTAACAACAATCTCTAACACGGTCCACACAGAAAAAAAATATAAAAAAACATCTAGCACATCTAGTTCCTAACCCACAGCATTTCAATAATGTTCCACGTTAAAACGTTCACGGGTGCAGCGAACAACTAGATTGCGCTTCGTTCCAAAACATTTACGTCAACTATCCTCATCACGTTTCATGACTTTAAAAACTTTTCGCTGTTGATCGTCGGCATTTATAAAAACACTTGTGATAGTTTTCGTCGTTTGAATCCTGCAACTGATGAACTCGTTGTGCGAGAAGACGAACTTGTTGAGGCCTTAGAAAGAGTGGGCGCGTTGAAAGAGTTCTCTAATTCGTAGTGCTTCCGATGCCGTGACATGGATTTCCATAAATGAAATGGTGACCTGATAAGCAGAGGTTGAATGAATTAAATAACTTCCGTATGAAGTGATACATGAATACTAAGGAAGTTAATTTGCTCACCCCTCATGTAACCATACTCAATTGACACAAACAAAACAGCGGGCTAAAATGTTTACAATTAAATTGCATTCTCATCATGGTACGACACCTTTTTTATGTTGACATACATGACAATATCATGAAAATTGGCTTCTGCATTAAGCTTCAGCATCATATTTATTCTAACAGAATCAAACGCACTGAGCCTTTAAAATCTTGACAAATTGTACATGTACTTATCAAAAAGGCTATCAGTACTTGAAGGTCGGTTCCGAATATATATTTGCGGAAAACTCGACACGCGTTGATTAGTAGGAACGCTTTGTACATTTTGGGAGAGAAATATGACTTCCATTCAGCAACGAATTGCCTTGAAAAGGATAGAAATTGTTATCCCTCACACAGCCGGTGGACTAGTTCGCCAAAAGTGGAATCCTTAGTTGTAAAGAGGGTGAAACTAGTTCTCAAATTCTGGTCCTATTGACGATTTCACTCGGTTAAGATGTTCAAATGATAAAAACTTGCACACTGATGTTTATAAAAACAACATTTTAGCAGTGTTGAGAAAAATTGTAAATTACTACGATGGAAAAAGTCAAGGATATATTGAAAGGTTCAACAGTAGCTGCAAATAGTCACAGCTGCTACAGACTTTGAAATGTGCGAGGACTCGACACGCTGTGAACACATTATTGTTACATACATGTACATGTTTAATGCATTTTTAAACAATCATCGAATGACTTATTGATCAAATACTTTTCATCTCTCTGAAAAATACCCTGCAACCAATCCTGTGTTCCAAAATGGAAAAACTTTAGATATTGCGAACTAGATGTACAAATCCGGAACGCGTTCAAACTTTGGTGAACTAGTTCTCAACATATGGAACTAGTTCATCAAGGCTCGCACATGTTGCATATTTGGAATCGTTTTTCAGTTCAAGCAGACCAAAACGGGTTCGCTTTTGTTTGAAATGGTTCAACATTATGGCAAAATAACATATTTGATAAAAATTGCCATCAGCACAAACGTGAGCAGACACTTTTTAACTTTGGTCTCAATACAAAATTTACATCAACTCGTGAACTAGTTCTAGAGCGCTGATCGAGTTGTTGAAAAGTTGACCAAGTTGTAATAGTGTGAACTGTTTATTTATAGCAAATGACCAGATTCAAATTCATACCTTTTCAAGGTATTAGCTATATTAAGATTTTATGCATCTTCGATAATAAGTATAAATTTACCCGTGACAAATCAAACTTGGAAGAAATACTTTCATATCGCTGCGTTTCATATTGTAATCAAGTTTTGGAAAAGTTAAACAAGTTCTCTTCAAACAGAACTAGTTGACTTAGGCTTGATAATTTTGAGTTGGACTGTTAGGAAGATTTGCAAACAATACGTTGACATTGAGCTGTCATACATGTATCTCTTTCATTACAGGAGACTCGTAAAATCAGGGTGAAAAAGAATCTACACAATTTCTGTTGAACGATCAAGCCCTATAAACGTGGAACTCGTTCGCCTGTGGGACAAATAGTTGTTGATTTTATTACATTTTGCCGGATGATACGTTAACGTTGCAGAGTACGTACCTGGCTTTATGCTTTGAAATTTATTATTCGTAAGATGTACCAGTTAAAAAATGTGGAAGTACAGTTGTTTTACTGGCGAACGTGTTGCGAAAAGAAATGAAGTAGTTCTTCAACTGGTGAACGCGTTGTTGGAAAAGGATGAACTAGTTCAACAGCTGGCGAACGTGTTGCAGGAAGTTAGAACTAGTTCATCGCAGGGGAACCGAACTAGTTGTATAAAAGGAGAATCTGTTCCCATAAGTTGGAACTTATCTTACAACTGATGATCGTGTTGGAAGGAATGTTGAACTGGTTGTGTAACAGGCGAACGTTGTGAAGTAGACTGGCTCTGACTTATGAGGAATAAAGGGAAGGGGTGAAATTTAACCAAAATGTGTTGATTGTTTCTTAATTATAGAATTGTATAGTGAGTTATGTAAAGAATGTTAATTGAAATTAATAGAGGTATGTCCATTTTATGTAGGAATGAGCTTAAATGGATTCATCCATACTCGTGCATTGACATTTGTTTCGCTTCGAGATGTCATTGAAAGGTAACTCTACGCGCTTCAATAAATTATACATGATCTCCACGTGATCTCTGCGCGACGAACAGAAAATGTTAGCGACGAGAGTAACCCTCCGTCTTTGTGAGCTTTACGTAGCCGTGTGGATATAATCGCTGCGTCATCATTCGGTAGGTTGTTCCTGGCTTGAGGCACATAGTCTCAAACGTTAAATTTAAAATTTTACATTTAATCGTCCTTGAAGGCTATGAGTATACTCTAAATTAATGAAGGCATTTTCAAAACCTAACACTACTTGTGAGCGTGACAAATAGCAGTGGATTCTTCTGGTAAAACTCGATACACTGACGTTATCACCATGTACTAATGTGCAATCAATGGGGTCAACACATACGATTTCAAAGTTCTATAGTGAAAAATGATAAAGGTAAATGGACGGAGGATTGGGAGTACTGTATTCTAATCTCGTTAAAATGAGACAAAACGTTCACTGTGCGTTACGAATCTTCGCGTAATCAGTGTAGCAAAATGGGTTTAATTTAAAGTGAAACAGGAAGATGTTGATCAGTCAACATTTTGCATCCAATTTACATAATTATAAGTTAATTGATCTACTAAACACTATCAGTATATTTTTTACTTTTGTATGCTCTAATTAAGTATCAAAAACTAAACTTGAGTCATTTCCGCATGTCATAGTCCGGTTTTTGAACAAAAATAACAATGTAAACCTGTTCACTTTCTCATTACTGATCTTACCAGCAACACAATGCTTAAATTAGTGCTGAGTTAACTACGAATTGTCGCCTGTACGTCATCCTGTAAGTTCGACTCCATTGACCAACTCTTAAATCCTCTAGTGAGAACACGTGACATGCTCATGTTTAAAGGGTTTGTGACTGTGCATCCATAATAACATAAGCCACAATTGAAGACTTATGCTTTTATGTCTATATTTTCTTCGCAGTGTCGATACTAAAAAATAAGAAATTAAACAAAATATGTGTATCTTATTAAAATATTTGCTGTATAATAATTTAAGTATATTAGTATCTGTTTTATGATAAACTGTTTGTTACTAATAGACCTTAAAATTGATGAAAACAAGACCAAAAAATTATTTGTTCTAACCAAAGTAATCTCCCCTAAACAATTTTTGCCGATTATTTTCAGTTGATTGTGAATAGCTCTGCTATTCTTTGGTCACACATAATTTTGTTTGTGAAAATACAATAAAATGTATCATTTACAATTGACTTTTGATATCCAAAACAATATTTTGTTATTCAAATAAATGACATTTTGAACGCTAATTCATGTGTGACTCATCTCATACTGCCATACATTGTTGCCTTTTATTAAAAGAGGCTTTCATCAATACCAAAATACCTCAATAGAAGAATATAAACTTAATAAAAATAACTAAACTTTTACTTAATGTAGTTGGCCTTGCCACATTTTTCAATCTCATGATCAAAACCATCAAGTACATGTAATCTGACCGACATACTGAACAACAATTCATCGGGTTTATGATTAAGATTTGATGATTAAATGACTAAACCACCAAATGGAGTCACAATAAGAATGCATGAGTCCTATAAATGTAAGTAAATCATTCATAGATTGATGTAAATTATAAGGCTCTATCAGCTCCTGGCATTGTTAGACAATTTATTCATTTCCTTACGAGTCCAGCCGACATCAAGCGGACTCAACTTGGCTTTTATGGATTCGCTAATTTCCCCGGAGTGGTAGGTGTAATAGATGGACCTAACATTCAGATAATTGCACCTTGCCTGCACGAACCTGCTTATGTGAATAGGAAACATTATCACAGCATAAACACTCATGTATTCTTTGCTCACAGATCCATAGTCTAACAATTAGACCTCTGAAATGAAAATATATCAGTAAATGAAAATTTGATAAAAAATAAATGAAATGAAAAGGAGACTAATCTTTCTTCATTTCCAGAGTCTAAAGAACTGGGCAGGTCCTTAAAATTTCAAGCATCTCCCTACATGCGTAAATATCTAATCACCAGTTAACCAAAGTCGACATGAAATTAAGCTCTCGGGTCTTTTTATAGACTTGATTAGGCTCCTTACTTATTTCAGGAAAAGTGATTCAGACATACTCATCTATGATTAACATAAGTTTGATTGGTATTTGTACATATGTGTGTCGTCTCTTCTTAAAATATTTACATTTTTCTACACTAATATAAATCACTCAGACAGTCAGGTTTATGAATTGTAAAACTGATGCCTGTATTATAGAAACCACAAGGACGAAGCTTTTACAAACTAGTTAAAACTAACTGTAACATAATACATCGCGAAAAGATCATTAGAGCTAAATTAACTAAATTAAAGCCTTTACTGTCATTAGTGTATATGGCTTCAACCTCAGATATATTAAATATCTTGCGACCTAAATGTCTTGCATAGTTTGTAATAGTTTCCATATATATCCTGCAAAATGTCCATAATGATTAAGTAATCAAAAAAGAAGATTACTGTATTATAAGTGAGATTTTACCTGAACAATAAACAATTTTTATAATGATATTGCTAGTAATTTTTTAGATTGTTTTTGTTGGTTCACGTATAGAAGCATAGTGGTGTCCATTAAATCAGGAATCCAACTGATTGATACATTGTCCTTTCCCAAAATATCCCAAACAACTTCAGCTGCTTTAGTTAACCCTTGTTGAGCGGGACAAAATCCTTTAAAAACATTTACTTTGGATAATGTATTATGATACTACGTAACTGTGTAGAAAGGGATGTGAGGCTAAACTGTGATAGAATGTATGTACCATCTATTCGTATAACGACACTGGGAAATCCATTTCCAAAGGTGAATATTTTCAGCATACAGAATCTTTCTGAAAATTAATGATTACCGGTGGTAGTGGATGTTTTCTTGAAAGCAGCAATTTTCGTTTTTGATTTCGACTGAATTATCATTTCTTTTCTACTTCTTCCATTCTCCTTACACATCCTGCATTCGCAGCATTCCTTCGAATACGGCGACAAAACAATGACTTCATTTCGCGAGCGCTTCTGACGTCATATAATCCTTATCACGCCGTCATAGTAATTTACTGTTAAGAGTCATCTATTTGCTTCATAGGGATGTTGCGGTTTTTGCTTGCTATCAATACAAGAAAACAGACTCTTTAAACGATTCTATATGAACATTTGTTCTACATACTATGACAAAACCATTTAGTGAACATGCAGGACCAGGTTTAACTTTGTTAACGGTTTAATTTATTTTCAATACTTACACGCAAAATCCCGGATACAGAGGAGTTTATTTTTGTCTCCTGAAGTCGGAACTTTTTACACTGTGCATTTCGCTGGGAAAAAGAGATCAGCATTCGCGTTCGGTTTCATTTTTAAATTTACTCGCTATCAATCCAGTATAACATCTCTCTGATTTTTAAACACACAAAGTTTATCTCCTAAAGCTGTGGTGGGTTTGATTGTTAGACTGTTACACGTACATGATGTCTTGCTAAGTGACGTCATTGTGCGATGACGTCATGATAGTCAACTGTTCCCGTCGTAAGGCCCACTTGCGTCGCTAGCGAAATAAATAAGAGAAGCCATTAGCCAATAGAGAGATATTGCAAACGGATACCGGCCAAATAATAAAAGTCCATATCCCATTTACAAAAATACATTTAACCATACCTTAAGTAAGATACTTAATTGCGACTTCATGTCCCATCAATTGTGTTTAGTTTGTGGGATGTTTTTAGCCCTCGGCGAGTCTGTCTTCTAAAGCCCTAAGATATGAGGAGACTATATTTTGTAACTCTTGTATTCCTGTCGACGATTTTGAGGGTAAGTAAGTCAAGTCTAAGAAAATCAAGCGTTTTCAGACAACCAAGTTTCAGATGAAAACTGTTCTCCAAAGAGGGAAGAGCACTCTATTCCAGACAAAAGCCATCAATGAACCAATACCCAGTTATGTGCAGTTCTTTTTACATCGGTTAAATCCGACCGTGCTTTTTATACTGTACGAGGTGTCGGATCAAATCCGCGATCGAGAGTTTTAAATGATATCATGAATCCGCGATCGAGAGTTTTAAATGATATCATGAATAAATTAACGTCATAGGCTACCCGAGTTTTATGAAGGTGAATAAATCATAAACCAAATGTATTTTCTATAATTCTACTGTCATTAGATAGTAATATTTTCCGGATCACGTTTTATGCAAAATTCAAAGTTCGCGGTGGGGATATAGTTGTTGGCGATTCTTGCCCTACACTGAGGGCTTTCACCCCCGAAACAAAAAAGAACTTCAGTTTGAAGTTATCCCAAACGTAGCTGATTAAGATACAGTAAACATGTTAACAAGTGGATATAATTCTAAACTTTGTGCTATTAATACAAACGATCTAAAACAAACATCTATAAAATCCATTTAACACCTTTCCCCTGCTTTAATTGGATTTATTACTCAACCGTGGTGAGATCACTCATTAGATAACAATGAGTTGGTAACACACATATGTGTGATACCATATCTCGTGCGAACAAATAGAACTACTTTCGAACATCACATGACATCGTCCAATCACGTGACTTGTAAGTTAGAAAATGGCGACTTTCAAATTTTGCATTCTCAGGGGGACATGACTATCAAAAAATATAAAATATCCAAGTGTCAATAATCACTCTCATATTTGTGAAAACCAGTACTTTTCACATAGTCTTTTGTAACTCGCAACTTCTGTGCCGTCGCAAGTTTTGTTACGTCCCCCCTCTGCCGGCCGTTCCACGCCACACAGCTTGGGCCTTCCATCATCCGACCTGTCGCACCCCCCTCAACAAGCAGACAATATGAACATGACATCCTGCAACTCCCGTTGCCTTATTTCTATATTTGCGGGTCCTATTAACAATTCTGTTATTCACGTCAATGTTTTCAATCCTCCTCAACTGCTGGCACTGTACGTTCCACCAACTTTTTAAAACTGACTGACCTAGAAAGAGGCCACATTCCGATGACGTCACGACTCACGTATCGAGTACATAATGGCTTGACATTTTTCGTTGCTTGTTAGCATTTGTTATATCAACAAATTTCTCGAAAATGAAATACTTGTTAACCAAAATTATTTTTGTTCCATGTTTAGGCGAGTCACTTATGCAGACAATTACAATGAGCGAACTATTTTGTTCTGCGTTTTGTGTGACTGGTTGATATTCTTACGCCTGTTCGCGATCAGCTGACTGTTGTTTTGACGACTAATTCATCACAAATATTGATACGTGGGAATGAATAATAAATAATATACTAAACTCATGATAATGTAATAACATTTTCATGCAACTCGTGAATGGAATTTGATATCGTCTGATACCAAATTCCATTCACTCGTTGCATAAAAATGTCATCACATTACTATTCGTTTTGTATTCTATATTCGATAAGGTTTCTAAGTCTGAATAAATTGAGTTTGAAAGAGGCACATAGAATTATGATTTTCCTATTTGTTTGATGGTTGGACATATGCTTTTCACAAACATTTTTACATTTTTATCTGTGCACTAAAACCGGTTTGATCTAATTTTTCATTCCGAAAAGTTATTCTAGAACTAGAATGACGTCACAAAACAATTCAACAGTTCGGCAATTTGCTGACTTATCTTTTTACACTGCTAACATAGTTTTTGCTGTGTAAAATCAATTGTGTTTAAATATCTAGATCTAACCACCTTCGTGTTTCATTACAAATATTTGGAGTTGTGCGCCTCGCAAATGAAATATCTTATGCATGCTTTGTTTAAAAGCCGCGTTTCTTGCGATTGTCTTATACGTGTTCGAACTCTAAAACGTGATCAAAGCCTGTATCAACTAGTTCATGCGATGTATAAGTAGTTGCACCTTTCTACATCGGGCGTATGTATCACAGGTGATTTTCATCCGCATTTTGACTTTTCGTGCACAAATTGAAGCTCTGTGAATATTTTACCTATTTAGGATTCATACATTCTAATTGTGACTCCACTGGATTATTTGGTAATTCAATCATCAAATCTAAATTATACAACCGATGAAGTGTTTTTCCATATGTTCGTCAGATGACTTGATGGTTTTGAGACCTTATGACTTACACAATTCGACAATGATATCAGGCCAAAAAACATTGAGTTAAATTTTGTTATCATTTTTCAGATTATATTTTTCTGTTGAGGTGTTGTGGTATTGAAAAAGACTTATGTAATAAAATCCAACAACCAGACAATATCAGATAAATCACACATGAATTCGCGTTCAAGAAGAGGGAATGTCTCAGTTTGATAATTGAGTCAAATAAGGCGAAAACCTAGAGGATTATGTACAGTCAGTTATTATGTACAGTTATTGTAGAATTTTGAAATGTTATGTGTTAATCCCATTAATTGTACGTTAACACAAGATGATAACGTCACTGTATTGAATTTTAATGGATGGTTTTTCCACCGCTATTTTTTCCGCTTGTCAGGGGTGTGAGGTTTTGAAAATTTCTTCCTTAATATAGGCTACACTCATAGCCTACAAGGATGGTTAAGTCTAAAATGTCTTGAATTTGAAATTTAACTTTAGGGAATATGTGCCTTTTAAGCTTCGAACAACCTCCCGATTGATGACGAAGAGATTATATCCACACGGCCGCGTGGACCTGACACATAAGGCGGGTTACTTTGTTCGTAAAATCTTCTGTTCGTCGGCTGGTGGGTAACGCGCGGAGATCACGTCGAAAACATGTATAATTAATTTATTAAAGCACGTAGAATTACCTTTCAATCACATCGAAGAGAAAAAAAATGCCAATGCACGAGCTTGGATTAATCCATTTCAACTTACTCTACATAAAATGGACATAGTTCAGTTAATTTCAATGAATATTCTTTACTAAACTCAGTGTACATTTCGGTAAAAACGAAACAATCAACACATTTAGATTTAATTTCATCCCTTTCCTTAATTCCTTGCAGGTCAGAGTCAGTTAAGTTTAAGCAACACGTTCGCCACTCGCCAGTTACACAGCTACATTTCTTCCTCCAACACGATCACCAGTTGTAGAAGTAGTTCTAACTTCCCGCAACACTTTCGCCAGTTGTAGAACTAGTTCATCATTTTAGCAACACGTTCGCCAGGTATTTCTTACGAATGATGAATTTCAAATCATAAAGCAAGGTACATATTGTGCAAAGTTAAAATATCATCCGCCAAAATGTATAAAATCAACAACTATTTGTCTCTCCGAGGAACGAGTTCCACGTTTTTTTAGCTTGATTGTTCAACAAAAACTTGATTTGATTACAAGATGAAATGCAGCGATATGAAAGTATTTTCTTCTACCAAGTTTGATTTGTCAGAGGTGAATTTGTAATTACTATTGAAGATGGGCGAGATTTTAATAAAGCTATTACCTTGGAAATTAATTAATTATTAATCTAGTCATTGGCTATCAATGAGAAGGCAGTTCACACTGATACAACTCGGTCAACTTTTCAACAACTCGATCAGAACTAGTTCACGAGTTGATGTAAATTTGTAATGAAACCAAGTTTTAAAATGATCTGCTAACGTTATATTGATGACAAAATTAACAATAATGTTATTCTGTCATACTGTTGAACTATTTCTAATGAAATGGAACCCTTTTGGTCCGCTAGAACTAAACAAAACGATTCAAAATAAGCAACGCGTTCAAGCTTTGATGAACTAGTTCTCCAAAGTTTGAACGTGTTCCGACTTTGTACAACTAGTTCGCAATATCTAAAGGGTTTTTTTCCATTTTAGAAGACACGATAGGTTGGAAGGTATTTTACAGACAAATGACACATATTTGATCGATTATGCATTAGATTATTGTTTCAAAATACATGAGACATGTTAAAAACAAAAAAGGTTCACAGCGTGCAAGGTCCTCGCGCATTCCAACGTGTGTAGCCGTTGTGACCTTTCTCAGCTACTGTTGAATCTTTATTTATATCTTTGACTTTTCAATCGTAGTAATTAAATTCTCGATTGCTTGCCGGGTTTCAACAAAATTATAACTAGTAAACAAATTCACTTAAATAGTATATGGAATTAAAGAAGAAAATTTTATTTCTTTACATTTCTTTACATTTTTCAACTGCTACAAATATACTTTTTTAAACATTAGTATTATTTAGCTTTATGAGCGTGGGCAAGTTGCTATCATATGAATATCTTAACCACGTGAAATCTTCATTACGACCAGAATTTGAGAACTACTCCCACCCTCTTTGCAACTAGTTCACGCTTTTGGCGAACTAGTTCATGGTCGCCCAACTAATCCACCGGTTGTGGGGCACAGAAATTTAACTTGAAATTTCATGGTTATTCAGATGCTACATTAGATAGTGTATGTGTTTTTGTATTGTACTGCCATTTCATTTTCACAATAAGATAGGAAATAATTTATTGGAACATATTACATAGTACGCACGGTGTACAAAACCGGAAACTTAGTTGCATAATTATGTAAACATAGTGAATTACAGGTTATATTATGACAATAAATGAGGTTAGGAATTTCTTATTCAGTTACAAATGGTTGTCTTGCTATACTTCGTTTGATATTTCATTAAGAAATAGAAGACGAGTTGCTGTGCATCTATCGTTGAATAAAACATAGCAGGTAGCATAAAACACGACGGGTGTTCATTTCTGATTAACGTAGAATCCAATTTGCGTTTTATTCTTGGTTTTACCCATCACTAATCAGTCTGATTAATCAGAAGGATGTTTATCAACATAAACCAGAAGTCTTAACATAATGAGGTTCAATACCATTTTACTTTAAACATTTAGCCAACTGTTCCGTTTGAGTCAATTGAATACGGTTACTTGAGGGATGAACAAATTTATTTAATTTCTAGATTATCCATTTATCACACGATATCACATGATATTCATGAAGTTTAACTTCAGTCATCTCTTATTATCAGATCTCCATATAATTTCTGGTACAAACATATATCGCGTCAAGAATTACAGAACTCTTTCCACGCGCACATCAACTACTTCAGGCTTTTGTGAACTTGTTCGTCGTCTCACACAACTAGTTCATCAGTTGCAGGATACAAATTTGAGACTTGAATGTGAACAATACAACATGATGTTGAGAGGAAATGTTAATGATACATACGAGAAGGAGCAGTAGTGTTTTCTAAAGGCGCAATCAAGCTCAATCCTTTGTTGTTGGATTCACCCGTGAAGCGGGAAAAGAAAAAAGTTCGTTCGTGCCAAGTTAGATTTCCTGAATTATGTTAGCGTGGAACGTGTTGGTGGAAAATGATTTAGAGGCTGTGAGCGACGAACGAGATGTGCAAGTGTGGTTTAGTTTTTGAGTGTGTGGAGCGTGTTGGAGATCGGTATTAATGAAGTTGAACGAGTTGTAAACGTACTATTTGATAAGAGGCTTGTATGGGTGAAACAAATCTGATTTTGTTGAAGGGAAAAATGTGATCAAGTCGTTTAGTTTCGAACGAGTTGAATAAGGGGCATTTTGATATTCAGTCCAAGGAATGAGTTTGACAAATGTAAATAAGTTGTATGAAAAGTGTTAGTTATTAAAAAGCCACTCCGTGAGTTGTTGGAGTCAAATATGGCAAATTAATCAATGGTGTCATTCGATCGCGAAGTATCGACTGTTACCAAAATGTATCGTTTAAAAGCTAATTGGTTTTGTACAGTGACAATACGAAGGGAGAAAGTCGCAATTATGATCGAAAGCCGGACAGTGGCGCGCGTCAAACAGCCAAACGTAATTTTAGAGACTTAATAAAAGCCGCCAGGAGGTCAGTTTGGTGTTGATAGTGTTTGTTAGTTTATATCACTAGTATCCATGTAAACTGAACGTGTGATATCTGCCTCTGTGCATTTATAAGGCTATTTTTAGATTTTCGTGGAAAACCAGTGTTTGCCATATATGTCTTTTGGACATGAAAAATTAAGATGTTTTGATTTTATATCATAACATATGTCATTTTGGTTCGTAACAAAGGTGAATAATATTTTCTGAAAATCACTGAGTGGCTCTTTAAATTGCTGGTGGCTTGATACGAGATGTGAACGCGTGATTTACAGCTGTGAGATCCACGGGTAGAGTTATAGAAGGAAATGTTCATATTT
Organism: Phorcus lineatus; assembly: GCA_921293015.1. NCBI lineage: Eukaryota > Metazoa > Mollusca > Gastropoda > Trochida > Trochidae > Phorcus > Phorcus lineatus. Next base: position 39,726,191 of record OV121088.1, read on the forward strand.
GCTCGTTATAGAACCTTGAGTTGGTTGTTAAAGTCATTTGATTTGTTAAAGTTGTGATATCTCAAATCAAACATATTAAAAGTCATTATCTACCCCTCGTTTGATGACATATCCCTTTGATATTTCGCTTACACCTGTTTTGTCATCACGTATATAACATTGTAATTGTCTGTTGTACAGTGTATGTTTTATGTATCTTAAGTGTGTATATAATAGTCTCTCGGAACCCTCAATGGGTGGCTCGTAATTATGTGTTTCGTTGTATTTTACCATGTATATATGCACGAGGTGAGACTTAAATAAACTATCTGTCTGTCTGTCTGTCTGTCTGTCTTCCAAATTCCAGGGGGGGGGGGGGTCATAGCAAATAGCTTTATATAGACAGTCAGTTGTTCGACCGATTGACCCCTCTCACACAGAGAGTGACATCACCAAGTAGTTTAACGCTAAAATCTACTGAAACTAACACTTGCTAATAGTGTGCAACAAGAAAACGCTTCGCATATATACAAACTTGCAGTTTACCGTCTACCAGTAGGTTAACAACTTACCTACAAAACATTCAGCACGATCTCAACAACTGCATCACATTTTTTCAAATCTTCAAACTTATTCTAACCTTACATTTTGCTGAATCATATGAAGAAATATATAGAAATATATTTTATAGAAGTAGTTCTAATGTTTTAGAACGTGTTATCAAAATGTGAAACTAGTTCACTGGACATAACTTCGTTCTTGTTTTATAACAAACATGAAGTGACTGTGTCAACTCCTGTCACGGTGTAACGATATCTAAACTCAGGTGAGACCCGTTATCCGACAGGAAGATAATAAAAGAAAATAATCAGGCCAATAAATAACTAGAGAGAAGCCAATCCGTGAATCAAGTGATTTATTTGCAGTCAACACAAGACGATAACCGGGTACAGCGACAAGCTACCCGTAATCCACTCAACAGGAGTTAACAACTAATTAAGGAAGTCAACAACCCATGAATAAACAAATAGACAAACTGTAGGGAATCACTCAAATATACCCCCACACGTTGTAATAACAAGATAAGCTAATGGCCGTCTTAACGAGATAGCATTCATAAGACAAATCAACACTTGGCGAATATACAAAAGAAGGGAACGGGGCCCGGGTGACCTAACAATAGGGATGTATAAAAATCAAGCACACAGTACTTTAGATTATCCCTAATCACTACTTGAGTGAGTAAATGAATAAGAACACTAGATAAGGTATAGTAGAACTTATCAAATAATTGGAGGGAAGGTAAGGTTAAAACTGTAAGTTCTTAAAGGATGTGATCACATACTCCAGAAAGGTAAAGAGGAAATAAGGAATATCAACCTCACCAATTCACCTCCAACGTCCAAGGTCACCCGTGACCTCTCCCCGCAAGATTCAAGCCAGGACTACTGGTACCAGAGCTCGCTCGGCTTCTTTTTGGTTAAGTTCGGACGTCAGTGAAGACAAGGCCGAGGAGATGGTAGCTTATCTAAGGATATCGTGAATCTGTGTTTCTTTGCAAAACTAAACTATCCCTAGCTACATTAATAGTTAAGGTATGGAGCCCTACACTGGCTTATTGTAAAGGGAGGAAACTCCTCTACAAGAACATATAAATATATATATCATGAGTATTGTCATATAAATGCTACATGTAATAAGGCTGATAAATGGAGCATGAAAATGACATTTGAACATATAAAAATAGCCACAGTCGGCGAATAAAGACATGAATGATAAAAATAGATACATTAATGTAAAGTACATGATATGTACTTTCGATATATATAATAATTGATGATATTTTATAAAAGTACATTAGAGGAGAGGCGAGAAATAGGTCGCACGCTCGAACTGCGAGACAAACTGAAAGTTTAGCAGAGTTCATGCAAAACTAAGTTGTCACTCAGTATGTCTTTCCTTATTTCATTTCCACGTAACTAGAAGGCGTTCGGACTCTACAACGAGATTCAGGCCTACATTAACTCGTTCACGGGATGTAGAACACTTGCACGTTTTTCTCAACGAATCCTTTGGTCTAATGAGAATACCTTGTTTATTTTAATCTGAATTGTGATTTCAGGCATATAGAATTAAAGTTCTAGTATTGAAAAGGGAATATGTTTAAAATGATACAGACGTGTTTACATCTATATGTTGTAAGATAATAACGTTAGAGGGTCTGGGACTGTTTTTTTTCAAACTTAAACATATTTCCTTTCACCACATTAGATCTACAAAGAAGAGCACTACGAATGCAGCAGAAACTGATAAGGACATTTTTATCACTCTCTCAGGTTGACCAAGTAAATTGAATTGGACCTTTCTCGCAACAAGTTCGCCTGTTATGCACCTATAGTTCAACATTTCTTGTTACACATTAGCCATGCAGTTGCAGTAGGAGTTCGAATTTTTCAATTCGTTTATCGGTTATGGTACGAGTTCCTCGTTCTCTGCAACGCGTTCATCAGTTGTAAAACCAGACCCCTTTTTTCCACAACACATTTGCAAGACTTTTCAATATACTCACATTGTGGCACTACTTCCACGTTTATCGAAATAGTTTTAATTTACATTGTCTCGATTGTCTTCACCCTGAGTCACCGCTATAATTTGCTTGAAAGAATGAATGTAGTAACAGAAAACAGTTATTTATTTTAGAAACAGTTCATCAACTAGTTTAGCTTTGCTGGAACGCGTTCACATTTAGCATAACTTGTTTTACTTCGAAGCTGAAAGCAGCTTCGCCATATTTCCGATGAGAAAGTATTCTCTGCTGACGATACTGATTTCCATCGACACTATTTTGGAATTTTTCGATTTAACATCTATACAACGTTTTCTATTATATGAACTGTTAACCGTGCTAATGAAAACTTTTTGAGAACTGGTTCTAACATTTTCAGCGCTTAGAGACCTATATAGGGGATTTCGTCTGTTGTTTCGGAGGTCTCTTGTTTTCTTATAATAACCTACCAGGAGGTTTTACATTGGACAGTCGAGGCATTTTTTCATATGTATGACCTACCCTGAGTGTGGAAGGTTTTTATATTTCAAAGTCAAAGGTTTTTCTTTTCCCCCATACTACAGTCTTTTGGAAAATTCAAAACTTGCAACCTTCCAAGGTGGATTCGAACCCCCAACCCTCTAAACCGTAAGCTAGCGCCCTAACCACTAGTCTTACGGGTCAGACAGAATTCAAGGCTTAGTTTAACAATCTAATGATTGAGGTTAAATTTTCAATTTTAAAAAATCGGTCCAAAAGTATTTTGATATCTAATTGCTCTTTAATTTCCATTTTTAAATGCATACAAACATTGATAATTCATAAAAATAGTGGGACACCTTTTTACCTGCGATAAATTTATAGGATCCAAAAACGGTATCAATCACATGACTTGTCCATTGTAATTTGTACACCTTACGCCACGAAGAATGCTTTCCACGTGCATTTTGTGCCATGTCAATTACAAAGAGTAATTGTTTGCTTTAAGAGGAAACTAATTTACAGTGCATTTTATTCAGAATTAAAACGAAATTATGATGCTATTTAATCCAATAATGAATGTTCGACAAATTCGACGAACATAAATACTTGATATTTGACTATTTTCGTCTTTTTATAATCAGTCAATAAATATGTTTACGAACACAACAGTATGGATAAATGCCTGTGGGTTGTTAATTAATGTTTAATTACGGCTTCTCGCTTTCAGTCTTACTTTCCACCAAGCTTTCTTTCCTCAGGTTTTGAAAACCCAAGCATAACCTCGTTATCGTGTTTTAACCCTAACTTATAGTGAAACCTACAACTGTTACCGCAATACTTTTGGTTACACATCAACTAGTTCGCGCTTCGGTGAATAGTTACACGTTCCATAAACATCTGAAATATAGTAAATCATGAATATTTCCTATCTAACCTGAAATTTCATTACGCATTTCCATTTTCATTTAATCTAAGAAATCTTCAGTGGCGTGTTTTGATATTTTGTTTAGGGCGTCATCAAATTAAAAACTTGAAAAATTACAAAATTATTGTATTATAATATAACTCTTACAACTTTTCAACTCGATCGGTACTCTTAAACTTGTTCCCAAGTTGGTGAAATATGAGGAGATAGGTCCCGGCAAACATTCATCTGAAACACATATCTGAGAAAATGTTGTAGTTTATTCTCAACAGACGTACAGCATGATGAAGCTACAATACTACAACGCGTTCAAGCTTGCATCAACTAGTTCACGCTTTGCAGAACGTGTTCCTCATTTCCTCTACTAGTGACATGTCCGTCACGCTGTTTTATTCGAGGGTGCCTCTTACTTACTGATAGCGTATGCCTTTTTATTCGATCGCAACTTTGTAACTGACTGAGAAAAAGTTAAAAAGTTTCGTGAACTAGTTCCAAAAATCTAGAACGCGTTCAGACTTTGTACAACTAGTTCGTTTCATTAAATTATTCTCGAGTTGTTGAAAAGTGTCAGGAGGTACTTGAAAAAGAAACTATTTAATGCATTTCCGATTTTTCATTTAGTACATTTTCATGTACAACAATGTACAATTCTACAACGTGTTAGAACTCGACAACGCGATCACAGTCGGTGTCAACTCGTTCACGCGTTGCAGAACTAGTTGCATGTTTTCCATGATGAGCGCACCTCCTGTTGAATAAATAATTTGAGTATCTTCCTGATGACCTTGCCCTAATGATAGCTTTTTTACATATGGTTGTCTTAATATTTTGGTATTCTGTGGATACACCTCTCCTTTTGTCCTACAACTGTTCAACTAACTCGGCGAGACGATGAACGTGTTCTCAAGAGCGTGAACTAGTTGTTAACTAGTTGTAAAACAGTTTTGAACTAGTTGTTGAAAAGTCGGAACGAGTTGTTGAAAAATCGGAACGAGTTCTTCCTCTGGTCGTTTTGCAGATATAAATCAATAATAATTTCATTTGTCTATGAAATAACACGAAACCTACCTGTGCCTTGATATCAAATACGGAATGAGTTTAGAGTCTTGAGAACTACACTGTAGTTGTAAAAAGTCAGAACGCGTTATAGACATGTACAAGTTCTAGAAGTGTTGATTATCGGGTGACTTGACAGCAAATCATATTGATAGAACATTACGAGCAAAAACATGTACGTGATCTAATGTAAATCGAAAACCGTGCCAGTAAAAAATTAAGTTGAATTTCGTGTTTCACCTCTTCATTTGTCATACAACTGTTCTACTATTTCGGTAAGACGATGAATTTTGTTCGCAAGAGCGTGAACTAGTTGTTGAAAGTCTGTACGCGTTGTAGAATTTTGATACTCTTGTTGAGAGCAAGGACTGCGTTGAGGATAGCTTACATGAGTTGGGAGTTTCAGAATTTGACCTACATGTTTAGAGCGGAACGAGTTTTAGAAAGCTAATTTAGTTTTGAGAGCGTGGAACAAGTTGTTCAAGTGCGATTTAGTTTTGAGAACGTTGAAAAGTGAATTAGATGATGTACAAGACGCTTCGTAGAATGTGCATGTTGCGAACTTTGAACGCGTTGTTGAACAGTGACTTCGTGTTGTACGATACTTTTTAAGTTTTAGTGCCTTCAACATGTTTAATATTGGTGGTTTTAATTGTTGAGAGCGTGGAAGAGTTTTATAAGTGGGATTTAAATATTGAATGAACAAGGCGAGATATACACGCGCGGTGTTGCTTTTGATAGCTATAGTGTAGACGAATTGTTCAATTATGATTTCGTTGACGGATGCAGGATACGGATTGTAAGAGTTTGATCTACATGTTTGAAGCACTAATTAGGCCCGACATTTTTTAAGATATTGTTTTCGTCAATTTCTCGGTAACTTTGAACGATATTAAAATAGTGTTGATGGCCATCCCCGTGTCATAATGGATACAGAATCAGATTGTCATTTCATTAGAGTTAACACAAATACATTTTGTGCTAAGTAAGAATGTAGAGGCCGCCTCTGCTGAAAATCGGGGTCTATCAGAATAACATTTAACATGTCAGTAAAGTTTCCTATATGTGGTTTATAGTTGTCTACTGCAAGAAGCGAGTTACACAACATTGTTTTAGATGTTGGAGAGTGGTGATTTTTTCAAGCGTACGTGATGTAGTTGATCGTTTGGAACATAGAACGTGTGCAAATGTGATGTAGATGTGGATGAATAATTTCTGAATGTTGCGAGCGTGTAACGAGTTAGTTAGTGTGATTGGGTTATTAAGAGCGTGAATGACGTTTTCGAATTGTGATCAAGTTGTTTACAGAATGATTTGCATTTTTGCAAAAGTAATTTTGTTGTTGAAAGCGGGGATCGCGTTATACAAATATGATTTAGTTGTTGATGGCGTGGTTGGTGTTGTTAAATTTTATTCAGTTGTTGAGAGCGTAGGTAGCAACGTAGAAGATGTGTTTTTCAATGTGGAGGGTATTGATCGTGTTGTACACGTGAGATTTATTTTTTTTGGAGCGTGGATCGGCTCGTATAAGAGTTATTTAGTCAAAGAAAGGGTGGATCGCTTTGCTCAAAGTGAGTTATTTGATAAGATCGCGTCGGAGGAGAGGATCTTTTTTGTTGAGAGCGTGGATCGCGTTTTAGAAGTGTGAGAGTGTTGTTGAGAGCATGGATTGCGTTTTGCAAGTATGATTTAGTTGTTTAAAACATGGAACGCGTTGTCGACGTGTGAGTTAGTTGTTCATAGCGTAGATCGTGTTGTTCAGATCTAAGTGTGATTTTAAGGCTTCAATCACGTTGTTGAAGTGTCATGTAGTTGTTGAGAGCGTGGATTGCGTTGTCCAAGTGAAATTTTGTTGTTGAAAGCGAGGATCGCGTTGTCCAAGTGTGATGTAGTTGTTCAAATCATACATCGCATTATCTAAGCATGATTTAGTTTTTGAGAGCGTGGGTCTTGTTGTAGAAGTATGATTTATTTGTTGATTTGTGACGTGTGAGTTAGTTGGCGAGAGCGTAAAATAAGTGGTTGAAGCCCATTTTCGTCGTTGCAATTATGGATCGCATTGCCCAAGTTTTGTTAAGTTTTTGGGGGCGTGAAACTGACTTTTCAAGCATGGGAGCGTTGATCGTATCGTAGAAGTGTGATCTGGTTGTTAAAAGCTTAAGACGAATTGTAGAGAAAGTGATTTAGTTGTTTAGAGCGCGGATCTACTTGTTTAGAGCTTGAATTAGCAAGGAACGACGAAGGATAAGTTTTATAAAATGATTAGAAGTGTGTTTTATTAAAAGTTTAAAAAAGTGTTGAAGATATGGTTACTACCAGCATGGGACGAAAGATACATTTGTGACTTTGTTGTAAAAATGTTCCACGTGTTTAAAAAATGTAGTTGTTGTAAAGTTGTTGAGAGGCGAAGACGTGCATGCATATTAGGAGCATGGAACGCGTTGTAGAAGTTTTACAAAAGGCATTTTGGTTAACGAAAGCTGAAAACAAAAAGATAGTTGATTTTGTGAGGGAGGAACAAGGAATCATATTTCGCTATTGTTATCTTGATATTGTTTTTAACCTATTTCTCATGTTGATCATGGGTGATGTAGTTGTTGATAGCATAGATCGAATGCAGAGTTTAATAGGTCTTATTGTTTCTTGAATAAGTTGAACGTGTTACAGAAGGGTGCTTTATAGTTGTTGAGAAGTAGGAACGCGTTGTGGAAGCAACATCTGCGTCTAGCAAAGAGTTGGCAAAGTGGACGTTTTTTTGTATGATGCACGAGTAGTGGAAGTTAGATATCTGCAGATTGCCTATATCTGAATCTAAGTTTTAAAAATGATTTATATGTTTGATGAATGGAACGACTTGTAGAAGTTAGATCTGGATTTCGGGAACGTGACAGGAGTTTTAAGAACATTTGTTGGAAATTAAAACCTATGTGCCTTTTGGGGTTTTCAACTTCTTTGCATTTTTATTTTTACCCGTTTCCATGGAAACGTAACATAGGATTTCTTTTCCGGAGCACAACTCCAAAACGGTGAGACCTATCTTGACGAAACTTGGTATGTGCAACGGGCATCATGCGGAGATGTGCCTTTTGGGGTTTTCAACTTCTTTGCTTTTTTATTTTTACCAGTTTCCATGGAAACGTAACAGAACCGAAGACACTAGATTAATAATTAATTAATCTTCAAGGTATTAGCTTTATAAAAATCTCTCCCATCTTCAATAGTAATTAAAAATTTACCTGTGACAAATCAAACTTGGTAGGAGAAAATACTTTCATATCGCTGCATTTCATCTTGTAATCAAAACAAGTTTTGCAAAAGTTGAAAAAGTTCCCCTAAGAAAGAACTATAGTTGACTCAGGCATGATAATGATGAGTTGGACTGTGTGGAAGATTTGGAAACTAGACGTGGATATTCAGCTGTAATAAATGTATGTCTTTCGATACAGGAGAGTCGATAAATCTGTGTGAAAACAATCTTCACAATTACTGTCGAACAATCGGGCTCAATAAACGTTGAACTTGTTCATCGGCGACACAAATAGTTGTTGATTTTATTAAAATTTGGCGGATGATACTTTAACTTTGCAGAATATGTACCTGGCTGTATGATTTGAAATTCATCATTCGTAAGAAATACCAGTTAAAAAATGTGGAACGAGTTGTGTAACTGGCGAACGTGTTTCGGGAAGTTTGAACTAGTTCTACAACTGGTGAACGCGTTGTTGAAAAAATCGAACTAGTTCTACAACTGGCGACCGTGTTGCGGGAAGTTTGAACTAGTTCTACAACTGATGAACGCGTTGTTGAAAAAATCGAACTTTAATTCCATATAATATTTTAGCGGATTTATATACTAGTCATAGTATTGTTGATACCCGGCATCCCATCGAGAATTTAATTACTACGATTGAAAAGTCAAAGATATCAATAAAGATTCAACAGTAGCTGAGAAAGGTGACAACTGCTACACACGTTGGAATGCGCGAGGACTTGGCACGCTGTGAACCTATTTGTTAGTAACATGTCTCATGTATTTTGAAACAATCATCTAATGCATTATCGATCAAATATGTTTCATTTGTCTGTAAAATACCTTGCAACCTATCGTGTCTTCTAAAATGGAAAAAACTTTAGATATTGCGAACTAGTTGTACAAAGTCGGAACACGTTCAAACTTTGGAGAACTAGTTCATCAAAGCTTGAATGCGTTGCTTATTTTGAATCGTTTTGTTTAGTTCTAGCGGACCAAAAGGGTTCCATTTCATTAGAAATGGTTCAACAGTATGACAGAATAACATTATTGTTAATTTTGTCATCAATATAACGTTAGCAGATCATATTAAAACTTGGTTTCATTACAAATTTACATCAACTCGTGAACTAGTTCTGATCGAGTTGTTGAAAAGTTGACCGAGTTGTATCAGTGTGAACTGCCTTCCAATTAATAGCCAATGACTAGATTAATAATTATTTGTCAAGGTATTAGCTTTATAAACATCTCACCCATCTTCAATAGTAATTACAAATTTACCTCTGACATATCAAACTTGGTAGGAGAATATACTTTAAAAAATGTGGAACGAGTTGTGTAACTGGCTAACGTGTTTCGGGAAGTTTGAACTTGTTCTACAACTGGTGAACGCGTTGTCGAAAAAATCGAACTAGTTCTACAACTGGTGAACGTGTTGCGGGAAGTTTGAACTACTTGTACAACTGGTGAACGCGTTGTTGAAAAAATCGAACTAGTTCTACAACTGGCGAACGTGTTGCAGGAAGTTTGAACAAGTTGTACAACTGGTGAACGCGTTGTTGAAAAAATCGAACTAGTTCTTCAACTGGTGAACGCGTTGTTGAAAAAATCTAACTAGTTCTACAACTGGTGAACGCGTTGTTGAAAAAGGGGGACCTGTTCCGATAGGTTGGAACTTATCTTACAACTGATGATCGTGTTGAAAGAAATGTTGAACTAGTTGTGTAACTGGCGAACGTGTTGACTGGCTCTGACTTGCGAGGAATAAAGGGAAGGAGTGAAAATCAATCAAAATGTGTTTGATTGTTTCGTATTTATAAAATGTACAGTGAGTTTAGTAAAGAATGTTCATCTAAATTAATTGAGTTATGTCCATTGTATGTAGGAATTAGCTTAAATGCTCGTGCTTTGCCATTTTTTCGCTTCGAGGTGTGATTGAAAGGTAATTCTACTTGCTTTAATCAATGTTCGAGACATAAGTTGAATTTCAAATTCAAGGCATCTTAGATTTAAACATCCTTGAAAGCTATGAGTAAATTGATTTGATTTAAAGTGACACAGAGTATGTTTCATATTTTCCCTTATTAAAACAGTGGCAAAATACCATCTGCCTTGAGTTCAATCAAAATATCGTCCCTTAATTTGCGACTTCATCTTTATATTTCAAAATAAGGATATTTTCTCATTTAAATGATGATAGAAATGCTAAGAAGTCAACAGTTTGCAACTAATTTACATGAATATTAGTTAAATGATCTACTAGACATTATCAATATATATTTTTCCTTTTATCTGCTCTTATTAACTTTCAAGAATTAAGTCTTAATTAAGTTAATCATTTCCTCACGTCAATGTCCGGTTTTCGATCCTTATTACAATATGAACCTGTTCACTGTCTCCTTACTGATCATATCAGCTATAAAATGCTGATTTAATGTTGAGACAACTATTTCTCGGTTGTGCATCATCCTCAAAGGTTGACTCCAACATCAAAAACTGTAATCCTCTAGATAGATCACGTGATTAGACTGTTTTTGGGGTTTGTTACTAAACATCCTCAACCTTCTATTGGTGAGGTGAGTTGGAGTTTAACGCAGCTTTCAAGATTAATTCACTTATATCGCGGCTACTAGCTAGTATTATTGCAGGGAGAAAGCCCGCATCATTGCGGTAAATCCTGCGAGCATTGGCTGTAAGTACCGCTGAAATTCAGTGTAGCCTTACTCCCACACCTGATTGCGTGTAGAACAGTTTCTATTACAGACATAGTTGGCGAGCCCCTGGCGGTATTCGATCCTCAGACTTGATCCGAAGCCGAACGCGCTACCCACTGTGCTACCTCTAAGAGAGATTTGCAAACTTATACTTTCATGTCAATATTTCCTTGGCAGTGTCGAGAATAAAAATTACGAAATTCAAATAATGTATGTATCTAGTTAAAATATTTGTTGTATGATAATAAAGTATGTAAGTATCTATTTTATGGTAAAATACATTTTACTCTTTGACCTTGAAATTGATAAAAACACGATAAAAAGTTGATTTGTTCTAACAAAAGTTATCTCCCCTGGATTGACAATTTTACAGATAAGGAGTATTTGATTGTGAATGTCTATGCTATCCTTTGGTAACATATAATGTTTTTGTTCTTGCATATTATTTAAGTGTGAAAATACAATAAAAAGTTTCATTTACAAATTACTCATAATACAAAAAACAATATATATTATTCACATATTTTATTCAAATAAATGTATTTTGAACGCTACTTCAAGTGTGATTTATCCCATAGGGCCTCTTTGTTGCCTTTGTTTGTTTTACATAGGTCTTTATTGTATTTTACCGTAATACATAAATAGAACAATGTAAACTTAATATTAATTACTAAATTTGTACTAATGTTTTTGGGCCTTGCCTCATTGTCCAATCGTGATAGTCATAAGGTCTCAAAACCATCAAGTCATCTTATCGACAAACGGAAAATCAATTCATCGGTTGTATAAATAAGATTTGATGATTAAATGACCGAATTATCCATTGGAGTCACAATGTGAATGCATGAATCATAAATATGTAAATATTCACAGACCTTCAATTTGTGCACGAAAAGTCAAAATTCGGATTCACCGCCTTCACAAATACGCCGGATACAGAAAGGTGCAACTAGTTTCACAACGCATGAACGAGTTGACACAGGCTTTGATCGAGTCGTAGAGTTCGAACAAAATTACTGAATGACTTGTTGAAAATGTTGCTGAGTTGAGAACGGCATTATCAGTTTCAAATGTATTCGTTGTGCTATGATCTAACATGTAAAATGTTTGGGAAACGTGGAACATGTTCTGCAAACCGTAAACTAGTTGCTGTAAGCTTGAACGCGTTTTAGGCTGTCACTTGATCACGAGGTCCAAAATGCGAACTAGTTCAAACGAGGTCTGAGCGAGTTGTTGAGTCGGAAGTATTTTAGATTTTGGGAAGAGATCACCAACAATGCAGTTGAACCTAATATGCTGTTTTTCAACCAAATGGTGTCCGTGTGTGTAGCCAAAAGCAATCCTTAACCTTGAAACTTTAGAACAATTGTGATTTTTTTTAATCCGAAAAAGAGTTTTAGGTTTCACATTCAAGTATTAGCATTAAGAACACGTTATGTTACATACTTCTAAAATCCACAAAACATATCTAGGTAAATTTAAAGCGTTTGCTTGACGTGGAAAGGATACATCCACATAATAGGTTTGTTAGGCTTGTCAGTTGTATGTGCGTTTTAGCGTCTTAATGTGCGTAGCGTGGAACGAGTTGTATAGACGCGATTTAGTTGGTAGAGAAAGAAAAATCTTTTACAATAATTTAGGTAAAAGTTGAAAGTTTTGAAGTTAAGTAATTTTTTGTTGAAAACGTGGAACGGCTTTTAGAAGTGGAATTATGTTGATGCGTAGAATGTGTTGGAGATTGGTGATTTAGTTTGTGAAGGTTTTGAACGAGCTGTTGAATTTTAGAGTACTTTGATGCGCAGAACGAGTTGTGGAATTGATATAAGTTTGGTGAGAGCAGAGCCTTCAATTATTACAATGGTTTTGTTTATCCCTTTGAATTATAATGTCTCCAATAATACAAACTCTTGTATATCTCCGAGCCTATTCGTGTTCTGGATTCGAAAGCAAAACTTCAGAGTCAGGCGACACAGCCAGTTCTCAACAACTCGACTAAAAGGGCCTCGACAAAAAACGAAGGTTAGTTGAGCTATTGTTATAATCGTGCCAGTCCAACGGGCCTCTGATTTCTACCTGGGCCAATACGGATATACTTTCTTAATAGTATCCGGTTCAGTTGCATGTTGCAAAACGGTAATTCAAATTATATTTAAATAAGCAGTTAATTATTTATGATATTTTCGAGGTCCAAAGTTTCTTCGAGTTCAGGCTCAAACTCTGTCCTTAATTTTATGATGGAAACATTCCTTAAAGACACATTTACACATTATGGTTGTTTAACAAACAAAGTTTCGTTGTCCTACCCTGTAAGGTTTTTTGAGTTTTCATTTCATCAACAACAGATCACACTACAAATCTGAAAAAATCTACAAGCTTACATTTACACATCATAATATAGTTTCACATATCATTTTTGGTTTAGCTATAGGAATTGACGTATATATTTCACAACGATAGATTTCTGTCTAACATTATCCTGAAAAGAGCCAAAATTAAGAATGTCCAATAGATTGAAAAGGATTATTGTGTCAACTCTGATTGAGCAAGTTCTTTAGTTTGAATTCTGGTCTTAAACTAACCCCTGCAATATGTGTTTACTTAAAATACAGTGAACATAAAAGTTTAAGAAAATGATAAAAAGACAAAACTACTTTTATCATTCCGAAAACATATATACATAATTACATACATACACACACAAAGTGCTTTAATGTCTATCAAGATGCCTTTGTCCCTTGTATACAAATGAATAATTTTGTATGGGACAGAGGCCATTAAAATTGAAAAATTCCGTATGTCTGAAAAGAAGGAAGTAATTAAAAATCTCAAAAGAACAACTAATCATTGTGTCGATCTTAATGTTAGTTTCCCTAAAATAGGCCTCACGTTATTTTTAGTTCTTGTCCAGAAAAATATCCTTAAAAGCGTGTCCATGGAAAAGACCAAAATTGAAAGATCAAAGAAATTGGAAATCGCAAAATGAAGATGAAGACTGTTCCATAAACCAAATTCCAAACACAAAGGACGTACGCGTTTTTAAAAAATACAAGTTACGTAATAAATGAAATAAAAAGTTTAAGGAAGTTGAAAATCCTTTAAGGAACACTACATGCAAAGTTTTTGTAATAAAGGCGTGTGATGATTACATCTAGGCGGGAAGCTAAAATCTGTGTTCACTTTGAAACGATAACAATTGATGAAGGAGGACGGCGAAATTCCAAAGAAAAAACACAAAACTTATACACAACGTTTGGTCAATATACCTGGAGCCAAGTACCCTAATGTATAATGTTTCATTTCTGATCCGGAAACAATATTTGTAAATATTCTCGAGGGAAATGTCCATATATAAGGACGAAGTAGATTGAAAAAAGGCACGTTACAAAATTTCAGTATGTGTTTCCACGGTCAAAAATAAAAATTAAAATGGAAATTTAAAAGACACGTGTACCACCAACATGTCAAGTTTCAATGAGCTAAGGCTAATGGTATTCAAGTTGTGATCCGGGGAAAAAACGACGGAGGACATTTATAGATCTCCTTCGAAATCCAACAATAAGCTGTATGTAACTATATTAAGAATATAAACCATCTATTCTTCAAGCACATTCGGAATAAGCTCGCATCAAAGAGAAATCACTACGTCTGGATCGAGTTTCCAGGGCCATTAACACGTTGGTACATTGTAAGGTGTTTTAAAAAAAACCTCATTCGTATCTTTTGTTGAAAATGACATGACAGCATATTGATAGAATATTATGAGGAAAAACATGTACCTGATCTAGTAAAAATCGAAAACTGTGTCGGAAAGTTTAGTTGAATTCCATGATACATCTCTCCTTTTGCCAAACAACTGTTCAACTAGTTTGGCGAGACGATGAACTAGTTCGGTGAACTAGTTGAGAACTAGTTGTTGAAAAGTCGGAACGCGTTCTGCCTCTGGTCGTATTGCTGATTTAAATCAGTCATGATTAATTTGTCTTTGAAATAACAGGAAACCTACATGTACCTTGATGTCAAAGGGGGAATGAGTTTAGAGTCTTGCGAACTAGTTGTAAAAAGTCAAAACGCGTTCTAGACATTTGCAACTAGTTCTAGAAATGTTGACAATCGGGTAACTTGAAAGCAAATCATATCGAGAGAATATTACGAGCAAAAAGATGTACGTGATCTAATGTAAAATCGAAAACTGTGTCAGTAAAAATTAAGTTGAATTCCGTGATACACCTCTCCTTTTGTTCTACAACTGTTCTTTTCGGCGAGACAACAAACTCATTTAAATGAAATCTATATGCTCCACTACATTACCGAAATTAGTCCAGTGAGATGTATAACCTGCGTAACGGAGAGGAGCAATATTATATTTTATTCAATGACATTGGCGGGACGATGAACTTGTTCACAAGAGCTTGAAATAGTTGTAAACTACTTGTGAACTACTTGTGAACTTTTTGTGAACTAGTTGTTGAAAAGTCGGAACGAGTTGTTGAGAAGTCGGAACAAGTTCAACCTCTGGTCGTATTACAGAATCATGTTTCATTTGTCTATGAAATAACAGGGAACCTACATGTACCTTGATGTCAAATACAGAATGAGTTTAGAGTCTTAGGAACTAGTTGTAAAAAGTCAGAATGTGTGACATGTACAACTAGTTCTAGAAATGCTGATAATCGGGTAACTTGACAGCATATCATATCGAGAGAAAATTATGAGCAAAACCATTTACGTGATCTAATGTAAAATCGATAACTGTGTCAGTAAACATTAAGTTGATTTCAGTGATACACCTCTCCTCTTGTCCCACAACTGTTCAACTAGTTCGGCGAGACGATGAACTAGTTCGCAAGAGCGTGAACTAGTTGTTGAAAAGTCGGAACGAGTTCTACCTCTGGTCGTACAGCAAATTTAAATCAATCATGTTTCATTTGTCTATGAAATAACAGGAGTCCTACATGTACCTTGATGTCAAAGGGGGAATGAGTTTAGAGTCTTGCGAACTAGTTGTAAAAAGTCAAAACGCGTTCTAGACAAAGCAAATCATATCGAGAGAATATTACGAGCAAAAAGATGTACGTGATCTAATGTAAAATCGAAAACTGTGTCAGTAAAAATTAAGTTGAATTCCGTGATACACCTCTCCTTTTGTTCTACAACTGTTCTTTTCGGCGAGACAACAAACTCATTTAAATGAAATCTATATGCTCCACTACATTACCGAAATTAGTCCAGTGAGATGTATAACCTGCGTAACGGAGAGGAGCAATATTATATTTTATTCAATGACATTGGCGGGACGATGAACTTGTTCACAAGAGCTTGAAATAGTTGTAAACTACTTGTGAACTACTTGTGAACTTTTTGTGAACTAGTTGTTGAAAAGTCGGAACGAGTTGTTGAGAAGTCGGAACAAGTTCAACCTCTGGTCGTATTACAGAATCATGTTTCATTTGTCTATGAAATAACAGGGAACCTACATGTACCTTGATGTCAAATACAGAATGAGTTTAGAGTCTTAGGAACTAGTTGTAAAAAGTCAGAATGTGTGACATGTACAACTAGTTCTAGAAATGCTGATAATCGGGTAACTTGACAGCATATCATATCGAGAGAAAATTATGAGCAAAAACATTTACGTGATCTAATGTAAAATCGATAACTGTGTCAGTAAAAATTAAGTTGATTTCAGTGATACACCTCTCCTCTTGTCCCACAACTGTTCAACTAGTTCGGCGAGACGATGAACTAGTTCGCAAGAGCGTGAACTAGTTGTTGAAAAGTCGGAACGAGTTCTACCTCTGGTCGTACAGCAAATTTAAATCAATCATGTTTCATTTGTCTATGAAATAACAGGAGTCCTACATGTACCTTGATGTCAAAGGGGGAATGAGTTTAGAGTCTTGCGAACTAGTTGTAAAAAGTCAAAACGCGTTCTAGACAAAGCAAATCATATCGAGAGAATATTACGAGCAAAAGGATGTACATGATCTAATGTAAAATCGAAAACTGTGTCAGCAAAAATTAAGTTGTATCCCGTGATACACTTCTCCTTTTATCCTACAACTGTTCGGCGAGACAACAATCTCATTCAAATGCTCCACTACATTACCGAAAATTTCAGACTGTTTTCCGAATGTCGAACTGCCTAAATTTCCGAATGAATGTATTTTATGTACTTTCAATCTACCCCAGCTTAGTTTGGTGGACAAAAAAGTCAAATCGAAGCTATGGAGTTATCTTTCGCAAAGCAAACTCTGCATACCTCAACGTTATCCTTTAGTAGACGGTACTAAATCAAAATGCGTCTTCTGGAAACAGATACGTTGAATAAAAG
The DNA here is from genome assembly GCA_921293015.1 of Phorcus lineatus. Lineage (NCBI taxonomy): Eukaryota > Metazoa > Mollusca > Gastropoda > Trochida > Trochidae > Phorcus > Phorcus lineatus. The sequence continues at coordinate 39,743,474 of OV121088.1, forward strand.
TTTCGTCTTTAGTTTGTAGTAATCGTTTAATAATTTTTAATTTCGGGAAAAAATTATATCATAAACATGCTGAAAAAAGAATATCCCCAAAACATGTGCAAATACCATTAAGAACTTTCTTGATGATTATATATTAGTCACTTGCGACGTTTATATGCAAATGAGATTGACCCCAGTTTCGTCAATGACTGACAGGTTATAAATAACTCTGCTGTATGAGAAATCGTAAATGGAGTGAGACAAACTATCTCAACTTCATTTCCGTAATATCAATGAATCATGTTTCATTTTTCTGTGAAAAAACAGGAACCTACACATACCTTGATGTCAAATATAGAGTTTAGAGTCTTGTCCTAGAAATGTTGATAATCGGGTAACTTGACAGCAAATCATATTGAGAGAATATTACGAGCAAAAACATTTACGTGATCTAATGTAAAATCCTACAACTGTTCAACTAGTTCGGCGAGACGATGAACTAGTTCGCAAGAGCGTGAACTAGTTGTGAACTAGTTGTTGAAAAGTCGGAACGAGTTCTACCTCTGGTCGTATTGCAGATTTAAATCAATCAATCATGTTTCATTTGTCTATGAAATAACAGGAATCCTACATGTACCTTGATGTCAAATGGGGAATGAGTTAAAATCGAGACATTTACAACTAGTTCTAGAAATGTTGAACTAGTTCTCGAATCCTTAAACGAGTTATTTTGGTATTCATTTTTTCCAGTCCAAGTGATACGAAATCGAGTTTGTTGAATGTGAAATCGTTTAATGATTATTAACATTTTTGCATAAATGATTAATTTGTCAGCAATATCAGGCGATCTGTTACTTATCTACATGTATTTTGACCCCTTAACAACTTGGCATGAACGCGAGAACTAGTTCTAGAGCAATGATCGAGTTGTTGCAAGGCTGACCCCAGTTCCACCTGTATGATTAATCAACTGGAAGTATTTCATTAATAACTATTTTAGATACCGGTTGTATCTTTCATATTTGAATCTTAAACTTTACAAGTCTTTTTGATTTTAAGGTCCAAAAATCTGATAACGTACAACAGTTTTATGAATAATCTTGTAGCTTCTAAGTCTTTTCAGAAAGAAAGATTGAAAGATATTTTCTATGATAAATGAAAATCGACAGCATAAATACTTTCAAATAGAACAGATTGCGATATTGGGTTCTGCTCCGCATAACACGTGCAAAACGTGGAACGCGTTTAGCAAAGTTTGCAGGGGCAACTGATTTATTTGAAGAAATTAATCATGATTTCATTGAAGAACAATGATGAAGTTTGTGAGAAGAAATGAATATTTTAACAAAAGTGTTATATTTTCTGTCCGAGTTAAAATAGTGTTATTTATTGTGTGGTTAAAGCAATACAACAAATGTTTAATGGTAAATACTATTTCATTGGTATACACAAGTACAAAGTAATCATTTGATTTTTTAAAAGTGCAAACGGCAAGGGCAACAGTTTTTGTTAGCAAATGCAATGGCGTCTTTCAAAATTGATTTATTTAAAAAATGGTTTCAGTATTGTGGAAATTATGTTTTCGTCGACTTGCATGAGTTGGTTTCACGAGATTGTAATATGTAGAGTTATCTTTAACAAAATTATTTGGGTATATTATTGTGAAATTAAGTAAACAATTTGAAGGTTGGAAGATTCGTTTTGGGAGATTTTGAGACGGGGATTTTTGTCGACCTACTTCAACTGCTTGAAGTATCGTTGTCAACCAATATCATAGAATGTTGTGAAAGTTGTCCGAAGCGTTGTACATTTTAGAAAGAGTATTGCTCACTGATTATGTTGATAAAAATAACTATCGGTATACTGTTTTGAAAAACTGAAATAGGTAAAGTTGAACCATGTTGTTGTTGAACATTGCGTTATGCTTTTCGTTCAGTGTATTCAAAACATAAGTTTGCTAGTAGTGCTAAAAATAAAAATATTTTAGGAGGTTATTAGATTTTCAGAAAAGGTTTAGCGGAAAATACAATTATCTTGCGCGTTTTGAATCTAATCTGTTTGCCTCTCATACTACTAAGGACCTACATGTAACAAACTGTGCGAACTGCGGTACACGTTCCAAAAAGCGTGAACTACATGTAGTTAGGAGCTGGAAAACTTCGTAGAGTTATTACGCGTTTTTGATTTTTGGATTGAGCTATTTCATATTCCAAATAGGATTTTTTTTTTCGAATACCACGTTTTTACACGCGCAAGGAAAACGGGCTTACAAGTCATGATAGGCTTTGTCTTAGCATGAAATTGCATCCTTACGGACGCGTTGTATTCAGTTGAAACACGTTCTGTGTTCCTTGAACTAGTTGTGAGAAAATGAACTAGTTCCACTAAGAATGAACGCAATTTTGCGCGAGTCAAGAGAATATTTCAAAATGTCAAGTGAGGATTTCGAAATAAATAGATAATTCAAACCAAAACTAAAACGCCATCATGAAAGTTGATGAAAACAAACAAATAATTCCGTCCTTATCTTCAAAGTTTGCACCGGATCGTCTTGTGTGTTTGTTAAGATGCGTTAAGCTTGAATTGATACTAGTCTTCATTTACTATTGACAGATAAGTGTTCTTAAGATATAATTCATTGTTGGGACATCACCAAAACTCAATATTTTGACAATCATTTAAAGGTGTGTTTTTTTAGCTTTGATACGTATTAACATATTTGAATTTATATTATCGACAAATGCCAGTCTATGGGAATAACTTGATTCCATTTTTTAAAACTTAAACGACAGTCTTGTTTGTGTGAGGAGCAGATATTTTACGTCCCGTTTACATGTTTACTAGTCACATAGCTTATTTGAAACTTAGAGTGATCGGTGAGCGCCAGAAACAAAATATAAAGACGCAGATAAACTAAACTGATTAAACTTGAAATAGTCAAGTAAATACTTAAAACAATTAATTAAAAGCATGTCGGCTTAATCTTTATCTACCCGTAGCCTCTCCCTGTCCCTGCTCCTTTCTGTCGATCTGTCCGCCTGCGTGTCTGTCTGTCTGTCTGTCTGTCTCTCTCCGTCTGTCTGTCTGTGTTTCTGTCTGTCTGTCTGTCTGTCTGTCTCTGTCTCTCTCTCCCTGTGTCTGTCTCTCTGTCTCTGTCTCTGTCTCTGTCTCTGTCTCTGTCTCTCTCTCTCTCTCTCTCTCTCTCTCTCTCTCTCTCTCTCTCTCTCTCTCTGACTACAACATGAAATCTAAAAATAAAATCATCAAAATCATTTTCCGTTTCTTTAGACTGACACAGTTTTATGATATTTCAAATATCATGTCTTTGTTCGTTTCTTTACACTCTCAGTATTTTGAGTTAACCGCAACTGTCACTACGTTCTAGCTGGGGACTTAACTGTTCTGTTTAACGCGTCGTTTACCCTTTGATGAACGCGTTCATAGGCTCTAGAACGCGTTCATAGACTTTAGAACGCGTTCGGCTTAATATTTTCTCTATATAAACTGAAATGTCACCTTAGGGGCTCGATAGATAGCCGATTAACCGTGTTTGTCTACATCGTCCTCAAGTCTGGATGCAACGAAGAGACGTGTAAAATTGGAAACTCTATCCATAACATACAAAACTGGATTGGACAACCTTCACGATTTCTATCATTTTAATTTTCACATTACTTATGGTTATTTTTGTGAACTAATTTTAAACTGAAGATTTTATCGACTACTGACCCAATATTCAAATACAATAGGCTAACAATGATCAAAACACGAGTCGGTATGCAGTCTCCGTACGTGGTTTCCTTCAAGCACGCTTTGAAGTCGGAACTTTACTTATACTTCTTCACGCCTTTATAAACACTCTACTACTTGGTTACTTGACATGGCGTCAGTTTGGATCTGTTCGGTTACGATAGTTTTCATTCGAACACAGCGACGTCAGTACCGGCCAGTTGTTAGAGGTGATTCAGTACCTTCAGGAAGTCGATGTGTCATGTTTTCTGCTAACGTCATAGATTTTAAGATTAACTTCATTGCTATACCACAACTGGGCTCAATACCTTAGCGTTGTGTGGTGGTTTGCGTTCTTCAGAGACCCCGAGAGCTACGCCAGCTGGAGCTTTCATGCTCCTGGTAGGGGTACCCAAGCCAGAACAAGTTTGAGTCCTTGTAAAACCTTCTTTCTATCTCGTACTTTGCCTTTCTTTCCGTCTTTTCCCTGACCCTTTCATTCCCTTTCTCCCTGATCTGTCCACCTTAGTTTGGACGATTGTCATCCACCTTTTTAATAACTGAAATATTGTTGAAAGCACGTTAAACCCCAACTCACTCACTCCATCAATGCTATACCATGTTGATTGACAATTCTTTAAATTATTATTATTATAGCTACCATTTTTGCTTTAAAAATGCTTAGGTGTTACCCACTTTACCTACCTAAAAAGGCAATGAATATGATCGCATAACACCCGAACTTCGTCGAAATAGAAGTTATGAAATTTAAAAGTTAGTTAACTCGTCTTGATAGAATGAAGTTGTGTTGACATTTTTTGTGATTCGTACGTGGATTTGATACCTGTTGCTGTCAAATTCTAAGCCTCAGGCTACGCGTTTGGCTCAGAACAATTTATACTGGTATCGAATCTACTTTCGAATCACAACAATTTAAAACACATTTTCTATCATATTCATTAACATGTTGGTATCTGCCAGTTTAAATTGACAACTTATGAGAGGAATCATTATAATAATACTTGTTGTGGTACAGGTTATTTCTTGCTTTACAGTTAACTGTAGGTTTTTTAAGTTTCAAAGTTTATTAAAACTTTGCAGTAAACAATCAGACACAGTTCCATGGAGAGTATGATTTGTGATCGTATATTAAATAAAGGAAACAAGTAGATCTACCCAAACGCCTCGTCACTGATGAAGTTGAGATTAGTGCTTCTTATTCTCTTTTTAACTGTGTTAAGCCGTCATTTCATCAAGATAAATAAGACTCATTGAATTAGAGACCCAGCCAGTGACTCTCAGTAGTCAAAGAACAAACTCGTCTTATAGAAATAACGCATCACTCGGAGGCCTAGCAAACAAAAATCTCCAAGGGAGTATTTGCATATGAATCCCAAAGGTCAAGGCGTTTATAATTAAGACCTTTCTGTAAGCTAAGCAATTACGAAAACAGTTACAAAGATCAAAATATGTCTTATTCAAAATGAGTAGTGTAGTACATAGGTGCGTAACAAAAGTTGGTTTCTTTTTATTTTAACTTGGTTCAAGTACCATGTAACGTGGCGTTCACTTGAGATAGATTTTGAACCATTTTTCATCCAAACATTGCCATTGTTGATAAGGTGCAGAAAAACTGTTCCTATCACATAATTAATCATTGTGCTCATAGTACTACAAATACACACATGGCAAGCATACATACAACACTGAAATGACCAAATAAAAAATCAAAAACGATTTACTCATCTTAAAATATTGTCAATTTGAAATAGTTTCTTTACACAAACGCAAGTAATACCACGATCTTAACCAAAAGTGTCTATTTTAATCACGTTTGCCTACAGTGTTTAAATGATATTTGATTGCTGTAATGGGAATTTTAATATGTTCTAATTTTAACACCAATGCCTCTTCCTGAAAATACCAAAGCTGTTCCTGACATACCACGTATCTGTCTCCTGTACATATTGTGTTAAAACAACCCCTTAACAATTCGATCCAAAGGTTCAGACTGTAGAGTATTTTGTTATGAAACGGCGACCAATCACATAGAAACCCTTATAGAGTTAAATTACCTTTTGTTCAGAGACTTTAGAAGAAATAGCATGATAGCTTTCTCCCACTTATGAAATTTCAATATTTTATAAGATGTTTTTCTTAAATGCTATTAACTCCATTTCTTTGTCGATGAATATCTAATTTGTCTATCATTTCTAGGCTTTTTTAATGTAAACTCTAGTGTTTATGTTTTATCATTGTCTGACTTTCTGTAGTGATCAACCATGTGATTTTGATACCTATACTTAAGGAAAATAAAAATAAATTGAACTGAGACCATAGGCTGTTGTTTTCCAAGACGCCTACTCATCAATAACATATTAACTTTCCTAAATCATTTTCAGAAGGAAGTTTACGGACAATATAGACTTATATTGTTATAAGATTGTCTCATGTAACCTTGACATAACAAATGGCCATAATTTGTTCACCTTTTCTTTAGCAACTCGAGTCATCGGAAATTGAAAAATAGGTTGTAATTATATATCCAGAGTGATATTTGTTCCCTTTTGTTTGTCAGAGTTGAATTATAAACAAATCATAAGACAGAAAATAAGGAATGAATCTCGGGTCATTCAATTATAATTTCTTTTAACTCAGTAAAAAGAAACAAGCCTTCTTTTAATTCTAATGAGAATTTTTTGTATATTTCAAAGACGATGCCACTAGGACACATTTGTGAAAATGATGATTGTTTTCTGGATTACCTACCCTAAGCCATTCCACTCTACAGTCCATATTATTAGTGTTTTATGACCACGATACACAGGAGGTAATTGCTTCTCGTACCAGCGGTATATTGGAGGTACTTAGCACAGTCTCATAATAGCAGTCTTGGGTACGCTAACCTAAGCAATATCTGTACATCACAGACTTACTTGATTCGTTTTGACAAAGTAACTTGGGTGTTGAAAGACTACTGTAATAACTGTGCTATCTCATAACGATAACCAACCATATGTCCTACGTCTGATACCTTTCTCCAAAAGCATTGGCGCCACAAAACAATTAACTGGAATAATTCTCTCAGACATATGTTCCACTTTCCACAACAACGTAACATGAGTTGTGGTCAGGTATGCTGTAATGTATAAACCGATCTTAGATGAACCTATATGCATTTATTTCTCTCTGAAATCAAAAAGTTATAATGATATACGTGTACATATTTATGACATGTTATGTACAAATGAAGTTTTATCAGTAGATGCCTTTAGGGCGTACACAACGTTACAAAAGACTGTTCATCACAACAAATAGTGATAGAAAATAGAGAAAAAAACTGGAGAGGTAACAAAGCAAGTTACAACTAAGAGTGTACAAAAGATTTTGCACTACGTATTGTCTCCCTAATCTTGCATGACTGTATAATGTATACTTTCCTCAGGAATTTTTTTATTAGATTACAAGACTGAAATTTATGATACTGATTATTATACAATAAGAAACAGTTACTACAGGGCAGTTATTGATAATAAATTGTAGCCAAAATCTTGATGTTGAAATATCCAGTTTCGTAGTTCATTATGCAACGTAAGTAAGAGTGTGTTTTCCACCACTTTCCATTCTTCGTAATAGCTTCTGTTTACCAAAATTATGTCAGTTTCACCACATATCGTCAACAAATGTTTCATCAATGTAATAATATTGAGCCATTTACGATTCCACCTCATTTTATGGAAATTTAAAGATGAACAATTAATGGAAACCAAAATAACTTCTTCAACCATATTTAGGGGTACGCAAAAATTTTCAATCAAAGACTATTACGTTGTACAGCGAAATAATACACATATATCAACCCACATAGGTTAGAGTGCTGTTCCGTTGCAGTTTCCATACATAGCATTCATGGGAATGAGACATGTGTTTTTTCCCGTCTTGCGAGTCGAGCCCACGGAATCGCGTAATTGTGTCTCTTCATAACATTGTGGAAATGACCTCTTGTATGCAAGCCGAAACTTTGTAGACAACAGTCCATATATGATGGGATTTCCTGCACTGTTAATGTAATTTAGAATCCGAACACAGTGCAAAAGGTTTAGGTACGCTTCAAACCCCATTGTCCGAAGGGTGTTAGGGGAGCCGAAGATCACGAGTAATATCACAACTCTCATGGGCAACAAGCAGAAGAAGAACAGTAACATGAGAGCAATCAACATACGAACAACTTGCTTCCTGGATTTAACTGTCTTTTCATTGATGTGATCTCCTGGAATGTTGCCTTTTGTAAGGTGACATAACTTGATGATAATCCCGGCGTACATGAAGACAAGGAGACACAGAGGCAGCGCAAACAGAATCACAAACACACAAATTATATAGGTCCGCTGCCAGATCGTCACTGACATGGTCCGGCAAACCTTCACGATGGAGTCGTCTATAAAGGTAGCGTCCTCCAGGAATGTGATGAAGACGAAGGGGAGAGAGGCGATGTAGGACACCACCCAGATGACTACAATGGTGGTACATGTGTTGGCTATACGGTATCCACGCTGCTCCTTCAGTGGGTGACAGATTGCCATGTAGCGTTCAAAGCCAATAGTCAGCAGCGTTAAGCCGGACGAGTGGAGTGAGGAGTGCTCTAGGAACGGGACGAGTTTACCTGTAATAGAGTAAAAGAATATAGATTTATCAAATACATTATGGGGTTTTGTTACACAGATTTCTTCAGGAACATATTCTGCAATTGACTTATCTATAACTGACCCATCATTACTTAATGACTTTATTTGGTCAGTCCATGAGGATATGTGTGGCAGTGATCACTTTCCAATAGTATTGGAACCTGCCCTATCTTCTCCTGAAGAACACAATCCTCATTGGAAGTTTTCCAAAGCAGATTGGGACACTTTTTCTTCCCTTTGCATGGAAAACATAAAATATGAATCAATATTACAATCTGAAGACCCTATCCAAACACTTTCAGATAAATTAATAGAAATTGCCGAGGAAGCCATTCCTAAATCAACCTCTAATCCACGTATTGTTAAACCATGGTTTAATGATACATGCAGACAAGACATTCGAGCACGTAAAAAGGCTGAACGAAGGTTCAACAAACATCCTACACCAGGCAATCTTGATGGCTGTCGCAAAGCTCGGGCTAAGGCTCGTCGCACTGTCAATCAAGTAAAACGCAAATCTTGGAGAGGCTATGTCTCTAAAATTAATTCCAGAACGCCTATGAACAAAGTCTGGAATATGATTAGTAAAATTAAAGGCAAAGGTTCCAAATCATCAATAAAACATCTACAGGTCAAAGGTGAACTTCTTACATCTAAAACTGATATTGCAAATAAGTTGGCTGAAACAATCTCCAAAAACTCTTCATCAGCAAATTATGTACCTGAATTCCAAAAATATCAAAAGATACAGGAAAAACAACCACTTAATTTTAATTCTGATAATGGAGAAGATTATAATGAACACTTCTCCCTTTCAGAACTTAAAACAGCACTTTCTAAAGCACATGATACTGCAACTGGCCCTGATGATATCCATTATCAGCTTTTAAAACATCTACCAGAATCTTGCCTTAAAGTTTTACTCGAGGTATATAATCATATATGGGAATCTGGTGATTTTCCACCTTGTTGGCATAATGCCACCATAGTCCCCATTCCTAAACCCGGGAAGGATCACACAGATCCTTCTAACTATCGTCCGATAGCCTTAACAAGTTGTGTTTGTAAAACTATTGAACGGATGATCAATGATCGTCTGGTTTGGTACTTGGAAACCAACAAATTACTAACAGATATCCAATGTGGCTTCCGTAAACAACGTAGTACCACTGATCATCTGGTTCGTTTAGAATCTTTTATTAGAGATGCATTTATCAACAAACAACATGCTGTGTCTATCTTTTTTGATTTAGAAAAAGCATACGACACGACTTGGAAGCATGGCATCTTAAAGGATCTCTTCGAATTTGGTATGCGAGGTCGTATGCCAGAATTTATATCCAACTTTTTACATGATCGCCAATTCAAAGTCCGGGTGGGTTCTACCCTATCTGATTTCTTTAATCAGGAAATGGGTGTTCCACAAGGAAGCATTTTATCAGTCACTCTATTTAGCATTAAGATAAATAGTTTGGCAAAAGTTTTAAATGATCATACTGATGGTTCTCTTTTCGTTGATGACTTTGGAGTCTCTTGCCGTGGCAAGAATATGCCATCAATTGAGCGGCAGTTGCAGCTCTGTTTAAATAAAATTCATAAATGGTCGTTAGAAAACGGCTTTAAATTTTCAAAAGCTAAAACTTCTTGTGTGCATTTCTGCAATAAGCGCAAAATGCACAAAGATCCAGAGCTTTTTCTGGATAAGACTCCAATCAAAGTCGTGCCAGAGGCCAAATTTCTTGGTCTCACTTTTGACAGTAAACTCTCATTTAACCCACATATTAAAAACCTTAAAGCTAAATGTTTAAAGGCATTAGACCTCTTAAAGGTTGTGTCAAATGCTAAATGGGGTGGAGATGAAGAAACTCTTCTTCATCTTTATCGATCACTTATCCGCTCAAAACTAGATTATGGATCCATTATTTATGGATCCGCCCGGCCCTCGTACATCAAAATGCTGGATACAATCCACCACCAGGGTCTCAGACTTTGTCTTGGGGCCTTCAGAACATCTCCCGTTGAAAGTCTTTACATCGAGGCTGATGAGCCATCTCTTGCAGATCGGCGCATCAAGTTAGCACTTCAATATATAACTAAGCTCAAATCCAACCCTTTAAATCCAGCTTACAACTGCGTATTCAATCCTGAATACCAGCAGGTGTATTCTTCAAAAACCAAAGCAATACCACCTCTTGGTATCCGTATTCAACAACATGTTGAAGATTCGGATATCGACCTTCCAACTATAGCAGAACACGGTATGCTGGCCACTCCACCATGGCAGCTGGTCAAGCCCCGTGTTGATCTCAGCTTAACCACTCATAAAAAATCTGAAACCAATCAGCTCATATTCCTACAGGCTTACAACGAACTGCGAGATTTTTATTCGGACTACAAACCAATTTACACTGATGGTTCTAAGGATGGTGAGACTGTTGCAGCAGCAACTGTTACACCTTCAACAACTTATGCTTCAAGGCTGCATGGTGGCAGCAGCATTTTAACAGCTGAAGCAAAGGCCATCCTCAAGGCCATTCAGCATATCAAAAACTCTACTGCTTATAATTACATTATCTTTTCTGACTCTCTATCATGCCTTCAGGCTATCAAAAACTGCAAAAGTGATCACCCCATTATAAGGGATATTTTAACCATTCACAATACATTTCTCGAATGCGATATCGTCTTCTGCTGGCTTCCTAGCCATATGGGTATAAAAGGGAACAATAAAGCTGATTCAGCAGCTAAGTCAGCGCTTAATTTCAAACATATCTCACAAACTAAAGTTCCATATACAGATTCCAAACACGCTATCAAATCTTATATCAAACAACGTTGGAGGTCCCAGTGGGACCAACAACAACACAATAAACTTCATGAAATACAACCTTATTTAGGTTACAAATCTCTATCTTCTTTTACCCGGCAAGAAGCGTGTGTCTTGCGACGATGTCGCATTGGACACACACATTTCACTCATTCATATCTTTTAAAGGGGGAAGATCCTCCGGTGTGTATTCCCTGCCAGTGTCCCCTCACAGTTAATCACATCCTGTGCGACTGCTGGGACACTGCACACGTAAGGGAAACATTTTACCAAAATGTTTCAATTTCACAACTTTTTAATCAAATCGGTGAACACCGTATTTTATCCTATCTAAAAGAAATCAATCTATTTGATAAGTTGTAGAATTTTAAACTCTCTATATCAGCTTTTAACCAACTCTGTGATATTTTGCTGATGTTTTTACAGCCTTCGTGCTGTATCACTTTTTATACCCCCGCCTTACAGCGTAAGCGGGGGTATATAGCGTTCATTCTGTCCGTCCGTCTGTCCGTCTGTCTGTCTGTCCGTCTGTCTGTCTGTCCGTCTGTCCGTCTGTCCGTCCGTCACAAATCTTTGTCCGAAGCATATCTCCTAAACTATACATGCTAGCTTCACCAAACTTCATACACTTATCAACCATGATCCCTAGATGTGCCTTTTGAGGGTTAGACTAACAAATGATTTTTATTTTTTGCGGTTTCCATGGAAACATAACTAAAACAGTGACTCTATGACCAAGTCCTTTGTCCGGAGCATATCTCCTAAACTATACATGCTAGCTTCACCAAACTTCATACACTTATCAACCATGATCCCTAGATGTGCCTTTTGAGGGTTAGACCAACAAATGATTTTTATTTTTTGCAGTTTCCATGGAAACATGACTAAAACAGTGACTCTATGACCAAGTCCTTTGTCCGGAGCATATCTCCTAAACTATACATGCTAGCTTCACCAAACTTCATACACTTATCAACCATGATCCCTAGATGTGCCTTTTGAGGGTTAGACTAACAAATGATTTTTTTTTTGTGGTTTCCATGGAAACATGACTAAAACAGTGACTCTATGACCAAGTCCTTTGTTCGGAGCATATCTCCTAAACTATACATGCTAGCTTTGACAAACTTCATACACTTATCAACCATAATCCCTAGCTGTGCCTTTTGAGGGTTAGACCACCAAATGATTTTTATTTTTTGAGGTTTCCATGGAAACATGACTAAAACAGTGACTCTATGACCAAGTCCTTTGTCCGGAGCATTTATCCTAAACTATACATGATATCTTCATCAAACTTCATACACTTATAAAACATGATCCCTAGATGTGATTTTGAGGGTTAGACCAACAAATGATTTTTATTTTTTGCGGTTTCCATGGAAACATGACTTAAACAGTGACAAAGTCTTTTGTACGGAGTATATCTTCATAACTATACATGCTATCTTTACCAAACTTTATACACTTATCAACCATGATCCATTGATGTGCCTTTTGAGGGTTAGACCAACAAAGGATTTTTATTTTTTTTGCGCTTTCCATGGAAACATGACTAAAACAGTGAATTTATGACTAAGTCCTTTGTCCGGAGTATATCTTCTAAACCGTACATGCTATCATCACCAAACTTCATACACTTATCCATATTGGTGCGTCTCTTGAGGGTAAGACCAAAAAATTATTTTTATTTTTTGCGTTTTACATGGAAACGTTACTAAAACAATGACTATCTGACAAAGTGCTTTTTCCTGAGCATATCTCCTAAATTATACATGCTAGCTTCAACAAACTTAATACACTTATCAACCATGATCCCTAAGTGAGCTTTTTGAGGGTAAGACCAACAAAGAAAGCCAGACTATAGTTTGAAGCGGGGGTATGTGAGCTGTGCTCACTTCTTTACTTGTTTGCTTTTGCAATCTTTCTCATTTCATTAAAATCTCACGCCGCTAATGGCTGTAATATTGCCCAAGCGGCGTTAAACAACAACTCACTCACGCACTCACTACACAGATTTCAATGGGAAGATGAAAAGATTAATTGATGTTCTATGTCTTATGATAATGTTTTAAACTATAACATTATGATTTTAGAGATAACCTATGGTTTTTAAGGCTGTTATAAGTCGGAGAACTTGGGTCCTACCCCGTTCTTTAATTGATAGAATATCGTAATTAATCAATATGTGTACAAACGAAATAACACAAAAGTTCTCAAGGAGCACACGACAAAGAAAGACTTCAATCATGGGCAGATACACATAATATAATTCATGAAAATCAGTTTGGATTTCGAAAAGGTCGATCAACTGTAGATAGCATGTTCACATTACAAGGCATTGTTAGTAAGTACCTATCCAAAGCCACAGGAGGTAGGATGTATTGTTTCTTCATTGACTTTAACAAAGCGTTTGACTGTGTGGATCATTCACTACTGTGGTACCGACTCATCGGTTATGGAATTCATGGGGATTTTCTTTACGTTGTGAGGGACATGTACTCTAAACTAAAATCGTGTGTGAGAACTGCGACTGGTATAACTGATTATTTCAATTGTTGTGTGGGAACCCGCCAGGGTTGTATGATAAGTCCAACATTATTTTCACTATTTATAAATGAACTGGTGACGGAACTCAAAAACGGAAACTGTCGGGGAATATTTATCTCAGAAACGGAACCAAATTTGTGCTCTTTACTTTACGCTGATGACGTGGCAAATGCAGCAGACAGTGCCGGTAGATTGCAGCAGCAAATCGACTGTATAAGTAACTTTTGTACAAAATGGGGAATGAGCCTTAACCTTTCAAAATCAAAGATTTTAGTTTTCAGGAATGGCGGGAGATTGAGACATTACGAAAAGTGGTTCTACGAAGGGGAGGAAATAGAAACTGTCTCATACTACAAGTACTTAGGAAATATCTTTACGCCAAAATTAATCTGGACGAAAACTACAACAGTATTAGCACAGCAAGCAGAAAAAGTCTGTCTTCTTATATATAGAATTCATTCCATATCTGGCGGTTTGACCATAAACACTGCTATTAAGATGTTTGACGCTATGGTTCTTCCTATTCTAACATATGGAGCAGAAATCTGGGGATACCAAATGTATGAAAGAATAGAAAAGGTACAGACTTCTTTCCTAAAGCGAATTTTAGGCCTTCCGAAAACAACAAGTAATGCTGCCGTCCTAGGGGAAACTGGCCGACAAAAAATCTTCATTCATCTCGTGTTAAAATGTATCAAATATTGGACTAAACTCTTAACCATGGATCTCAATCGCATTCCTAAACAAACGTACCTAATGTTGTATGGACTGGAGGAAGCTGGACGCACATCATGGGCAACTCACATAAAAAACATCCTATTTCAATACGGGTTTGGTTATTCATGGGTATTTCAGGACGTGGGGGATGCAGGACTTTTTCTATCAAATTTCAAACAGCGTATTCAGGACTGTGGGTCTCAGCAATGGCATATTGATATTCTTGAAAAACCCAAATTAAGAACTTACTCTACTTTTAAAATGAATTTACAATTGGAGCCATATTTATACTGTATAAATGCTAACCCTTTTAAAGAAACTTTAACTCGATTCCGATGTAGCTGTCATCAACTCCGGATTGAAACAGGACGTCATCAAAACGAAGAAGAGAATGAAAGAACATGTTTCTACTGTGCAAGGTCAGGCTTAACGTATATAGAAAATGAGTATCACTTTATAATGATTTGTAATGCATATTCACAATTGAGGGTCAGGTACTTAGATAGGTATTATTATACAAATCCAACCTACATTAAATTCATTAATCTTATGTCAACACAAAGTAAATCTACACTATGTCAGTTATCCAAGTTTATATTTTTTGCCTTAAAGTACAGATTGTCACTCAAAGTTTAATGTATTTCATGTTATATTTGTATATATGTATATTTTTGGATATTTTGTATTGATATGTTCATTGGGCCAGTGGCCTACAAACTTCACTAATAAACTCATTCATTCAAACTCATTCATTCAACGACAATATCCCCTTCCGGTTTTGACTGCGGGGGACAAACACTTAAGAGTCTTATTGTTCAAAGTCCCTTAGTTAATCCTTTCCTTCCAATCCGACATTGACCCTATCTTGACATCAGGATCGAAGTGTTTAATGAAAGACCAAAATGTATTTGAGTTGAAAGTAAGCAAAATGGGAACAATGGGAAATTCCCAATATATATTTATTTGTACCTTTCGTAATGCCAAAGCAAGCAGAATTTCATCATTATACAGACACATTTCTTATTACTAAAACTCATCCTGCTACCCTAACAAGCATCACTTTCGACAATAGTCAATGCAAGATCATTTTGAAGCAATTACATAGTTTTATGAATCTAGCACTATTTCCATCTTTAATTGACTGGACGACGTTTGAAATACCGAAAGAACATTTAAATTTATTCCAATAAAAACTCAACTAGTAAATTACTTGTAAAACCAGATTTTCTGACATCAGCGACATGATGTTACTCAAATAACACTTGCTATACTTCACAGCTGTAATGCCCGCTGGGCGAATTACGTTAAGTGGGTATCTTCTTGCTGTTCCAACCACCTGAGTCTCCTAAAGGTCATATTCAACGTCATTAGACGGGATCGTCTTCAATTCACCAAAACCCAGAATCAAGATTCTTAAATTAAACGTCTCCTTGCTGATGGCGCAAAAATCTAAATCAATGTTATATTGTCTATAATCTCGCAGGCGGGAGGTTAAGTCATTTATCACATACGCTATTTCTCTATAGGTTTAGGGTCATGACGTCAAACCATTTATATGAAAACGTCACCTCGTTAATACAGGATATCATATCACTTATTAATTAGTCTGACGTGCTGACGAGATAAAAAGAATAATCTCATAGTACGAAAGGCTATTGATCAGATGCAGAATAATGGATTTCTTCCTATACATGTTGAATAATTGATATTTATGTTCTTCAAGATAAGATGATTTCTGATTAAAGACATTACATGTAGGTACACTTAAGACTTTGAACAGTCATACAGTTCTCTACTCTCCAATTTTGCATAGCTCTTCAGAATTGAAACTTTAGAATGCTTGAAGATTAATTTGAATCGACAATAATTACAAGTGAATCGTTTACAAGAACACGGAATAATATAGATAACTTCAAAAGATTATTGAAGTGAGTATAGGAAAACACACTACCTTTCAAATACACGTTGTTAGAGAAAGCAGTAAACCATATTTAACCATATTTGGTAACAAACAGTTTTCAAAAATGGTTTTCAATATCATAATGCGCTTACAGAAATGTCTGAGAAATATAAAAATGACATCAAAGATTTTCAAATAAGTATAAAAGCCATTGATAGGCGACTGCGCACTCATGTTGATTAAATACTTAAGATACCTTTAATTTTGACAAACCATTAGTGTCATTTTTGTTCTAAATGACCCTGTAGTTTGATTATCATGAATTAATTTGAAACAACATTTAATCTTTGAAGGGCTTTAAGCAGGATCATCATTATCCTACTCGGCTAAGATCTTTTTCTAGGGAAAATATGAAGAAGGGGCTTGTCCCCATGTAACCTTAATGAAGGTTCGAAACAGGTAAAAAATGTATAATGTCTGATCCCTATTAGCTGTAGAGTCAGTTCACAACATTTTAGCTTTCCCCCCACAAACCAAATTTAAAAACTATTACACACATTTTCCAAGGATTCTGTACATTAGATATCAGAATTCTCTAGACGTTATTTTCCAATATGAAGAAGATGAAATAGGTCTTTAGGGGGTGGCCCTTATTAGGGATCATTGGATCACCATATCTATAATCTATAATCCCATGGCCAATTAACCAAGGACTCCGTACACAAGACATTTTGTTTCTTTGGAAAAGACAAAAATAGGCTTAAATGCGTGTCCCTTATTGCATGTAGTAGGAGTCACAATGTAACCAAATTTATAACTTATAATCCTCACTATTCAAGGTGTAGGTACACAAGATTTCACATTCTTGGAGTCACTATTTTTTCGAAAAAGTTTTAAGTTTATGGCCGGATGGATAGATGGACGGACGGACGGGCGCTGGACGTTATTCAGTGCCACTAGACCAAACGCTACGTTTCCGACTATTGAAGCAGTAAGTCAATACTCCTAAACATTGTGTATTTTCATAATTAAGAAGTTTTTCCCCATAAAATCGAGCTTTTATTTTCTGGGACAACCTTGTTAAATATTACCTTAATGGCCGGGCAGGGGCGAATTTTCACAAAGCTTTAAAACTGAGAGTTGGAATTTACTTTGAAGGATTATAAAGAGTTACTATTAGCTTCATGTAAACCTATGACAAATTTGATTAAAAGAAGTTGAACTCACACATAACTTCTCCGATGAGCCACCTGTCCTTGCCATAGAACTCAAGCATGGCTGAAGGCTGACACACGATGAGCACCAATAGATCCGCCACACTAAGACTCGTAAGGAAATAGTTCATCCGGGTTCTCATGGACTTCATCCTCACTACCACCTGGATCACTAAGACATTACCCACAATGCCCACAAGAAACACCAGGCAGTTAGCAATAGTGAAGTAAAGGAAGAGATACAGAGGATATTCCATTGTTTTGGTGTTTGATCCAGATTGATTCACATTGCCAAACATGCTAATGTTGGCAAGGCTTATGTCGTATGGTGGAGATAGTGTTGTCATATTACTGGACTCCCTGATCACCTTCGATAGTTGTCCATCCCCTGAGGACAGGATCTCCAGCTGAATATCCACTGAAGACATCGTGTTGACGTGTTGCTTATTCAATTAGATGCATGTGCTCCATTGTTATACAAGTCGATCCATGAGGTTGATGTTTCCCTGGTGCTGAAAACAGTTAATGAACGAGATTATTTATCTTAAAGGACATTTGTCAAGAGGTTTTAGCGACATTCATGTAGTTCGATTAAATCAATGACCCCACTGAGGCCAAGGAGTCGGTAGTTCCGCCGGAAATAGAGTCCGTAAATAGTAAACAGGCGTTTGATTGATTTTAAAGTTGATTGGATGGGGAATATTGGTATTGGTGTTCCGCCAACGTGGTCTCATTTTGATTGAATGAATTATTTTTCGTCAGAATATGTATGAGAATTGTAGTTTACTAAAACACACACACCAATGCTAATAGTTCATTGCAATTAGGTTAGGACAATATTTGTGTTAAAGACTAAAGTTACAGTACATTTAAGTGAATATTCATAGAAAATTGACTATATAGTTATGACTGTACATTGTAAACGACAAAAACAAAATTTTAACGCTCCGCGAAATAGAGCTATTTAGCCCTTTAGATGCCATTACATATGATATAAACGTACATATGAATATAGATATATTTGTTTTGTCTCATGAACATTTTAAATAATTCGCAGTATGTTCATACGTTTATAATCAAGATTGCTGTAATATCAATTAGGGGTGAAGGTAGATAGGAACGTATGAGAAGTACGGCTCAGTTATTACGATTTGCTTACGGCATTACACCTTTCAGATGACGTCAAGCTTTCCAATCCTTAATAATGGATCACAAATAGCCCTGTAGTCACATAACTGGAATTCATAGTCATTTCAAAACACAGTTGTTGATTTTATCCTATTTCCATCCACGTCCCAAAAATGCAAGCTAAGATTTGCGTTTATCGAATATGAAGTAAACACGATCACTTTAAAGTTGTCATGAATTCCAGTAATGCTGTTCCCAACACCGTGACTAGAAATTTTGATAAAAAAAAAAAATTCTATTAACTTGCAAATCGTGTCTCTCAAGCCTTTTTCAGATCACATTTTATCTCAAATACATACCATTTGAAGGACACCATTGTGTGAAAATAACATAAAATAATGGTAGATGCACTACAACTGCAGAACAGATTTTCAAACACAAAAATAATGTTTTGAAAACAAATATGTTTTGTTACAAGATCTCGAACAAGCAAGACATTAAGACAAAGTAAATACTGTGTTTACGTCATTATAACGCTATAACGCTATTTTTTGGGTATCTTCGACAAACCGATATTTACCGACACCAAAATTTCTTACTTGAACGTTTCATTGGCATTAAATAATCATGGTCCTTCAGGATTATATTTAAACACGGGAAAATACTTGAAGATCGATGGCTTGAAATACATTCTTGTTATTATAATATGATCATTATCTTTAAAACAAAGTTCATTTTCATCGTTTTACGGTATTGAAGGATCGATGTGTTTAGAAAACATATTACTCCTTAATCCTATGAGAATTCACTCTTAAGTAGTAAAATAGTCAAATTTGTTTAATTTTCGTAGCATTCGAATTAAAAAAAAAGCAGTAATGTAGCATGTTGCATTAATAAAGCATGGCCACAATAAAATTGTACTTGTACATGTTCTTATCGTTTGATAATTATAACCAATTCTTTTTCAAGAGAATATTCATGTAATGTCATTTAACTAAGGCCTTGTTAAACTTTGTACAATGCAGAATTGTTAAAAGTTTATTTCAACAATTCTTTATCATGTTTAGCATGCTTGGATGCCAAAGTTGTGTCAGAGGAAAGGCGTGGGAAATCATTGAGAGGGGTTGTTCTTATATATATGTTTTGCTTAACATTATTTCTATGATTATTCTATGGTTTGATTATCCTTACAAATTTATGCATTAGTTCAATCTTCTGTAACACCTGCGAGACGCTCGTGGATCAATATGATGTGTATATTGCATTGATCAGTATTGTATTACCGTGAAAATTATCAAATGGATTCTATCTGACAGCGTAAATATTCAATCTGTCATAACGATTTATCATCCATAGTAGATAACCTATTGGATAATAAGCTCATAGTAACAAATTTTAAGATCTCCTACACACGTTGCTATGATAAATATGCCCCAATCGCCCTCCACATTCAGACAATTTGATTTGTTGCAGTTACCTACAAAAATCTGTTAATTACAATAAGTTTAAGCTTTGTCTAATGTTTTTCTGTGCAGTAAAATCTGGATTTCAAAAATGTAATGGAGAAAAAATTAAATCACTTTCAAAAAGCATCTTTAAAACCTTGGATATCGTATTTTCTCATCTCTCTCTAAATCACTTGTACATTAGATTGTTTATTTGTTTACAAAAAGGTAAGCTTGTTGTTTCATACCCTCATTCTAGGTCGCCCTCGGACCAAACAACTAACTACTACTACAAGCAAGCTATTTTGGCAGCTGTGTAGGCTATACGCATAATAGTCCACTGATATTTAGGTCAACATCACCAATAACGCCTGGTTTACTGCGGTGAAGCGACCACCAAATATGAAGAGAATGGGTGCAACGGCTCATGAGGTATTCCATTAAGAAGAAACGGAACGAAAGAACAGACACCGTTCACCGCTAGATGAATGCAGAATATGAGTAAAGATTTATCGGTATGTGTACCACTGACGTTAACGGTTATAGTGACAGCAGTGCCAAGTACACCTTCACCACAAGACACTTGTACACACTTACATCACATACGAGCATATATCGTGTTTATGGGTTAACCGTTTTAGCAATCTATCAGAACTTTTCTTTTCAAAAAGACCTCAGAAGTGTTTAATGAAAAGTTCAAACGGTTTCTTGTCTAAATAGCTTCTCTTAAGAATGTTTGATATTTGGTAAGATGCAAATATACCAAATTGATTTTTTAAGTAAGGCAAAAACGATTGAAATAAGATTTCATTTCTTGGAATTCTCTCAAGTATCGCTGTTACAGGGTGACCACCATGATAATAAGTTTCCCCCAGAATGTTTACTCTTTTTTATAAACGAACGAAACTTTTCAAAGGAACATCACTTATCATATACAATTTTGCAATTCAATCTGTCAGTTGGTTCTATGTTGTTACATGAATTATAAAATAGTTTGTATGTTAACTAAACAAAAATCGATAACAAAGAAGTTGTAATGGTGCATCAAATATTACAGGGCTTTATTATAATCGACTGTATCATATCTAAGACTGGAATCATTAGGAATTAAACGTTAAACAAAGAAGAGTGTTGACAACCTTTTACTTCCTTCTACGGAGTGTTGATAGATAGTTCACCATTTGCATGCCCCCATTGCTAAACTATAATGTCACTTAGAAACTTAGTGGCAGTTTCCGAAAGTCACCTGTATTAATATCAATACAGTTTTTTTTAATGAAGGTAACTCTGTAATACACTCTTTAAAAAAAGAAACACAAAAGTTATATTGAGAATCCTGTTCTCTTGTAATAGCGCTAAAAAGAATGCTATTATTATATTTCGTATATATATATATATATATAACGTTAAACATATATATATGCAGAATTTTAATAATTTCAGCGCCAATCACATTTAACATTGCCGTATTTTCATAGCATTTGAAGAATAATTTGCTAACAATTTTCGTCGAGAAAATCAAAACGCGACACGGTAGAATGATATGAATATGATATGACATTACTGTTTATCGTCGGTTAATCAATATTTTGTCCATGATTTCATTCCTTTGTTAAACAGTTTTGGTAGATCAGCCTGATGGTGTTATCTTATCTGTTTTTTTCAGGGACATTTGACTGCAACATCAACAACGACAAATGTTTTCGATTATGGACCAAATTGTTACAGTTACGATAATGCCACTTTACATACAGTACACATACCAATGCTGACGTGAAAATGGTCACTCGATCATCAGATCTAAACAGAAAAGAACACCATTAGAATGAACTCGATTGACGTGGACATCAAGGTAAAAATACGCCCCAGGCACTTCAAAGACTGCCCATGGCATTGCAGGATGATTGCGGAAGAAGCTCGCAAAGAGACATCATCGACTTATTAAGTCCATGTCGAACGGATTCCAAGCAGGAATTAGTTCCAATGGTAGCTAAATAAAGTTTTATCTTTGACGCCTACTTGCGAACTAAAAAAATAAAGAATACAAGAAAATCAATAAATTAGGTTGTTTTAGTGTTGATCAACTCTTTGTCTTTAAATATTGGAATTTCCATCTATTGCTTCTGCTTCATTTTATATGGCTGCCCTTAATTTGAACCAATGAATTCCTTGAGTAATGTTTTATTTACAATTATTGTTTGAGCGTAATATCGGCATGTCGCTTAAAAGCACTATTGCAAGTTTAGTTTTTCCGGTTCAAATAAGATATTTTAAGGCACATGAGGACACTTTAGCTTTCTATCGATGCCGTGAATAGGTTTCATTCTTTACAATTGATCATGACCTGCAATCTACAATGAAAATGTACAGAAGGCGGCTGTCGGGTTAAAGGTTTTAAAAACCTATGGTCAAATGTGCACAAGACGAATAAATAATGGAAAGTTAAAAACGGCTTAACTATTAAAATGTGCAGCTATTGAATTTTATTAAACTCAGATCAAGGGATGAAGAATAGTTTATTTAAGCAATGTTTTGAATTAACGGATTTAATAACATATAATTAGCATTGTCATTGCACCAGTCTGATTAAAAGCGACCGCGTTCCGAGGAATAAAAGTTTTTAAAGATTGACTCCAGCGGGATTCGAACATACTCTTGTAAGGGCTTTCCTCTCTACAACAGTCTGAAAGCACCCTCGTAGCTCGCACATTCTGACGAAATCTCAATTAGCCAATCACAATGTCTCCGGCAAAAGCCTTCGGTATCGGTATCTAGGGGCAAGTAACTCCCATTTACCATTCATTAACCTTGATCACTATCATTATCGCTATCCTTATTTTAAACGCGATGACGTGATTAGTCCGCTAATGACTAGATTTTGTCATCCTGCTAATTAGCGTTTATGAATCTGCCCTCTCTCCTTCCTTATACCCTGATCTCTTGGGTCTCTGAGTCCCTTGTATGGCCGGCGGCTCGATATTCGTGGCTATGCTGACATGGTTTTTTTTCTTCTGCCAATTAAATGTTGTTAATCAAAGAGCTTGAAGCTACTAGCTTGATTTTTTTCATCCGGGTTGGGCCCGCTGTTGCTGAATGAGGGTTGTCTCACTGGCTGGTTAGGTAGTTAGCGATATGAGGGTTTTGGCTTGAAAGAGATCAGGGTATTAGGAAGGAGCGAGAGTGGATTCATATACGTTGATTAAACAGGATGAGGTTATGTCTGCGGTATACTGGTGTCAGCACGTACGAGCTGTGAGGCTGTTTTCAGAGCGTTGTGAGAGGAAAGCCCCTGATTGAGCACGTTCGAATCCCGCTCGAGTTAATATTTAAAACCTTTTAATCCTCGGAACACGGACGATTTTAATTAGTTATTGGATTAACCAAAGTAGCTGCAGTTTTTTTCTTTTCTGGTTGTAACCAAAATTTGAATATTTCCGATAATATAGTTCATGCAACGTTACATTAAATACTTCCGGTCCTTTAGAATCAAGTTTATAACCAGAATACGTACATATATGGTAAATAACTTACGAGGTTGATAACCCGAGTGCGTATCATTAGTAAGATCATGGACATGCATTATCTGTGCATTCGTTTTCTTAACGAAATATATGTGTGCGCTAGTGCCTTTAATATATTATTTTCTCTAGTGTACCACAACAATTTCTTTTTAGGCTGCGCAATTTGTGAAACGTTTTATTTTCTTCTTCGCTTCATTAGGGTGAGTGATATAATGGGGTTTAACGTGCCCACAGCAACAGTTCCGACTTTCAAAACGTGGGAAAAGATAATCCAACCGAGAATGGATAGATCATGGACAAAAGGATCGCAAGGTTGATGGAACAGGCGGAAAGAAAGACAAAGTGAGAGGAAGACAAAGTGAGAGGAAGACAGCAAGTTGAAAAACTTAGTCTGCCTTTTATCCGTTGACCTGACAACGTGGATGCCGCTTCAAAGAGTATGTACTATGTAGGCCCTGGCTGGCATATCACCCTCAGAGTGACTGAAGCCTCCAGAACACCACACCGCGATAAGCTATTGAGTCAAGTGGTGGCACGTGATTAGATAAACTTACACACCTCGGTGTGATATGTTCCCATTCTCTTAACATTGGTTCATTCTCATATCAACCTGTTATAACGTCATCATCGGTTGTTTCTCC
Source organism: Phorcus lineatus (assembly GCA_921293015.1). NCBI lineage: Eukaryota > Metazoa > Mollusca > Gastropoda > Trochida > Trochidae > Phorcus > Phorcus lineatus. Next base: position 39,767,810 of record OV121088.1, read on the forward strand.
TTACACACCTCGGTGTGATATGTTCCCATTCTTTTAACATTGGTTCATTCTCATATCAACCTCTTATGACGTAATCATCGGTTGTTTCTCCATATCGCCCTAGGGCACTATCACATATCATTCAAATCATATATTATGTCCTTTGTTTTTACGCAGGTAGGTGTTATGAGATGTTCAACCTACACAAACGATTAGACTTGGTATATATATAAATGTATATGTATATATACATGAAAATATATAGGTGTAAGGTTATGTCAATTTCTAATCATTAGAATCAAATATTTAGCTTTAAAATCTCAAGCAGCCAGATGTTGTTAATATCCTACTGGACTCGTTAGGTCAGGACACATAAACACGCAAAGTAAAATGTTTACAAATTAATTTTATAAAAACTATTTGGTTTGAAAACTTTGTAGGAATGTTCCGCGGGAGTGTAAGCCAAATAATGACCGGATTGCCTCGCGTTATGGCAAAAAAAACTCAGCTCGGGCTGACGCCTGCGCGAGTTTTTTTGCCATAATCGCTCGTTACCTGGTCATTATTTACTACAAATCGCCCTTGGGCACTATCACATATCATTAAATGGGCAGGCGTTATTATGTCCTTTGTTTTTATTTGAAGTCTATATGCCATATCCACCATCTACGCAGGTAGGCGTTATGAGATGTCCAACCTACACAAACGATTAGACTTGTAAAACTTTGATAGTATATAAGTATATAAGACTTATCACTAGCGAAAGTGGGATTCGAACCCGGGACCTTTCTGCTGGCGAGTAACACCTTTACCATTTGAGCTAACGAGGATCCCTGCTTGTGATTGTAAATTTTGTTGTGTCATGTCTGTACTGTTTCCCCTGGTGCATATATATGTATATGTACATATACATACATGAAATATATAGGTATACGGTTATGTCTATTTCTAATCTTTAGAATCAAATATTTAGCTTTAAAATCTCAAGCAGCCAGATACTATTAATATCCTACTGGACTCGCTCGGTCAGGACACATAAACACGCAAATTCAAACGTTTACAAATTAATTTTATAAAATTTATTCGCTTTGAAAACTTTGTAGGAATGTTCCGCGGGAGTGTAAGCCAAATAATGACCGGATTGCCTCGAGTTATGGCAAAGAAAACTCAGCTTGGGCTAACGCCCTCGCGAGTTTTTTTGCCATAATCGCTCGACACCCGGTCATTATTTACTACATAGCCAACGTCAAAACGAGCCACATAACTTCTATTTATCATGACTAAATAGTTTACAGTAATTTATGCTAGGAGTTGACAGACCATTGACATCAATAATATGAAAATCAATATCTTAATTTATGCATAACTATTGTTAAATTGAAACTATTGTATCCATGACAACGTATGTTTGCGTCAAGCCATTGGAATCCGATAGCACTGTTGTAAAATTTATGAAGGTGAATAGAAATACTGATGTGGAGATGTCAACCATCGATTTTGTTCTGTTTCACTATGTGTAATTCTTTTAATTGTAGTCTAGTAATGCTTACATTATCAACAACTACTAACTCCCTCTAACATCAAAGCCGTATGATTTAATCGGCATTGACTCCACTTGTTCAATTAGAATATATACTGTTTATAGTCCTCTGGACCCTGTTGATAAAACTCGTAGAGAAAACTAGACTTTTAAACTTTGAAAAAGAGTCTAAAATATCTCGCTAGCCTACGCTTAACTGGAATTGAACAGAAAACTACTTGTGTGTTCACCACAGTCAATATCTAACTTCTTCATGCATCAGAGAAAGAAACCGAAGAAAGATTTTTACACTCCAAACATTTACAAATGGAATTTTAACTGAAAGATGTTTAGATACTGATAATCACCATATCCTTTTAAGCCGTTTTCATTGTTATAAAGATGAAAGTAGTTTCCTTAAACTTATTTGGAGGAAATTGTCTTATGTTGGGTTAAAATTTCTTAGTAAAAGGGACAGGTTTGTCAGTATAACAATCCAAATAAGTGAGATATTTCATTCATAAATGATATTTCAATAAAAATAATAGGAAGTTCAAATGAACTGTAAATTGATCAACAGCTGTATATAAAGGCAACTTAGTATAATATTGAAAATAATGTTTACGTTGGTGACAGTTTTAATTGAAAATATACAGAGGAATAGTCTTTACTTGTGTTAATGTGAACATTAATCATTCAAAATTGATACTGCTATGAAGTTAATTTTGAAACGCAGTGTCCTTGCGACTATGAGAATAACTCGACTTTGCCATTATCACCAATTAGCAAACGCACGCCAGACAAAGATAAACGCTTAAAGCTGCGATAGTCTTGTTATGACTTTGAGGTATAAGAACACGCTAAATATCTCGTTAGTGGCCGAGTATTCGTCAGTGGAAGCATACCATACTCGTCAGTAGAAACATACCATTCCACGACAGGAACAGAACACTATGAGACAGGAATACAATACCCTTGCATGCCTGTCAGAAGCTTCCATTTCCTCGGAGGCAATTTGTCCCAAAATGATAGAAAGCATGGTTAGAATTACTCTTTGTTTATTAATTAATATATTCGCCCTAGAGCTAGTGTCTCTTTTGATTTATTTTACATGAAATGGTTTGAAAAGAAAAGAGAAATCTTTGCTTTCAGAAATAGTATAGAGAACTTGTATAAAATAACGTGGGAGATGTTCATTTTTGATTTCACTGAGGTGGTTCACTTAAACGTGCTCAACTGTCATGCAAAAATATATATTCGTCAGATCGTACACAATGTTAATTGATGTAGTACACATAAACGCTTGCTTTGACACAATTAATTGATTGATTAACGATGGTAATGACTTCACAATTATCCATCACACGCGATGCATTTGTTAGAAAAATTGACATTAGTTATGACATGTACACGTCTGGTAAACAACTTAAGATAAAGAACAAGGCCTTGGGTAAATATACTCATACTCATCAAAAGATACAGCGGCTTATATGCAAGAAAAACTCGACTATCATAATTGGAGTTGCTGATACTGTAATAAATGATGCAAAATGTATCCTTCCATAAATATTTATCACATCTGTAATACCAACTTTCAGAATCTTTCATACCAGAATGCCACCAGAGTAAGTTGATGAAATTTCTTACAAATCCAATAGAAAATGCTTTATAGTAAAAACATGTTTTAACGCATTTCAATTTCATTAAAGATTTCACAGGTAGATTTAGAGCGATGACGTGTTAATTCAATTCGGTTGCTAACTGTATCTCTATGTTGATTTCTATACTTGTTTGAGTTAATGATGTAAGTTGTAACGGTGGAGTAAGAAATATCATTTCCGATCAGCTGTTCATCCTGTTGCAAAATTGTATTGCATCTTATGCATATTTTGGATGGATTTTAATTTGTAATCTTAATATCTTTAGTAATCTTTTCTTACATAATGTACCTGAAAATGGTAAGAAAACGAGTTTGCCTTTATGTTTTCTAAAACTAGGCTAAATAGACAAAGCAAAGTGTCGAAAGAACACATTTTCTAACTGCTAAAATTTTGTTTGAAATGAAAATTAACCTACCTGAAAAGTATACACTTCCCTGAGCTGAAGGAATAAGATACGAGTCCATCCTTTCCGTCTCACGTCTCTCTCCACCTGTCTGCTACAGGGGAAACTCCTCACATACTCGCTCACAGAGACCGTGCACGGAGCTCCAGTAGTTTCCTTCACCTAGCGCAGTCGCATCGATCAACCAATATCAGCCTCTCTCTTTTCAGTCTTCATATGCTCAAGGGCTCGCTTCAGGCTCAGGGATCTTCCTGAATAGCGGGATCTCTCTATAATTGGACTATTCTCTGAAAATAGCAAATACCCCTAATTTTATGTCGAATACATCTTCACTGTTCCGCAGCGATTTCTTTTATATAATCGTACCGGATTTGTCACCACTGAAGCTAAAAACATTCACAGAGAAGTTCTTTATCATTTCGTCGTACAGATTATGCATGTTCTTGATACAAGGTTTTCATGGAAACTGCTTTTACACAGTATTATGCGGCAATCAACGCCTGTTGTCTAACTATCATTTATCATGTTTATCGAACATTTATCCTTTCATTTTCCTGGCCGATTTGATAAGCAAATATCATAATATATGCATTTCGAAAATAAAGACGTAAGTTCAGAAAGGTGATTTGATCTTTTCTCAAGAGATATGGTATTTTTGCTGTTGTTTAAGCCACGTACAAAATTTACGAAACAAACTCTGTGACATTTAAAAAAGTCCCTATACAAGTTTGATCAACCATAAGTACAGACAAATAGTGTTGTACAGTTTTTTCTTATCATGTTACCCAATAAACATTTTCTTGTAGGACATATCGTAATAATTTTATGTGATCAACTAAGTTATATTTTGCTTCATCTTGTAAACCTAATGTAATTACGATGAAACAACAGTATCAAATGGTAATGTATCCTTGAGTTACTCAATTTCTACTTCTTGCAATTATTATTTAAAGGTTTTAATTAGGATTAACCTATACGTGTTGGAATTACGTTTGGATCTCTTATATATTTCATATTATATTTGCTGTAGTTTACTACAGTATAAGGATTACCTAACAAGATAGATTTTTCAATCGTTTCGTTATTTTTTTACAACTTCTAAAACATATGCTTTCTCTATTTCTTATTAATCTATCTTAATGGCTTTTGCCCGGTGTCAAGCTTTTGAAGTATTATTTGAACTTTGATATAAAATGCCAAATTGCAACTTTACATATTTTCATTTCTGTAAAATGACATCTCTTTACCATAAAAGGTTTTTGTATGTAAGCATTTAATCATTCTCTTTAATTAAAGGCTTTTTCACACTTCAGCATGTGTGAGGTGGAACCATCATTTTTGAAAAGAGTAGGCGGTGTTGAATGCTGTCAACTAAGGATGATGGAATTGAAAAGCAAACTTGATAGCTACAACTTTGACACATGTTATTACCAGATACAGTACTAGGTGATATCAGATGAACGACACTTTATGTACAACTCGTTAGCGTTCAATGTCGTGGAAATTGTCTCTTTTAATTTTGCTATCTCAAATCATTTCCCTACCGTCACATTGTATCTAAATTTCAGCCACAATCGATCAGCAAATACACACATTGTCATTCATGACAATCATGATTAATTTGCGCCAATAAACATATTCATATTGCTATATATTTAAGTTATAATAGTTAACAAATAGAGACGTTAATATCGTTTTCGTTATATTTCAATAATTGTCATTTTAATAAATCACACCACTAGAGCATAAGTTATCATACAATATGTAAATTGACGTTGATATGGATAACAAAGGATGTCTATCGATAGGCGTACTAGCTGTAAAGCCTGGATGTGTAGTGTTGAATTGGTCGATCGTTTAGATATAATGAAAACATCAATGATAAGAACAAGACAAGAACAAGTGGAGCATAAGTCGAGTGATAAGGGCAGCTGTTCCAGTGTTCTTGTTCTCGGAACATGACATTTTGTGAAGCATACATGATGTAACGGGTTTATCTCAAAACGTCTTTACAAAATTAAGTCAAATAAAGTTCAATTTTATCAAGTTGTAAACCATGCGATTGGTTTGGGGTATATTGGCATCATACTCTCTTCTCGTAAAAAAGTATGCTTCATTAAACAAATTATCAAATTTTATTCTGGAAATTTGTAATTAATGAACATATAGATTGCCATTGCAAGATTGTTTTCTGGAGATTTAAGTACGGGTTTCCTACAAAATAATGTTTGCATTTACACACACAACTTACCTCTAAATCCCTAATTTGTGATGTAGACATATTTCAATATAGCACCATATAATGTTGAAAACATGCTCCGAGCAATTTGAATATCAGTGTCTTTTGGTTTTTATATTTGAGTGTTGTCCTCACGGCTGTACGGCTGTGTAACTTTGGTAATATACATATTATCTATTGTGTTCAATTCATGTAAACTTTAATAGCATCTTAATAAGTATAACGTCACGAACAATTAAAATGAAACTGTAAGTTACCATGAATTTAATTAAACTTGTTAACAAAGACCTCACAGATATTACATATGGTGTGCATGGCAATTAAACAAATATCTACTGTCAAAATTACAAAGCTGTTGCCTTCATTTCAGATGTTTTCTTTCAAAAAGAAAGACAATAGAAGATTTTACACCACCTTGAGATTGATTTTACATTACCTTATTTCGACTATTAGGCCTGTTGCTTAATTCTAAATGTTTTATCAAAACATCAAATATTTATAAAGACAGCGCATACCCACAGATCCGCAGAGCAGATGTTTTATTCAATGTCTGTGGGAGCTCCGAATGCCGCAAAACTGTATTCAACATTTAGTATGAAATGTATGTTTACCAAATCCATACATGTTCGTGATTAACATTCGATTATTGAACACCGCAATGAATGTGGACGTATTCAAGCTAGCCAGTCGTCAATAATCGTTCAAAGTCCCTTGTCAACATACCGTAAAGAATGTACATCATGGATCATCAATACTTTTGTTTTCACAATGAAGCAGCACATTATCGTACAGCAATAGCAAAAGCACAAGGAAGATGAAAGAAATAGAAAATGAATAGAAATAATATAATTGGACGAATCGTTTAGTGTTGTATATTCGGAATTTCAGACTTCAAACTAAGATTGTTGAGATTTATATATACAATTTCAAAGGGTTTTTTCACGGTTTTAGAACGACTCAGTTTGGTCGAACTTTCATCTGTTGAAATGTCAAACTCGGATGACCTAGCCAGGAGCATAACAGGTAACCAAAGCAAACAAACAACCCCTAGCGTGATATAATATTGAGTCAAAAAAGCAGTTTTGTTCTTGATGAGTTTAAACCACTTCTTTGATGTAACATTTAATAACGTCAACGTTAATGGTTTGTGAAAGGCAAATCCTTTGTAGAGGCTAGTTAACACATCTATGAATATACGGAATATGAAATTGCTTGACAAATAGGACTGTGTGATTAATCAAAAACAAGACCGAAGCAATTCTAAAATTTGTAATAACGATAAACAAATATTTTCTTTGATAAGCGATTTCATTGTGACGTAAAATAATTTAGCATTCTTTGTTCTATGTTTTTCACTTCCTATGATCGTTAGGGCGAAGGTAATATATATTGAATATTTCATTGCACACTATTGAAAAAATACTATTGCTTTCGGGGAAACGTGGTTTTCTGAGTTAATATCGACGCAGAAATCCCCTGTTTTCTTGTTATCAAATATATCTATGAGTTATATGAAACAAGTCTTCATCAAGAAGAAAAAAAGATTTCTATGGGTTTACAACTTCTTTTCTTAAAGAGATACGAAGTTTCAGTGTAGATAGAAACACCGTTATATTAATTAGTGATGCTTTATCTTATCTTTTTGCAATTAGGAAGTTGTAAAGCTATAGAATTTCGATGTTTTCATCCGACCAACTTAAAAAATGCCACTCAAAGAAGTCATCATCAGCTTAACAGATATACGTTAGCACCAGTTAGTGTTTTGACTGTCAATCGCAATAAGTTGCCTTTTATCGAGGTTACTCTGTTAACGTTTAATGTTAGACATAACAAAGTATCCAGCCAATCCGTTTTTGTTGATTATGAAATGTGTCACACTCACTCGTGATCTAACGGTTTGGAAACCGAATTCAAAATAAAGTATCAACAAGACTTTAATGGATGAGTAAATGGAAACATAGCGACGTCACCTCAAAACAGTCATCGACAACCATGTGTAATTATCAATGTCATAACAAGGGCTTTCAGACCTTCCCTCAGACCTCAAATGACTTTTATTGACTTGGTTGTTCAACGAAACAACAAACATATCTGCCTTGTTGAAATTTCAAAATATCAGAATAGAATATGTTCAGTACATAATTATCTTCCTTAAAAAGATAAAAATTGTTTGAAACATATGTTACAGTTTTCTACAAACCGCGAAAACCTACAAGTACAAAAATAGTACAGACGATAATTGAAGAAATGCATATTATACAATGACCCAATAAGAGAAGTAAAGATGACTTAAATGACAGACGACCACTTCTTAGTGACCAGAGTGCTCAATGATGAATTGGATAGCTTGCGTATTTTACTAAGTAAGTAATCAAGGGGAAATTGATGTACTTTTCCTGACAAAAGCCAACAGAATGCGTCAATTGCTAGACGTCTAGCATGAACGGTGACAAAAAAATTAGGAAGTCTATCCAAACTGCTTTTAATAAAACACGCTATGGAGTCTTGCACTGATATTTCTATCACCAAGTACTATTTCAACTTATTTAATAACACTATGCAAAAGAGAACAATTTCGACTTTATTCAATACATGATTTCAAAATTGAAGAATCTATTAAAACAGAGCAGTTTATTGTGGTTACAAAATGATGAAAGGCTATTGCATGTGATAACAAACCGTTATATGAAAAGCTTCCACTGGGAGGTTGGTTTACTTTACATCATGGCTAAAGTAAAAATGAATTGTGAGGAGTGTGAAGAAATTATCAATGATCTAGAAATGAGATAGTGTTGTTCAGGTGAAGCGTGCAACAATAATTGTTATGAAAACTACGAGTACTACGATCATTGGATAATGACTTTCGTAACACTCACTTTCATATTTGTAGATCCACTGTCTAAATACTCAATATTTTATTTAAGAATGGATTATAATTTGTATAATGAATAAGGTCATTTTTTAAAAATTCGGCTTTCATTAGATATGTTGTAATTGGTTACAATACGTAACTTCATTGAAATCACTGTAATTATAGTATAAAGCTTTCGATATACTTTTGTCGGTATTTTCTATTTGTTGTTTTGAAACTATTAGTTTCTAAAATATGAATGAAATACAATACAAAAAAATACTAAGGTTTCTTACACGGCCAACGCTCATTAATTAAAGTCAGTAACACTTTTGGTGGAAAATCGGAAAAAAAGAAGAGGCAGTATATCAATACCCTTTCATGTAAAATTTCAGTGATGTTTATTGCCTTTTTTGGAGGTATATACAATGTTACGCAAAAATGAGGTATTGTTTTAGTGTGTCTTTTTGCAGCCTAAAGTACTTTTGAAACATCACTTGCTCTCTTTGGAGGCGAACATACAGTTCAACCAATATGTGTTAACGTTTTGGCTGAAATATCAACAATGAGATAAGTCTGACACACACCTTTCTTTGATGAATTGAAGAAGTAAAACGTATGCTCTACTTGGAAATAAAAACAAAATCATTCATTTCAAATTCAATGCACCATACTCTAAAGGTCTATTCTTCTTATCTTATAGTACAGCTCAGATCCAGCCTATGCTCGCATGTTTCACAGTAATACATAGCCAGATCGTTTTGTTTCGCTATAGAACATGGTACTATTCCTTTGATTTTTTAATCGTTCTCTAGTGACCAAAAGGTCGGAACAATGCAGACAACAAATGAAGACACCTTGTGAACTGTGCAAAAATTTCTGAAGACTAAAGAATAAAACATTTTGATCAATCGTGCGTTTTTGCAAGTATTAACTGAAAATGTGCAATATGTAATGTAGCAATGATGTCCACTTGAGCGGTCTAAGGCTACATTTGAGCAGTAATTGTAAACTTTTTCATTAGAACCAAAGCAGCATTTCAAACTTTCACATGTGAACTAAAACAACATTCCAAACTATTACGTGTGAATTAAAGCAGCCTATCAAACTTTTATATGGGATTACAGCAGCATCCCAAACTTTTACATGTGAACTAACTGCACATCTGAAAAGTTCCTATAATAATAAGTGCAGTTTTACTTACTCTTGCCTTTTAATTATTTGGCTATTTCAAGCATTCCGTCAATACGCAATTAGTTTGCTATTGTACTATTATTCATATCTTTGTTCATCTCCAAAACAATGAGAACATTACCAAATTGGTACAAATATCAATTTTATTTACATTTTTCAAAGAAACTATAACAAGTATATAGCTGAAATATGATTTAATATGTACGATTTGTGATTAAACACGGCTATGACAATCTTGTGTGACACTGAACAAAAGAGGATAAGGTAAGATGATAATGTTCTGCTTGAAATGGCAACACGCTTGTTAATCAGATCATAATCTATTATAACACTATCATCTTTGACTACGTCTACAGTGTCTGTCGTCTGTAAACAACGAGATTAAAAAAGACCTTGGTAACATAATATTTGAAAAAAAATCAGTTTTGTTTAAGTTCAGGAATTGAAAAAGATAAAGAGATTGCTATAAATCAAATATGACTCGACTTGTTAGACTACCTGACGCTATCCATGCATGCCATATCACAACCTTACATCAATCAAATGAAACCAATATTTCAATTAATTCCGACGAATGCCACCTGTACTGTCTTTGAGATGAGTCACACAACCTCCGTAGACATGTCCTTTAAGAGTGTCGTCGCTCTGCCTCGATTAAGACAATTGATACCAAAACGAATTAGAAAATTCGAATGTAGATGCGATTGTTGTGTAAGATTGCCATTTCACCGAGGAAGTTTTGTCCCTTAATTTATACAGCCCAACTGTTACTCCACTCGATGGTACTACGATTACATAGCGATTCGATCGTACTGGTATCGTACTAAGATTTTTACTACTATTGATTTAATGTATCCATATGGTTTCGGTGTGAGAAGTGCAAGGTGTTTATACAATCGTTATACGAACAGAGTGCGATTTTAACCATAAGAACACCATCAGCATAAACTTGACCTCCCGCTAAAAGGATGCCATCACGACTGTTGTACGACTAATGCGAGTTTGATAGCACTGAGTCCAATCAAAATTATTCCCTTAAAAAATTTTAGAATCTCGCATCAATAAGATGGAAATTAAAGGCAGTTCAATTGAAACTACTGTGGGTTTTTTTTTCAATCATTGAAGTACAAATAGTTGTACATGACCCACAGTCTTTAATTGTCAGCTGTCATAAGAGAGCCAAATTAATTATAAAAAAAGGATCATTTGTTATTCATCCATTGATAGAAACAATATCATGATAGAAGCCGCGACAAGGAGATAAACATATAACAGAGCTTAGTTACAGGGAAAAAACCTTTCAAAATAGTTGGTAAAGCACCTCTCAGGAAGCTGTCAAGAAGGAAGTTTTAACAGTGTTTCCTAAAACGATGCTCTTGCTTAAAATAGTAAGGATGTACAAAACGCAAACTGCAAGAAAGACCACCGAATCTAGAATGTCTCCCATTGGCATATGCCTTCCCAATGGTTCTGTGGAATCGTAAGTTCCACAGATAAATGCTATACATAAGATTTATTCACATTAATCACTCTATTAATTATTCTTTTCACGTAATGATAGTCGTTTCAATAACAAAATAAACCTACTAGTTTGTTTTCCTTCAAATCTATATCTTATAGTTCGAAAATAACCATTTAATATCATACATACACGCATGTTGACGAACAAAATACTTACCAGGACTAATAATTGACGTTACATTAATAGAGTTATCTACTTAATCCTATACCATCCTAAGAATGTCATGCCATCAATAGTAAAGAATAAAGAATATCAAATAAAAATGGAAATTGCCGATATGACCACAAATATGTAAATAAACATGGACATGCAAAACTAACAAGTGACATTATCAATTATAGACATTATAGTCTAAAACTAATGCATTCACATCTGTCCTTGCAATCACAATGTCTTCAAAACCTCTTAACTAAAGTTGAGATAGCTGGTCATGCTCTTGTTTATACATTTAGACAAGGATTTAGACATTAGTCTGACTGCTTGAAAATGTATGCAAAATGAACTTAATCTTCAGTTAAAAACTGTCGAACAAAAATAAATGAATCATTAAAAACATGGAATATGTTTTCGCTAGTCAAATATTTATGCATTTCAGTCAAATATCATTATTTCTGACGTGTGCTACAATATTTAGATTCCATTCCTGCCCTTAAAGATCGAGTGAAATGCCCTATGATCGTTTTCGGAATTCGCTAAAAGGGATTACAATTTGACGTGGACTCAACTTTAAATTTCTGAAATCGGCCGCTAAACAACATAAATACGGCTTTGTAATTAAATTGCCTAATTACTACCGGCGAGCAGAACCTGAAAGGCCCTGTGGTCACTGAAGCGTGAATCTTTCGTGACGTGCTAGTTGGCGTATCATCATTCGCTCGTTATGTAAAACAACACTAGCCGATTGTAAATCTCGCAGTTAAACCGTCGGTTATACCTACTAAACGTTATCCAAACAACTCAAACCTTAAAGGAATCTATTGTTTAATTCATTGTCTGGAAATTTCTATTTTTGCAAGCGCAAGACCCTGATTAAATACGATGCTGTGTGCACTTTCCTACGGAATGTTTTTAAAAGTCACGACCCTGCGCAATGGTGTCATAGTTATAAGATTGCGCTAACGCGTGAGATCCCGGAAGTATTTCTTACATGAACTATGCTCACTTATTGGACATTATATTGAGGGATGCACCGGCATCCTTATTCTCATAAAAATATAACCTTTATTAAGTATTAACGCATAATGTCCTCCAGCGATTCAGAAAGTGAGATATCATTATCTATGGAATGTGTCTCATCATGTTCAGGATCGCTAGTTTCAATTGACGGGGCCGATATTATTCCTTACTTATATGAGCCAAATGACAGTTCGAGTGGCACAGAAACAGAAGAGACGACAAGCAATCAAAACCGAGACAGATTGAACAACATCGACTGGTATGAATTTCTTTTGGCATTTTCAATTTAATTTTTATGCTATTACAACAAAACTAAGAATTTACTATTAATACTAAATTGCATTGCACTGATTATTTAAAAAAACAATTCTCCATTATATTTATATATTTTTTCAGTCAACAGAAATAATAAAAATAAAATTGAATATATAATTGACCATGGATTATTTGAATATGATATCCATATTTTTATGTATTTTGGCGTTCACACAATTTTTTATGTATATTGCGCAGATAGTGGCAACAAACAACAAGTAAATGTATATACATTCCCATAATTTTACAAATAAATCTTTACAATTAAACTTACTGTTTTTGTTATCATACATTATTGTTGATATCGTCTTTAGAATAGCTAAGTGGAAGTCAAATCCTATCACATTTGTAGGTCATACATCATAAATGTACATCCAAAGATAATTTCCTGGGTCCCGTTGCACAAAACTCTAAGGTAACCTTAGTCACTAAGGTTAACCTTAAAGTTAAGTTGTTCATCAATTACGACGTCTGCCAAATGCTGTCACAACAATCAGACTGGTTTAACTAGTTTGTTTGTTTTTTTATGACACACAGGTGGCCGTTATGTAATCCTATCGCATTCAATTTCAATTCTTGATTTAATGGTCTCTAATTATACCTTTTGAATTTTAACGCCTTGAACCCGCCAAGCGGAATATATGTCCTGTCATAATGGCGTAACTCTTGGCATTCAACTGGTACTTAGTTTATTGTCACGGCGTCCAGTCATTTTGAACCAATGAACTTGTAGAATATATATTCAACCAATAAATTAAGAGAAGGAGATTTGGCTCATGCACGTCTACGGACGATGACACACATTTAAAAAAGTACATCGTGAATAACGGGTACCAACATTCTTTAGGATTACATAGGATGTTTCTAACGCTTGCGCCAGGTATGTTTTCATGTCATTTATTGTTAAATTCAAAGACAGAGATATTGCAACACGGTGTGAGATGTTATACTAGATAAGAATATGATATGTGTTAGTTAAATACAAACGAATCATCCAATAAGTACTAAGTTGTCGTGAAAGTGAAGTGAAACAAAATTATTTTGTCTATACTCATTAAAAAAGTTTCTACATTGTCTCCCGTTTATTACAAAAACCTTCATTTTTTCGGGACAATTTATAACTTCATATCGATAAATACATGTTGTAACACTACGTGATATCCCTTAGTAATGGATCTCTCACCGACCAATTAAGTTCTTTACCTTTTTGATATAAACCCATGCACCCAAGAAACCGCGTCCAAGGATTGTCACAGTCCAATTAAGATGGATTTGACGACTGAGAGGGAAAGTTGATATCATGAAGCCGTTATACATCGTATTTTGGAATTCTTTCGGTCATGCTATTGCCTCTATTTTGCTGTTGAATTAGCTTAAAAATACAGAGAAAATCAAAGGGCTGGGCTTTCAGCTGACAACTAGCACGTCACACACTGGGCGTGGCTTCGAGTCATGCTTCGGTGATTTCGTGTAAGCGTTCGCCAGTCTCATTAGGCGGCTATCCAAAACAGGGGTATAAAAGGTCTCCTAGTAGTCGAATTAAAGCGTATATTTTCTCATTTTTTGGCTCTATTGATTCATATAAGTGAAGCGAATAGAGATACTAATTTGTAATAATCAAATTCATGCGTTACTTCTCCTCTTAATATTGAATAAAGAACAACAGGAACGATATTCACTTTAGCACGACTTGCTTTACAACGTAAGTAAAGTGTATTTCCATCGACGTGATCCCGAGGAAGAGTTTCAGACACATGAAACTGACGATCAACTGTATCGGACAGGATACATTTATGAACTGCCAATAGAGTAGTTGGTCGAATTGTAATGACGTTAAGACTATTACCAGACTAGATACATTACCAGATATCCTGGTCCACGAGGAAATAACACTTTGTAATGCAGCGCTCCGAAATCATATTTGAAATTGGTTTATCATATTTTATATTTTCCCATGCATTTAATCACTGCAATACCACTTAAACGTTTTGGCCAGTTTTAAACCTTCACGATTTTCACTGCCAAGATGAGTCAATACTTCAACATATATTAAAGTGCATGTTTTTTGTGTCTTTGACTACAAAGTAAATGGTCATTTATCATTACACAAAATGTAATCTTTAACACACAGCATTGTAAAGGGCGATTCAGTGCAACGGAGGACTGTGTAACATTCCCCACTGGGTTATTCGAGAAAATAATTATTAGAAATTAGATAGTTTGAGATAATGAACAAATGTATCAAATTTTACTTGAAGGGCGATCTATGCTTCATTCAGTGATTATTGAACAGAAAGTGTATCAAACCAACGACTAGTGGATATGCGCTTTCACTTTAAGTGTCAGTTTGGTTTAGTTTAGTTTTTCGTCGATTTAAAAAAAAATTGCCATGGTAATTTTTATTTAGTCTTCTTTTAATTGAAAGAATGCATAGAAATGAAAATAAGTCGGAATTATTGCAATTCCGAAGTGATATTCACAGTGACTAATTTTAGGATTTCACTTGCTCAACCAGTATTTTGCAAATTAAAACTTAACATATTCATATACTTGATTACAGAAATGTTACAGTTTAACATTTACTGCTTCACCTAATCAAATCATGAATGGTAACGCATATTGACCATGATTATCGAATTGAAATTGAAACATCCTTCATCTCAATACACGTCACAGATATCCCACCATTATTCAAAAACAGCTATAAATTTACCAAATCTCAAGCAATAGAAAATTGGCAACGTTTCAGTGTTAGTTTATAGCGCTCCTTGTCTGAGCTATGGGCATCGTTATTCAAAATACGATATAATAAGAGGATCTCATTTGACAGTTTGTCTCTCGTAGGTCTCATAATTAACGAAAGTTATACATATTAAGACTTAAAGATATAAGATAGTAAGCTTAGGGAAATATACACACTTACAAAACAAAAGATATTACCTTAGTTCTGAAGAGGAGATTTTGTTCAATTATTGTTATTGGGAATTGAATACTGCGATGAGAAGGTTGCTTTGAAAGTACATCATTTTCTTAACATATATTTCCATTGAAACATTAGCTTTTGCAAACTCATTTTGCGGAGTACTTAGGAACTATTATTTGTTCTTTAGCTCTTAAATATTTTTGTTATATAAGACACGTAATGAGACAAAAGACAAGGATAATATTTAATGGTTATCATGACGATTCTGGTTAAAGAGGGGCTTTAAGGGAATATCATGAAGACCTTTTGTTGAAATTTTGGATTTTTGCATACATGTACATGTAAATGCTTCTTGTCGTCCCTTTTGTGATGAGCTACGCGAAACGTTACCTTTATTACTAAATACATTGTGCTGTCTATAATGACAACTTCAGGTAAATTGTTGTGTTAATTAAGTTTACTGCTTTGTTATTATCTATCATCAAACAATAGAGTGCAATTTAACGTCATTAAACTACTTGACCTGATTCAAATAAAATTTGACATTAAGTAAGTTGAACATCATCAAGAAACAGTACAGTCTATATCTTCATATTGCTACTTCTCCCCCTAGACAATTATATAGTAAATAATGCAAAAGGATGAACGATATTTTACAACATGTCAACGTAAAGCATTTCTTCAATCGATAAAGTTATAGAAATTTATCGTACCATCATCCCAAATCAGCAAAAATAAAGACGTTGTCAAGAACCTTTTTGAGCAAATTCTTGCTACATTTTTCTAAAAGAAATGAGATTAGTAAATAGGGTAAGCTATGCGACTATATAGAAATAAGGTCATCAACAGTGAATGCATATTCTTCAACAAGAAATTAAAGGAAGCAAAACAACCCAGGGCAGCCAACGTTGTTAACTGTTATTTTGACATTATGTCAGTATGTATGTAAATTGTATTTCTTGTACATCATTCGTGCATATTCGTTATGGAAACATGATAGTATACATTATTCGTAAAATAATAATAATTCGTGTACTTGTCAATGAAATTAGACATTTTGTTAACCATTTCATTGTCCACAATTGAGCAAGATATATGTAGGAATAAGAGCTAACGATCCGTTGACGAATGCAGAAGAGCCTCAGTGACCCAATATAAGACATACCATGAAGCGTGTTTAAATATCTGCAGAAAGGCGTTATGTAGTACGGCAGCTGTAGTTTACAAACATATTTGTTCACGATATAGCTTCAGTTTCTTCAATGTTTACAAATACTGGCTATTCCTTTTGGTACACACACATACCAAATGGTCTGCTATGTTATTACTGTAGTGGTAATTTAACGGTTGTATACATGCATTGTTACGGACGACCAGAAGACTGACGAGACGTCTTGAAGCCTCGTTATTATATCTATATCATCGTTGCGTGTTATTCCCATTAACTGATGATTTATTTTGCAGCAATGCGGAACAGAAATGTCGCTAACTGCAATGATCACACGCAGATATGACATAGAGAGATTACAGGTCTCATAACAACAATCAGCAATGATTAAGGGGATGTGACACAAACTGTTGATAAAACACTATAACACAGAATTGGCAATGTCTATTCAGTCTTGTCTAAAGAAGCATAAGCCAGAAATATGACAGTGTAAACCGTGAACCAAAGACGCAGGGATACGACATTCAGTCCGCTTTTATTCATTCCTGTCTACGAAAACCCTTTGATAAGGATGGAAAACAAAATGGTGTTGACAGTATGTTTATCTCTAAACGTGCTATTATGTGAAGGACCTTATCTTTAATAAAGGAAATGATTAGCGAAAACCACTACCACTGAATTTCATTACCACCGGAGAGTGGACTGTTAAGCATTTATTGTTAATATAAGTTCTTCTTCCCTTTATAGTGAATAGGATGGTGATGCAACAACATCGATGACCAATGATGCGGTCAATATTTTCAAAAACAGTTCAACAAAATGTGCAGTTATGAGTCCAATGATACATAAAATGTCACACCACATATACAGATACATTTCAGTGGTATCATAAAGGTAAAATAAGTGGTAAAAAGATAAGTAGGTAATATGATGTTTGTATTATTTCATTCAGAGATTAGCGTGTTGGATTTTTCAACCAACTAATTTGAAGCATACGAATATGTCTATTTGCTTAAAGGGTATCGTGTTTCCTCTTTAATGTCAAGAGGTATATTTTACTGTTAGTTACTATGGTTTATGGTTATTATGGTTTACCACGATTGTCGCAAAATCAGATGAATTGATGTATGTACATAATATTGATGCCAAGTCCCTTGAGATCCGGTGCAATTCTATGACCATAAATAACAATTGGAATATAAGTCATCTGTCATTGAGCGTTCCTGAGTTAATCAATAAGAAACAATTGACAGACTTAACCCCTAGTTCATAGTGCATCCAATCTTTGAGACAAGTATCAGTCAATATATCATTTTACTTCATTCTTAATCATTTCATTTCATTGTTGTTTGGATCAATTGAGTGATTTAGAATTCAAATGTGAGTTGAATATTATTCGGTTGAGCATTTGTTGATGTCAAAATTGTTTTTAGATATCCATTCATTATAAAATAATCTAAACCTTAAATGTTCAGGCCATAATTGCTTCACTTATGGCTTTTTTCAGCTTTACCAAAACAATCCAACATATTTAGAACGAAGGATATTAAGTCAAAAACACAAGAAACAAAAAACAAAACCCCCATTTCATTATATGCCAGTGTGGAAGCCATTCAGCAAACTAGATTAAACCTGATACCAATCCGTGATGCCAATCTTTCGTCTGACGACCAAGAGACAAGGAACATAAAAACTAGTTAAACAGGGCTAAATCTTTATATTATTATTCTTTTTTGTTTAATTTGTTGCAATAGAGAGTACAAGAAAGACAGTCCTAAATAGGCTACAAACAGTATACATAGGGCTGTTTTTCAATTTCATTTCAAATTAAATTATGGAGGTAGGAAATTAGTAGGGCTTCATCTTGTTACAATATACATCTCCTCTGTAGACCACAGTATGCACGAAGGATTGAATGGTGATCAATTAATTCTTAAGAAATGCTAATTTATTGCCTGTTATAATAGTGTGTAATTGATTTAAACTGAATAGACATAGAGAAAATTTAGACATGAAATCATTAAAGTCAATTGTTATATTCTCTACAATGACAGAATATGTTGGTCACAATAATGATGTTACTCTGATGTTATTCAAAATGAAATGGCCCCTTTATACTTGAACGAATTACTTCCCATGAACGTGGGTTCTAAATCAAATTATAATTTACGCAGCTCGAACAATATATCAATCCCTTTCTCTAGACTTAAACATTCAAAAGAATCTTTTTCCCCATCTACAATAAGTTCTTGGAATAACTTACTAACCAATGTTCGTAACTCGCATAATATTTCTGCGTTTAAATCATCAATATCCAACTTGGGCACATGCACCTATGTACTACTCGTACGGTAAAAGAAATCCTAATATAATTCATACCAAGTTGCGGTATTCAGTTAGTAGTTTGAACTCTGATTTGTATAGATTTGGGATTAAAAGTGATCCTGGTAATGTTGTTGAGAACTCATATCATTATTTCTTTGAATATCCGTTGTATGAACAACAGAGATTAAAATGCTTGTCACCTATTGAGCGCATTTGTACATTGGTTGGAATTGCAGTTAATCATAACATTTTGCTAGAAGGAAGTGCAGACCTATCACTATGTCAAAATAAAACTGTATTTAAGTTAGTACAATCATTCATTAGTGCGTCAAAGAGATTTGAACACATGTAAACCAATATTTTTCTAAATATGTTCTGTTCTTTTTCTATGCTATTCTCTTGTTAACTTTCTGCCATCTGTCTTTAAAATATGTAAATTACCATTGTACATCACAAGGAGAGGGTATCCTAAGTTGGAGAACTTGTTCCTAATCCTTTTCATGTGAAAAAATTATGTTTAAACTAATGATGTTACTGCAGATAGCAATTCAATGTAGAAGGAATTTGAAGATCCTAATAAGAAAAATAAACCATTATAAAGATATATATCAACACAAAAAAAGCTTTTCGGATAGGGTCATTATATGTTTCTCGACAAAATGATCAAAACAAACATGAACACTTTACAAGTAATCAAGTGTTCAATTATGCTTTGGAAAGGCAAAATGAAGTGATATAAAAGCGAAATTGTACAAAGAGAGATTGACAAGGTGTTACTGGCGGATGTTGGATCAACCACTTGGGGGCAACAGTGCACAAGCACGTTACATCAATAACAAATTATTTTGAAATCACAAATTGTCCAGACCGGGTGAAGTAATCATTCACATCACACATGCCGGAAACTAGCAGTGTAAAACATCACTTATTTTGATCTTTGGTGTGATAATGTGTAGATTGTTGAAAGATCAATTGCATTTGTTACTATCATGTCAAATGCGTATTTTAAGATACTCTAAAACTTTTCGCGATTAGGATAGTGTTGTAAAAAAAATATGAAGTAAAACCCAGGATGATCAATGCTTGTTGTAACAAAGAAAGCCAATTACAGAATGTGACAAATGCCAAAATGTTTGTATAATATTCTTCGGTAAATTTCGAAGACACGTTTTTGCTTAAATGTTGTTAAATGATGTGTGTATATCATTGAAAATGAACAACATAATGCTTGACGATTACATATTCATTTAACTGAAAAGGGGTTCTTGTGGATAATTTAGAACATTGCTAGTCACTTGGAATGGATCCAAAGGATTTTTATGCAATTAATGTTGAAAACAATGGGACTCTGTCAAGGGTTTCTGTGTTCCAGTGACCTCCCGATCAGTCTGTCGAAGCAGCGTCTATATTATCAATCTTACGTTTTGCAGCGTCGGCATTTTGTAACTAGAGCATCTATTCAACGTTCAACTATAAGTTTTGTTACCTATCATTTCACTATCAACATTATCAAAAGGATTTAAGCGATAACAAATTATTTCATTTGTATATTTTGTATCTTGTACATTGATTTGAACCTTAATAATTGTCTCTTTTGATCATGTTGACAATTGCATGTAAAATTGAAATCTGTGTAAAATAATGTTTTAAAAGTGAGTTAAAGACGACATGCAGCACATGCAATGTCGTTACCCTTGTTCCCCGTTTGTGGGTGGTAGTGTCAGGTTCTTCGTAATTTGGATGGAAGTATTGTGCCCTGTTTCTTTTGGGACGCTTTCTGTTCCCCTAAAGTTACTATTTGTACATTCTGACAACTTTCAAGTACATAAACTGTTAACAGGGACGCGGAATGTGATATCACAGCTATATATAGAAAGCACCATCAGGTTTTTTTTGGGTAATTTCATTCCTTTTATTTTTCATTTTTCATAAAACGTGAAAAACGTTACTGACAAAGACATGCGTAGTAACGAAATTCTGATAATAGGGTTATATGGCAAAAGTGTGATTATTGTATTAATTTGGGGTATAACCGATAAATGCATAAAAAAAACTTTGTACATCTAAACAGTTCAATTAGGCGATAAATGCATTCGGTTTTTTATTTTGGGGTTGTAGTACTATGTCGTGCATTTTCACCCCTAAATTTAATTTCAAACCGAGCTTGCTCCAACATGACTAATTAGAAAAATAATGATGAACTAATTTGCCTTGGCAACAACAATGTTATTAGGTCGAACCAGTACAGACCGGTTCCACTTGCTTTAGAAATTACGGTAAAGTTCCATTTTCCACAGATATTTTTATCCCGTCAATGTAAATTATACAAAGGTACACTCCCTACAATACCGATAAGGACTGATCGACCCTATTAAGGGACGTTACTCTAAAAGTAGTTATTTACTACTAGCACTCACGCAGCAAGTGAACTGATTGAAAGAACGATCAAGAAAGCTTTATAGTTTGTCATGTTTGAATACACTGTCTGGAAATATGGTCACTTATGAATGAGAGGGGGGAAATAGGAAGCAGTATGTAAAGTTGAAGAATAACGTACGTCTCATGTGTTCACTTGACGAATCGCTATTACCGCGCATTACGGTACGAAGCGAGCTCGGTTTGAAATTAAATTTAGCGATAAAAAAATAAACTACTTCGACAAAATGACCACAGAATGGATTTATCCTATAAGTTACACAAAAAATACGGTTTGCTCAATGTCTTTATAGAATTGATTTAAAATTCATTTTGCTAGCCGTTGTCTGTAAGGCGACGAAAACAGTAAGTTCAGCGAATGGAGTTTGTAAACGTGCGCGTATGAATGTGAATCGGTCGTAAATATTTAGAGGTGATTATTAGCGAAATAATCACTCCGAAATTGATTTTGGTAACCAATCAGAAAGCAGTATTTTCAATTTAGTTTTCGTGTCATGTTAGAATTCTTGTTAATTCCACGTAGGCTTATGTTGTACATCCCCGGTAGGTGGTCCCTGTCAGCACGTGTACACAACTGACTAATTGTTTCCAGGCATTGGTATTGGCGAACATAAGAGATATGTTTATCTTAATTACTAATACATATGTACTTATCGTGTAGTGAATGATGTAGAGAAATCACTCAAATGACAACACAAATAATTATCGCAAGGCAAAAACATGATAAAGATATTTAGAAAAGGAGATAAAGATCGAATTAATTACATACATTTTGCAGGGGTGGGGAACAGTTATCCGAACATATGACACGCACGAACACCATAAACTTCTTCAAAACTGAATACAACCACAGGACATTGAAGCTTTTAGGTTGAAGTTGGGTTTTCAAGTAGACAAATATGTTCAATGCTACTTCATCTTTATCTCAATAGAAAACATTAGGTTGAACATGCAGATGTGATTTCTTGCGTTGACCTATATTTCTTTACACTTGATGTTAGATAGGGTTATGCTTATATAGAAGTTATATTTACATATATTCAAGCGCCTAAGCCCCTTTGAAATGCGATCAACATTAAGAAATAAACAATCATTGATGTGTGGAACCTTCACAATTCAAAGAAATAATGATTAAGTAATTGTAGACTAACATCAAAAGATGTATTGTTACCGTAACGTTAGATCGTTTTGTTGCTTTTTCATATCAGACAATGTTTCAAATATGAATAGGAAACTTGTCTCAAAAGAGGGAACCAGAAAGCAAACGTCAATTTATCGTCAAGAACCTTTTTATAACAAAAAAATTCCAATGCGAAACTATAGCTATCTATTTCATTGGACTGACCTTTTACACTACTCAGTCGCAAAAGGGAATGAATTTTCAAAAGGTTTTTAAGGCAAAGAAATTGAAAATCTGAACTGCACAAGTGTGAATTCTGAAGGAAAATTTAACTTTTTGTGAGCTCTACTTGAGGTGCCACATCTTCTTTTGATATCTTTTCTGCATATGATTTAAGTAGAATAAGTTTATTTGATACAGGAAACGAAGCATTTAAAGTACAATTTGAAATATTTTTTCTCGATATATCATGTAATTGATAAAAACGATTGAATAAAAATTGCCATGCAAACTCCTTTATCAATAATATTTTATAACAGCTGAAAATCTAGATAAAAATTAATTTTTCCGTTTTTACTTACGTATTTATTCACTATGTTGTATGTCCAGCCCATGAATCATTTATTTTAACCATGTTCAAAAAAGTAGTTTAGCGTCTTTACAAATTCAGTTACTTTTTAAAGACAACCTGTTTCCACCGAACTTTTAAAATGTTGTCAGGTAGTTAGCATTTAATCATTCTCGTAGTTCAACGGTTTGCAACAATCCTTTAATTTCATTTGTGATAAAACAAGTTTACTATGAGCATACGAAAAGGAAGTGTTCCAGGAATTGAGTTTGTCTGATATAGAAAACCGAAGTTTTAATGTAACAATATGGCATAACGATACGAACCAATATGACACTATGTCATTAAAGCAACACTATCGTATGAATTGTCTCTTTGAGTTATTAACCCTTACCCTTATGGACGATCAGTTTTACTTTCAATCAACCTGTCCACTACCAATAGTATATATTTCATAAAAAATGGGAAAAAGTGTCAATCCAAAGAATCATATCATTAGAGAATGAAAGAGTCCTAAGTGACTGTAGATACGGATAACAGATAACATAAGTCGATTAGCCTATTCTCTATATAGTCTATTGTCTGTTGCATCTGTCGATCGGACAGACATATCAAATAACATTGCTGATAAGAGGACGGCAATATCAGCGTACATGGTTATTTTCTTCATGCTATGTTATCCAATTACTCGGTGAACGAATGGTAAGAATAATTTGACTGCTACTTCTTTTTAGGTCTGATAATTTTATTAATCTCTTTCATGCAATAAAATGCGTTTCAACCTGAACATTTGCAAATTGATAAAGTAGACAAACAACATAAATTGTACATCAACATGAATGGTTGACACAACAGTAGTTCGAAAAAGAAAAATCGGCGATTGATGAATAAATAATAATTATTGATTGTCCTTTTCATAATATGAATGGTTCCATTTCAAACGTCAACCAGTGTACAGCTGCATACAAAAAGTTTGTTCACATACCTGCATATACTAGTGCAAATATCATGTGATTTAGCATGTCTTTGAGGCATCGTAGCATTGCTAAAAAGAAACGAATAATTTTCAAGTTTCAATACAGAAGAGGAAATCCATTGTACCTTGACGCTATTGTATGTCATCGCATATAGTGAACCGTAATTGTTTTTGGCAGGTCACTGAAGTGACCAGGGGTCAACATTTTGAAAACAGTCCTTTTTATTTTTCTCCATAAATTATTCATAAGTGATCGACGGATTTTAACACAAGTCGTGTTTGTGCGTTTGCATTAAGGCGAAATGATGTTGCTGAGGTTTTTCTCAGAGAGAGTCGAAATGGAATATTTTAATCGAAAATTAAGGAAATCAGAATTTTGAAAATGTGACCCCTTCTGTCTATTTGATCATGCCAAAATTAGAATTTATGCACGAGAGACTAAACAATACGTTAAAGAATGGCTGTTTTACACATTGACAATGAAATATGCTTTGTCGAGTCTGCTGAAGTTATTTTATTGACGTTCAAACGAATCCCAAATTACATGATATTTGCACTGAGATACAGTTGTAAGTGAACAAACGTTTGATATGCAGCTGTAAGACCTTTTTACACCTTTTCATTGATTTGATTTACAATGCATTTGTCCATATTTAGAAGTTTACTCCATGTGTTTTATCAATAACCAATATCAATATAAGCTAACATGTTTCCCGCGGCGTAATGCTCTATATTATTATCTTATATTATTAAAGCTCCATTATTTATCATTCGAAACCCGTAAAACTCGTAGGATGTTTCCTAATCTATACACAAAAGTGAATAACAACAATACGATTTTGGGATACCACAACGAAGAATGACTTCAATCTATACAATCGTCAATAATTGTTCATGCGTTCTCATTAACGCTCTGTTAATCTTGTTTATTATTGCTCTTCAGTATACTTTTTTTCATACTGAAATCTTTCACATCCATATTCTGAATGCCATGAATTAATTGTAAAATATGAATGGAACAAAGATTCTGACAACGACGAATTAATGACAAAATGTTATATGCTACAATATTTATAATATGGTAATTCAACAGAATAAGTTAAAGTGAATGCTTGGCAATTGGTTTGTAGTCAATTCTGTAAGTAACAGTTAACAATTTTGTTCGTCGAAAATTCTATCAAGCATTGTAACAGATAAAATAGAATTTCATATTTTAATTAAGAATCACATTATATAGTCATAGGCATAATCAACATCAGGAATTAAAGACGTAATAAAGAAAAAAAATCTTATTGGTATCTTATTGTTGATCTCTGGTAAATCCAAACCTGGCCATGCCATTTTTTAAAAATTTAAGGTCCAATTATATTCGAGAGATTAAAATCAAGGGACTAAAACCTCTCAATTAATGTTCGGATCCTCTTCAATATATGTTTTCAACAATGCTTCAGTTACTGCACACGTTGAGGATTAACATCCAAATGAGAGTGGAAAAAGCGATCGATCGAAAGGCTTAAGGAAAAAATCAGAGAGAAAGCCATTATCAAAATTTGGTCTAGCTTCTACCCTTCGATCTGTCAAGCTTGGATTACAAATCGTTTTTCCTGTCTTAAATGTTTTTTTGAATATGTTAGCACTAAAAGGGCCGTCAGTGGTTCTTTCTTGATATTTGATTATGACTACAGATGATAGGGTAAGGTAATTAAATGTTTTGAACTCTGGAGATAATACATTTGTCCTAAACTAATGTTAACTTGGACAACTTCTAAATTAATTTCTAATTAAAGTGTCCCCTTTAAATGATCTTTTTTGTTAAAAATATGTCAAATCATATAGTTGCAATCTTTCAAAATCCATTAGCATATAGTCTTTCATATGAAAAATGTTTCCAAACACTTAAAGTTAAAGGCTCACTTTAGCAAGGTAAGTTTAAGTGCGCGCCAGGCAAAACGTTCACTACTCACATCAATCTTTACTTTTGCAAAAATTGTCATACCTTTGTGTGCCATTTGGCAATCTATAGTGAACTTCAAAAACCCTATACCTCACTGCTGTCGTGCGACGCTTACCACGTCATTTTGCAAAAACCCTGACGTAGAACACATGGAATTTCCCAGCTACTAATGCAATCAAAATAGCTAATGCTTACCTTTAATAAGTATCGATGATGCAATTACTAAATTGTCGGCTTATATCGCACTCGCGATGTGGTGTAGTTGATTTGTTTGCCGGTCGAGCTGATACGTCCGATTCCGATAAGCACCGTCACTTAAACTGTCAAAAAAAATTAAATCATAAAATCGACAGGAAATATTGGTATAAGGTATTAGCATTTTGCTGGGCATAAATAATTAGTTCAAATCAGTTGCTTTGCAAAAAGTGAGAATATGACTTAAAGTATTCTATCTCATTATGATATATATATATATATATATATATATATATATATATATATATATGTGTGTGTGTGTGTGTGTGTGTGTGTGTGTTACATTTCCCTTTTCTAAACATTATAACTTGAAAGACTATTCATGTCATGAACATGTGAAGAAGTAAGTTCACCACGGTGCAATTTTTATGTACGAGATGACCGACGATACAAATCAAACATGTTGATTGAAGTGTAAATTCCTGAATTGACAGACGAGCCTTGGGGACGTGGTGCGATCCGGTGGTTTTGGGTTAACAATATGCATGTATAAAGGTCATTGGTCAATGTGTTCGGGGGTTATTGATAGAAATTGAGATTATTACAGATTTATTAAAGTGTGTCAATGAATAATGAAATATTGGTATCCGTATTTGACCGCTGGTCAGTAAAATTGATGAAATCACGGTCCATATGCATATTCAGTCAGATGCAAATCTATTCATAAAAAAGAGCGCCCCACTGAAACCTCTTCTTCGATGGCTTGCGATTGATGGGTCCTGACAGGACATTATCTTGGAGAGGTCAATGAATACAGGGAAGGTTTAAACCTGTGTGCTTCATAGTGTTATCTATGTCAAAATCATACACAGGGACTTGTATCGCCGAAAATGAGATTATTATTATATAATTAAAATAGAAAAATGATCGAACCCGCATTTAATGGAGTAAAAGCTAGCTTTCAAGGTATGGATCACATAATATTTCATTTGAATAATCATGCTACGAAATCGGAATACATAGGGATTGCACTAAAGTTGTATTTGTCGTTTATAGTACGTTTTCGAGTGTTTAATTTGTATTTTATCAGTTTGACAGCGATGTTTTTGTGAGGCAGGATTTTGGCGTACGCTCAAGAAAGCTTATTTTTTTCGATTTCTAAACAGTGTAGCTCGGTCAAAAAAGAAACCGATTTTGATTGTTTTACATTCTATCGAAAGGGAATTTATCAGGCTTCATGTGTGTTTATTTTTATATTAATCTATATTGAATTTCCAAGTTGATTTCGTCCCGGAACAAGACGAGGGGTCTGAGGGCGTTATATCCCTTTAGTATTTAAAAAGATGAGATGTCATTTTTTATTTTAATCATATAATAATATTCTCATTTTCGGCGATACAGGTCCCTGTGAAATCATAGAGGTATTAATTTGAGCATTTTCCTGATATTAACAATAAAAAGATGGGGCTTATTTTGAGTCATGCTCCAACATATTTTGAACTGGGTTATTCAGACATATTCACGTGTGTAATGCAGAAACATGTCTTTTTCCTTTCTTGGTGTTAAATATCAATGCCATACTTATCGATGAACATAAACTTGTACCAGTAACTGGTATTAACATGCTTTTGCAAGTTACATTATTATTTGAAATTTATTATGTATGTATGAGATCACTGTAGTATTCTGTCAAATTTTCTCACTATTTTACTTAGATAGACCTCATAAATAATCTTTTACTGCGATCTAAATAAAATGATAATCTTGGTGTATTTAATATCTTTCAAGCATTGACGTTAACATAGTTTTGTTTCCCCTGTCATCGTGCAACGTATGCCATTAAGGCTAAAAGAACCAATTTGCAATCATCATGATACTAGTTATGTCAACTGAATAAACTAATATTAGTTGAGAGGTAAAAGAAGATATTCCTTTGATCCTGCAAGTGTTTTCTTTAATCACCAAATCACCATGGTAAAGCATCTCATACATTCGGTAAGTAGTCATAATTGTCATAGTTATGTCAGGAATGCTTAATTAAATATTGGCTTAATATAGCACAAGTTCACCCATTATAAAATTCACATGTCAGGTGAGATCAATAATTGAGTACTGAAAAATATTTTTTAAGGACTTGTAGATTATGTGTAAGATTCACTTTAGGTGATAAGGCAATTCCAAATCAAAATAGAATAATATATGAAGTATGTAAAAAGGAAGTGAACTTTATGTTCTACAGTCGATGGACATATTTTTAAGGATGTTGATTAGCCTCAGTTAGTGAACGCTAAACAAACACAATCAAAAATGTTTGTCTATTACTTGTTTTCTCTCAAAACTAATAATTATCAATATGACTTTTAAAAAACCGTTTAAATGATCTCTGCTTAATCTTTGCGTTTTTTATACATAATGTTCTTGTTGGAGACTATACCGGATTTTTCTGATATTCATGATGTAAGAATCATATACTTTTTTCTCAACCTTTGCTAACGTATATCTGTAATGATTACAAAACGAAACCTCCATCGTCTGTCTTAGGGAATTCAAGTTTCCAGGGTAGTGAAGTGAAGGCAACCTACATAAGCTTATCAACTTTATTCCTCTTCCTTTATATATTAACTTTTAACGAAAGTTTGGAAACATAGTTTACCCTTTATTAAAACAATGCAAAACCTATATGTATACACTCTCTATAAAATTGCAATGCAAGTTCAAGAGTACAGTATAAGGACAGAAGAATATTAAAATACACATATTGTAAGCAGATAGAAATTGAGAGTTCTTACTCGACAGATAAACCAATCCTCTGGGACCAAAGTGCTATACACTGAATTGTCTGCATATATATTGGCTTCTTCTCGTAAGGTATTCCAGACGAAAAATCAATCAGGTATGTATTTCTTTAGAGGGTATGAAAAAAGACCAAAATCATTGTGAAGAACAACGACATTGAAGGACAATGTACCATAAAACATTTATTTAAATATTCTTTTCAATAACATATTTCTTAAAACGTGTACTTTCAATATAAAAAATGAAAACAGCGACTTTTGTTATCTTTCTTTGTCTTTCTTCTAATACGATCATATTGTTGCTGCAGGATGATCGATGGTTATTAAATAAGATACGAGTCAGAACTGAACCCCCTCTACATCATCCGGCCTTCAAAACTGCATTGAGGACGTTATCTAAAAGATCTAAATTCAAGTGAATGTTGCTGAGATCATAAGTGCCAAATCTGATGTTATGAAGAGTGGTGCATTTGCACAAAAAAGTTATTTTGTTACGCAAGCAATCACTTTTTTTTATCTCGGAATCCAATTAGAAAAATAAACTTTTCAACACAGAATGCATGAATGGTAAGTTGACTTGACCTTCTACTGATTGCATTCAGATATGAGGTGTCAAAGTTAATTTGAACGACTTTTAAACAGTTCAATCAACAATAAAGATACTTAATTCAATACAGTGAATCATATCATTCGGACGGGTATTCAAACACTATCATCTAACAATCTCATTCGAATAAAAACTAAAATTCGTTCATGTAATTGATATAACCTAGATTTCAGGCATTCAGCAGCGTATGTCTCGGTGAATTGTGACCCGGAAATGACCTCAAATCGAACCGCATCGATGTTCACAGATTTGAAAGTTTATTCAGAGTCACGGAGCGACCTACATCATTCCTCAGATGTCTCCATGCTGGAACAAGCAACTCTATAGGCTTCGTATGAACTACCGTCGGCATGACATCTTAAGTCGGATTGAATAAAACTAAATTTGAGCGATGGGCGAGATTTGATTTAAATAAATTGTATAAAATCTTGAAGTAGTGACAAGAGATTAATCTTAACTGACTGATGCTCCTCCCCAAATGAATAAAAATAGATTTTTTTCTATCTGTCTTATTTTTAGAAATTCGAAATAAAAGCGTGCCAGTCAAGTCGATACATTCAACGCAACGTTAAATCATGGAGAAAATACGTAAGCTTCTTAGTTAGATTTTGATTTCCATTTGAGGATATTTTAAATTTTTTGTTAAAAAGGTTAAATGATAGGAAACGTCATATAAACTTGCGCAATGACGAGCATGATAATTTTGTGTAACTATTTAATTCAAAAGAGCTCTTTGGAAATAAACCAGAGAACTAATAATACTTCACGAACACATCTGGCATTGATAAATGCAAAGATCAAGATCAAATTGAAAAAAAACCTATCTTATCTTGTGAAAATTTCATTTCAAAGTACTCTTATGTATGTATGTTATTAACGCATGATATATCATAATGCCATAATTGTAACCATATTGATTATTGGTCAGTCACTGACCTAAACAGTGCATGTGAAAATAGTTAATGGATATGAGATATTGGATATTAAATATTGATACTCAATTGCAGCAGTACGAACATTTCAAATTTCGAAATTTTGCCCCATTTTTCGTATTGTCAGTATTTTTACACGAGAAAAACACATACCTTTCCCTTTTATATTTAGAGAGATATGGTCATTCTGCAGAGGAATCAGAAATATTTATAAAGTTCTTCTAAATGAGATTTTAAATTAGTCTCTCACACAGTTGAATAATATTTTCCAGCGGCTTTATATTAGCGATACCATAACTTATAAATTGTCATTGATTGTGAAATAAAATATATTTAATTTTGAATCTGGTTGCAAAACTGTATCCATCAAATGAAGCTGTTTTCACTCAATCGTGAAAAACGGCTTTTTAAATACTCAGAGCGAAACCTATTCAATCATTTGGTCCGATGTTTTGTAGGGCTTCAGTGCCATAGGATTGAAGCATAACATAGTTATTGACGCAAGGAAAGTCTAAATTCTGAAGAAGTGAATAAAATTGAATGAAATAAAACTCTCCTGGGTTTACGCACTTTCGTAACGTTATTTAGACCTCTTTGGTTTGGGTCTGCGATCTTCATTGGTGACATTTATAACTTTATCACAATTTCTTCTAATCTATTACATGCTCAACACATTTAGAAAGACTACCACTCGTTTCATTTTCTACGTTTATGGATTAACTATGAATTATAAACTAGGTCGTTATTGAATATTTGAGTGCCTTTAGTTTCTGTAAGGTACTTAACCTTTGTAAGCACAAGATTAAAATTAGAAAACATTTGCATAAGATTCTAGTATATCTTTATTTTTATTTGCAGATTTGTAACTTTTAAAATTATATGAAAATACTTTTCCTAATAAAATATCATAGTATTGTTTTAGTTGGTACCTAGTTGCAGGCTTGTTCAGTATATGCAATATGTGCCTATCAGTATGTGAGGAAGAGGAAGTCTATTCCAACCCAAATGAATTTACTGACGTCAGTAGCGCCTAATTGTAGGCTCCTGTAGGTTTTCAATACCAGAAAGGAATATCCGTATCCGTATCCTAGTTGAATTGGTGTTAATTGTACTACATTGAACAACACGCGCTGTCACCTTTCCTATATACAATCATTTCTATAGTTAGTTTTGTGCACTCTATTTTCTTATGGTTCGATATTTTCTAGCATGATGTACTTGCGTGTCCTTGAAGAATGTCCAAATAACATAAAAAAGTAGGATTCGAATGTTGACTATTCCCAAGAAAACAATGAACAATACGTTAACTTTATATGTCAACGCACTCGGCATTACAGAAGAGAAAAAATCAAGGAGTAACAACAAAATTGTTGTACACATTTTACACATGCTTATCACAGGAAACATTTTGTAATGATATAATGGAATCATATATCCCTCAAAATTACAAACATATGCATATCATTAATTGTAAGATCACAATATGAAAAAAATTAAATTACCAAACACCCAATACATCATTCTGTCAAACATAAAGCATCTACACGATCAGTCTTGAGTTAAAGTGTGGTGTCCCCCAAGGTTCGGTCCTGGGTCCGATTCTGTTTCTGCTTTACGTAAACTCACTACCAGCAGTTATCAACAAACATGACTGTAGCCATTATGGGTACGCAGATGACACTCAGCTTGCTACCATCTTGAGACGAAACTCACTTCTTGCAGACCTTCAGGTTGTAGATGATTGTGTATCTGACATTAAACGATGGATGACATCTAGAAGGCTACAACTAAATGACAGTAAGACTGAACTGCTAATAGCCGGAAGCCATAGACAGTTGCAGGGTGTATCAGTCTCTGAAGTCAAGGTAGCATCTGCTGCTATTCAACCATCCTCTGTTGTCAAAGACTTGGGTGTATATATAGATTCTGCCCTCTCGCTTGATACCCAAATAAATTATCTGTGTAAAGTCTGCCATCACCAACTCAGAATCATCAGTTCCATCCGCCGTTACATCACTATAGACTCTGCCCACGCCTTAGTTAGGTCACTTGTGTTCTC
Organism: Phorcus lineatus; assembly: GCA_921293015.1. Classification (NCBI taxonomy): domain Eukaryota; kingdom Metazoa; phylum Mollusca; class Gastropoda; order Trochida; family Trochidae; genus Phorcus; species Phorcus lineatus. Next base: position 39,800,727 of record OV121088.1, read on the forward strand.
TAGACTAGACTATTGCAATAGCCTGCTTGTTGGATTGAACTCTATGCAAGCACTAAAGCTTCAAAGAATTCAGAACACTGCAGCCCGCATTGTCTGTCTGAAATCTAAACGAGACCACATCACTCCATCTCTCATCTTCCTTCATTGGCTCCCTGTCAAGTACCGTATTAACTTCAAGATCTTGTGCCTTGTATATAAATGTCTTAACAATCAAGCCCCTGATTACCTATCAGAACTGCTCACTCAGTACACCCCTACCAGAAGTCTCAGATCTCAACATCAACACCTACTTACAGTCAAACTTGTCTCCTGTGGTCAAAGAACCTTTGCCTTCACTGCAGCAAAACTTTGGAATTCCCTGCCAGCTCACATCAAATGTGCCAAATCACTAAACTGTTTCAAATCCATCCTAAAAACTCACTATTTTTCATTAGCATTCTGTTAGATTCTATTCGTGCAATCCATGTGTATATATTTGTGTAAAGTTTCCCTGTGTATATACTTGTGTAAAGTTTTTAACACTTCTTTCTTTGTAGCGCCTTGAGCGAGCATTTAATGCACGGATGCTGGCGCATTTACAAATATCCACTATTATTATTATTATTAAATAGTTACATAACGCACCAGAAAAGAAACACAACATCAATCGTGGACATTCTTTTGTATATGAATCACTGGCACCAGTTATTGTTTGCAAAACGTGAAGCAGCATCTTCAAGTGACTAAATCATAACTACGAACGTATCTGTATGTACAACTACGAGTATAGCTGCTTAACAAGGTTTGGTTCATTGTGTAGGAATTCCTTTGTAAAAATCATCATTTTTTTACAATTGAAAATGAAACGTTTCCTAGCAAAATACTATAGATTCAAAACTTTTAGATGATTTTGTAAAGGGATCATTTTTATACTATACATACATGGAACAGAATGTGGTATACCAGGAACAATTTTGGCAATCCCAAAAAGAGGCGTTGGTTGAAAAATAGAAAATTTAGACTTCTATGATTTTTCGACAGATTTTATTTTTATAAGATAATCACAAAATTTAATTTTTTTGCATTTTGGACCCAAGTGTTGCCAAATGTTTCCCCGTAGTACTATGATCATCATCGTTAGGTATGTGATACGAATTTGATTTTTCTTCATCTTCTAAAAAAATTCCGAAATTTTTTGATGAATAATTAAAATACATAATCGTTTTACATAATCGTCGCACTTAATTTGAAATTGACGATTCACACTTTTGTTAAACAGATGTAGGCAAGGTGAAGGTTTATGTTTGAAGACTACAATGTCCATGCCATTAACTTTATACATTAGCAAAGTTAAAGTCTAATTTTAAACTCCCAAGAACCAGAAATGGAGTTTGAATGTCAGGGAGGACGAGGTTTGCCTTGCTTTTAACTTTTGCAAGTAGTTAAATAATACTACCTAGCTATTTGAAATAGGTCATTGTATGATAGTTTCTATTGAAGTAACCTTTTTTCTATTTTATCGTTCACGACTTTTGATAAACATGGACTAGAAAACTTTTGAATTTCAGCGTAAAGTAAAGGAAGGGTCCTTCACACTCATTAAACAAATTAACTATGACATACTTATAAGCTTTCTTATAAATATAGACCATAAATCTATATGGAATAGTTATATAACATAGTATATGTACAAAGCATGTAGGTAAAAAACGTAAATGTTCACCATACTGTAAAGGCAAGTCACCAAATTATTTCCTTTTCAACACACTCTGCCATAGTTGACTGTTAGCACAAAAATATCATTAACCAAATCATCAGATAATTCATCACAGTACCATAATGGTACGGAAATACATTAAACATTATATGATGAGATGACTTTTACATACAGATACCTATACCAGTATTCTTAAATGACGCATATACATTTATATTGGCTTCTCAATTTTCTATCTTGTGACGAAAACGTCAGATTGTCTCTCTATCAAGAGTCATGCAAACAACGAAAAGCATTATAAAGAACTTGGATATACATGCTTTCATGAAAATAAAATTTATTACTCGTTTATAATTCATTGCTTACTTAAATTTCAATTTTCAAAGTTTCATAAAAATATATTCGAAATTTAGAATCTGTTTTTTTTTTAAATTTGAACAATGTTTAGAATGAAGAATTAGCAATGACTGAGATATGGTGTCCAAAGAAACAAAACCAATAAAGTTTGCAACCACTTTTCCGTGACTTTATTTTGCCGTTTTATTGCCCCATAAAATCCGACTTCTCAACACTCAATCATTTGTTCTGACATTTTGCAATGCTAGTGCGCTTGGGGAATAAATCATCAAAGAGTTCTTGAAGCAAGAGAGTTTAAAATCTAAACTGAAGAAGTTGTAACTGTGAAGGAAAATTCGATTATCCAATACACATACGACCCACTTGGTCATAGGTTTGAAAACAAACCTTTGTGCATTGGATTTTAAGTATTTGAATGACGGCATTCGTAACAATTAAACATGCAGTGTCTGTCTTTTTTAACGTAGAAAATGCTTATGACACGAGCTGCAAGAATAATATACTTAAAGCTTTATATATAACCATTTGTCAAATATACCGGACTTAATCGATATTTACATTATTACTTGCAAGCGAATGTAACTACTTTCAAGTCCATTGATGAACCTGTGCGTGTACAAGGGGTGTCTCATAAGTAGTTGGCCTATGTTCTCATTGTACAATGTTTGGACAATTTACAAACATATATTAAGAACTTATATGCAAAAACACAGCATTTAGTTTCACACATCTCTGATGGCACCAATAAAAGAGATAAAAAAAAATAGGTGATCATGGTACTGAAATAACACAGAACGAAGTTCCTTAAGGTTGAAAGATGCAACGAATAAAATTAGAATATTAAAACACTTGCAAATGTGTCGTTTTCTACTTGAGCTCACCTAGGAAATCCCTCGTATGTAAACGTTAGGTTTCCCTCAAATTACACCTAAAACATTTTGAGTTATTTTTTACAGGGTGCCAATTTACAGTTGACTTTACTATAAACAGTATAGTTACAAGACCAGTTTTATATAATCTTTTATTATCACAAACTTATGGTAAGATAAAGAAATGGAGATGGGTATAAATCAACTTGATAAAATATCTAACAATGTCCGTGCTACATCAATCAATTGAGATCAATCTTCCTTTATGCTCGTTACCAAGCATGTCTTCGTAAACATGTGTGCAATGTAGGGCATGCCACCTATAATGACTAGAATGACATCGATCTTATCCTGCTATTAAATAACTTCACATTTCATATTAATACAGCAATCTTTGAAAGAAGGATGGCATTTTCCATATTCATTTAATTGATTACTAATATGGAACTAATGTAACTGCAAAAAGACAAAAGTTTTGAAAAAGTGGAAATCAAAATCAGTTTAGGTTAAGTCAATAATTAGACATAAACGACGAACCGATTTTATTAACATATGAATACAGACCTGGATAAAATCATAATATGACATTCGGTGACTATGGCATATGAACGTTTGAGTAATTGCAAACAGAAGAAGCACAGATTGCAGACAAAGATTTCGTAGAGAATTGAACATTTATGTTTGGAGAATTATGGAAATTGCTGCATGGCAACAGAAATACGAAAAAGAAAAAGATGAAGAAATAATATGGCTTTTGGACAAGTTTGAGATGTCTGCATGTGAAATTACGTTATTGCCAACAGAATAAATTACATAGTAATTCATATGCAGCTCACAATCTCTGTCAACATTATTTTTATCAATTTCTGTCATACATTTTTTCACATAATTATCGAAACTTTAAGAAATGAGTCTCACTTTGTGCAAAAGTTTTATAATCATAAGTTGCTGCAGGATGACACACTAATTAACATGATATTTTCAGGACAGAACTACTTCTGCGAATTGTTAATGCAAAAAGTTTGTGCGACATTTTAAATAAAGTGTCGAAAACATCAAGATGTAACAATTACATTGCCAATTAAAACATCAGGTCACGGCAACGTTAACGAGAATGTGCCGAATCCTTGTACATAAAACACATAACATGGTTGGTTACCTGACGCAACGTTGACTCTACATCTGCTCCTTCTTTCATTTATTCTTTAGGCATCTGTGAAATTTACCATTTCGAGTAAAAGAGTTAAAACTCTGTCTTAAGTCCCTCAAAAAGTTGCCAATTCGTTCGCATTGTAAATAATTGCTTTTAATTCTAATAAAGGTTAAACTGCAACCTTAAATGCAACGTTAGCACAGATTAAAACAAAGCATTATGATCATTTCTATACATACATGTATGTAACGGAGACTTTGGTAGCACAATTATTATTGGATATCGCAAAAAGAGCTCTTAGCTGAAGATCATCTCACGTATAAGATTCAGAGTGTGACATATCCTTCAGCCCATTATTTTTAGTGCACAAATCGGCACCGAAAAGGCCAATAATAGATGAGGACTTTCGCTGAGTCATACCAGTATTAATGTAGGAGTTTTCACTCACTATGGTTTGCAAGCAATCTTGATGTATCGAAATGAAATATGCTTACGGTTGAAAATGAAAAACATTTATTTAATTCACTCGAAGTGTGATAAGATCATGACATTGCATCAACTAGTTTCTCTTAATAAATTTTCTTTCACCTTTTTTGTCATCATTTTGAAAAGTATTGCTACACGTAAACAATTTTTCTCTGGTAAAAAGGGAATATTACTTTCACCTTTCTTTTTCATCAGTTAGAAAAGTATTGCTACTCGTACCTACTTTTCTCTACTAAAAGGTGAAATTCTTAAGAGTTACGATTTCTAAAAAAACAACTTGGTACTTAACAAATAGAATGGAAGTACGTTGCAGATGAGATGCTGATACACTTTAATTATCAGTAATTTAGGGAGCTTTCTAGGAAACGTTGTTATTATTTTTCTACTTTTTCTCCAATGAATTATTATGTATGAAGGAATTATTGAACCAGTTCAACAAGATTTAAACCAAAAATCTTATTTCCTAATGGAACCATCAACAAATCAAGACAACATTGAACAAAGTTTTTGTAAAATGATAGTAGATTAGATAAAAGGGTACGTTTTGCGAAGACATATATGAATTTCGATCACTAACAAAATATTTTCATATTTTTATTAGTAAGTAATGAACCGATAGCATGCAAAAACGTTGTGGTTATTTGATGTATGTTTGTATATAAAACGTAAAACTGTATCGAATTATATAAGAGGGATGCTTGTAAACTGCTTGGGGCGACAGCTAGGAATATCTATGATAGCGTCCAAAGTAAGCAGAAAAAAACGAAGACAAAACATCCTCTATAATTCATCAGTCTTGTTTTGCGTGTAACACTTTAAAGTGATATTGCTTGTACACACAATATTAAAGCAAAATGTTGTTCATCTCCCCTGTCCGAATTCTACTACAAAAAAAACTTCATCAGAAGCAAGCGATTTCTGTACCCAATATTTATCGATTTCTGTACCAAATATTTATGACATAATACTCTACATTTACATGAATAATAAGTACTTAGTTATGGAACTTCCCTAAAGCGTAATCTACCTCACGGTATATAAAGGAAACCTTCTGTTGCATGGTATGATGATTAGCGATCCATGAAAAATTATGCATTGCATTAAGTAAATCTAAGTAAATGAGGTGGAATGCCACGGTTATCTATACTGTTAATGCCCTTCTTGGCAAAAGGGATGGCATTAAGGCCCAAAAGCTACATCGGTGTGTTCCTATTCATGGTGTCCACTGGAGATGGGCATACTTATCGAACATATTCATACAAGCTTTCAAGCTAAAGCAGTTGATTAACATCTACAAATAGTTGGGAAAGCTTTGATGTAAATCCTTAATTGTAGAAATACACGACGTTTCGGAGATTACTTCTCCATCAGAAGGAATGTCCTTGAAAGCTTTCAACGACAAAGAGTGTGAACTTATGTCTGTTACTCTATTCCATCCCCATCTAAAAATCATTGATGCCCATTAGTAGTAGCTCTAACCTAAGTAAACAAGGACTCTATCTCGCTGATATGACTATGTAAACCTGTATTGTAAAACGCTTTGAGTTTCAGGAATCAAATTATAATCTAATAAATCCTAGATGTGCTGCCTTGTTTCCTTTGATGATAATGTGTTGACATCTTAATATTTTAACTTCACAAACCCATCATTTGTTGACTTGGAAAAGAGCTTGACAAGGATCAGAAGTTTTTGTATTGATCGACTTGCAACCCATTCAAACGAGAAGAAAATAACGGCATTCCTGATAAACGATATTCCTAATAAACATAGCTGACATTAGTCAATCAGTTAAAAAAACATCGACATTATTCTGAAATTCTGAATCCCTATTATAGGTTTGCACAGGAGGCAGGTTACCGTGCCCCCATTGGATTGACACAATCAGCGATAAGGCATATATATAATAGTTTTAGTTAATAGGGCACTACAAGTATAACTAAAGAGCATATAAAATTATGAACATCACAATAATGAATAGATTAATCAGTCTTCAAACCTTTTCATAAACTACTGACACCCCAAAAATAATATTTGAAGACGGTAAGTAGATTGCAAAATAGTGTTATTGTAAATCTTGACATGTTAATCTTACTGCAGGTTGAGTCATTAGGTTTTACATCTTATACACGTGAAGTTAATTGTTATATTAAGAGTAAATATAGAATAAATCAGTTAACATTGCTGCATTTTAACCACGTTCAAATGTTATTTCAAGTCTCTATGTACCATTACACTCAATACACAGTTTTGGTTGAAATGATGTGCACTTAAGAAAAACTGTCCTGATATAGCTGACATTTCGTAACTAGATTCAATCATTATTTCCTTTTAAAAAAAGCTGCTTGAGTCCCCCCAAAAACACTTTAAAAACTTCACAGGTAATTAAGTATGCACTTACATTCCTTGAAGCAACAAATGCAGTGATTCGATAGCTGTATTGTGCAAAAAGTGACCGGGAATTAGTTGCCTGCAGATATTTAATCAACCACTTGAGGGCAACAGCGCACATTCAAGTTATATCAATAGCCAATTATGTTTGAAGAGCGCAAATGTCCAGATCAGGAAAAGTATTTTCCCCATTAAGTTTATTAAAGCTTGTTTTCTGAAGAAGTTGTTATTATCAATTAACATCTACCCAGTTAGTGTTTAGAATGAAAAGAAGGTCAGGGTATGTGTCAAAATAATGTTAAATGTTAATCGTGATAAGGGATATGAGGGAATGTGAAGAAATAGCTTGTGTAAGAAAATGTAAATAATATTGAAGTATTATTCCATAACTTGACTTTTGTATTCTTTTAAGAGAATTTTATAATGTATTTTTGGGGGAATGAAAAAAAAAACAATCATACTTTTCTAAAAGGTCTGCATTCCTATTACATTATAAAGTTCCATCTCATCAATAAGTTACGTATCATACCAAAAGAGCTTTTGCTCTTTACAAATTGTCAATAAAGACAATTCAAAATTCATCCTGTGATAATCTAAGGGCACGCGATGTCTATTTTTAACAGCCATTACAAAAATGCGAATTAATGAATCTATATAAATATAATGAAATCACATATACACAAAAGCTGTCAGTTCTGGAGATACACATTGTTGTGTATCATTGATAAGGAATTCAATAACACATATTTGATGTAGTATATATTTGATAATGTAAGGGCACACGATGTCTATTTATATTAAAGCAATACAAGAAAAAACTGCAAGGTCAGTTATTCTAAAACATATCTTAAAATAGTTTTCATGATGTGTGAATATATTATATAAACTTCAAGAAAAAAATTACAATCATTTAAAGAAATGATTAAATATAATTTGCAACGAATTAATGAATGGATTAATCATGGACAAATTGTGCTCAAATGGTGCAGACTAAAAGTTTTTTAATTTGTTTATTCAAGACCGGTAATATAAAAAATGAGTATCATTCTCTATTAGCATATCCGACCTACAGCTTCTTCGAAAACAGTTTACAAAGATACTTACTTTATTACCGTATTCTTAATAGATTTAACCTCTCGCTATCTAATAATAACATTGGAATGTTTAAACATGTTAATTTTTAAACTATAAGCTGGGTCGATAACATATTAACTGTATCAAACAGAGTCTGATCCTCCCAAGGATTCTGTACCCACGATTCTAACTTTCGATGGAAATCAGTTCAGATGAGATAACAGAAATAGAACTCTTGAATTGACAGATGGCAAATAATCTGGGACCATGGTGCTACCCAGTAACTGAAATGAATTATCTGTTATTATATTGGCTTCTTATTGTTATTCCAAAAAATAACTGATCTATGGATCCATATCTCCCGAGGAAGATGTCGACCAAGGATAAAGAACATGTGATATTCTTTAGAGATATACATTATATAAATGTAAGTGCATTCGTATAGTAGTTGTCGAACTGTCGAGTTTTAGAATCTCAATCTTTGGCTGACAAATTTGTTATACCTGCATGGTAAAAAAAAACTAAGGATGACCATGGTGCATCACCTCATCAATAAATCACTAACAGACATATATGGTTGAACTTTTTTTGTAGTTCTCTTTAAACAGAAAGAACATAAGTCATAACATCTTGACCTAAGTTCTGTTTGTGTTGCAGAATTTGCAGTTTATAAAGCCTTTATTATCCAACTATTGCCTTTTTACAGTGTTCTTAGATTTAAGTAATATTTTTGAATCGATGTACAGAATTGTCAGTATGGTTTTGCAGTTGCTGCAATTGATAAACCATTAGATAAGTATTCATTTCTAGCTTTAAATACAACACTGAGGACATTTTTATATCATATATATTTATTAACATCAAGATAGATATAGGTACCGTTGGATAAGATTTTTAAAAAATCATATTTAAGAATAGAAAAGGCATTGAGTGAGTTCTGGTTTTAAACGAGACAACATTAAAGGAAACAGAAATTATTTTGTACTGCAGAATACTTTTCTTACATAATCACACACTTCCTACACTGTCACACTTTAACCTTTCAATTATTTGGTCTGACGTTTTGCAGTTGTAGGGTGCAAAGGGAATGAAGCATTAAAAAAATATATACTGAAAAAGTATGAAATGTAAAAGGAAATCGAATTATCTCAGAACTCTGCTGGGAAAGACGAACTTGCACACATTTGTGTCTTTGCTTTAGATCAATTATATTTGAATGATAACATTCGTCGAACAAACTTTCTGGAACTTCATTATGCGTACATGTAGGTCTAATGCATGTCGTTAAAGTAGCAAGGACTTTTCAATATGTAAGTAATCAACATATCCTAATGTAATATTATTTCGTAAAAGATAAAATCTAAACCAGTTGGTAGCTGCTACGTTTAGTGTTTAGATTAGAACTTTTCACCATATCTTAGGATTTAAAGATATTAAGATGTTTAGTTTTTCAACAAACATCTACATGGAATTTATTGTGTCAGTGGTGCAATGCTTTTGACTCTTAGGAGGTTTCAGTATCGGCCAGTTGACACGACGGCATATTCGTAATCTTCCGTGACAAGTTGGTGTCGGGATGTTTATTGCTGTACTATGAAGCATACACTTAGTTCATCCAAATTGCATTCATTTATTGGTGTGAGTGATGCTTCTCTGTAGACTCATGGGAGGTTTCAGTACCAGCCAGGAGTCAAGACAGAATATTATTGTCCTTCTCTGTTCATGTAGTGAAGTTTACTGCTGTACTTGAATATACGCATACATGTTAGTCAAGTTAGTTCAAATTATTCCAACCCAGCTATCTTTTTAATAGGTAATTGTTTAATTCGATCTGTCGTTGATCAGTCTTCCCTGTATATTTTCCGTTTTAAAGTTATTTGTATACTGCAGTTTGTTATGGTTCGATGTTTATTGGTATGTTGTACAGTTATGGTAATTAAGATAATTAGCTGAGATAGTGAAAATAAGTAAAAACTTTGGACAAAACTAAGGAAACCAATGTTAGCCACTGATAAAGTATGAATAACTAGCCAGGTTGATATTGATACACATAGTACATTAATGAATATTTAAGGCCATGTATTGAAACATAACTCAAACTAGCTACATATAGGAGATGAATTCCTATCAATATACAACTGGTATCGCAGGGTTGCAACAACGAACAAAGTGCTTATAAATACTGTAATTTCACAATGATATATAAAATTAAACTATTATCACATTCTAACTTATCATAAATTTTTCTGTCAGCCAAATAACATCATCACGATCAATGTAGGAATACGAAATCAATAACTTTATAATGTGTTAAATACCTCACAAGCAAGGTATAACACTGAGGAGTTTTAGGTTCATATCAATAACAGATTTATAGTTGCAGACTAAATGATTCAACAGTAATCTATAACGAAATCTTCATGTATTGCCTGTAAAGCGCAATCTAATGTGTACATCTGAGTAATCAAAGCCTGCTGTTGCGATGCCCGATTTTGAATTTTATTTTAATTTATGTGTCAAAACGAGGTTTCTACCATTCTGAAACTTAAATTATAAAGAAGGCATATTGGTAAACGAATGTAATATTCAGTTTTAATTAGTTTAATCCTTTCTTTCTTGTCACCGTACAATACAGTAGCAATATTCGTATCACGGTAACAAAGTGGATAGAAAAATTAGAGAACTTTACGACTAATGTTATTGATGCAGTTACAGGAATTGGCCTAAGACGAACGATGTCTATAAATCAAATTCTTATCATTTTAATATCTGAAGGTATTCAATACCAAGCCACATCCATCATCTTGAAACATTTGCTTCTGTGCTTGTTACGACAAATGTCATTTAAGTCTCTTTGTGATGAGACATCAATCCTTATTCTCTACATTTCTGTTTGCTCTGGCCTATAGAGAATAATTACATGCTACTTCGAATCTCTAGTGCTTTCATTTATCAATATTTACATACAAAAGTATTACTCATCGTTTGTTATTCGTATATTATACTTTACATAGTATACTCATCGTTTGTTCACCTTGCCATAATATTTATCTTCTATGCATAATGCATGCAATCTAAATATTTAATCAGAATGGGTACTAGACCAGATAATGTCCAGACACTTATGTATACATTTAAACAGTCATGGCGATGTAAACATTGGATGATGAATATGATAACCGAAGAGCATGATAATATAATAACCCATCAATCTGTCGCCTTGATCATCACTAACATACTGACATACAAAATTTGCACATTTAAGATTTCTACGAGTAAAGTAATTATTTCAATTTTACTCAGTGAATTTTGACAGTAAATAGCTTTTGAAAAAATCAGTTTTAACAGGAACACAAGCAATTCAGGCTATTTCGACAAAAGCAAATGAATATCATTTTTATGGTTCAGTTTAGTTCTTTAGTGCATTTATATAGTCCTTGCAACACTACTGATGAAGAAACAGTAAAACAAATCAGTTAATTAGCACATATTTATATTGCAAGGCTACTGATAAATGAAATCAGTGTGTTAGTCTATACTGATGAATGACCCGAACAACTACAAGTCTACACACTATGTTATTTATTTGCCCGAAACGAATGAAATCATTATGTTACCATAATGACCGGCATCCTAAACGTATTTAGTTCAATATTGTCCGACAAGGATATTCAGATGTACAGTGACAGAAGACTATTTGAAATTGAATTCAATCACCCTACTCGATCGGAAATTCGTAATTGGATATCAAGAGACGGCAATGAATGGAATAGTAGGAACCTCTAGTAGTTAGATATTTAGATATTGAGAAGATAATATTCAAATCCTTTATTTAGATCTAATGATTGATAATTTAATAAGTTTTAGAGGAAGCAAAATTAAATATATTTATACTTTTTATAAACAAAACTATCACGCTTTTGGCGTAAATCTTTTGACTGTTTCAAGTTAAATTTGAAATAAGGTTTTGTAGCCTATAATGTTTTTGTGAAAAAGTATAGCTGATCTTTTTATCCAGTTAGATGTAGATTAGTGATAGTCTTACTTATTGACTCTATGTTAGTGAGGTTCACAATGGTTCAAAACGATCGACGCCAAATTAGATCTGATGGATATCAACAGTGACCGATGACCGTTCCCGGGAGTATTGGAGCTATTCTATGACTGTAATTAACAACCTGAATATAAATAGGTCAATGTTCATCGTGAATTCAGGAATAAATCAATGGTTATGACAGGAATGTCAGTGATGACAGAAATAACCCTCTGTCCTTAGTGCGGACAATATGTGAGATAAGAATCAGTAATGTATCACTTTCAAAAGGAGACCGCCTTAATCTCATTCTCATTAATGCTTGGTTTCCATGGATCCGATCAAAAAACATTATTCAATATTTGGAAATGATGTTGAACATTATTTGTTTCGAGTGTTAGTAACAGGGGTTTTAACTAATTAGGGGATTCAAATTGCGCTGTTTTCCATCCAAACGATTGCTGAAAGCACAGTTCTGGCTCCTCTAGTAGTAATGCTTTGGGAAGAAATGAGTCTTCAATTATGACCTGAAGACAGCTAAAGACGCTAAACTCCGTGGAGTAATAGCTAAAGCTTTCAGCAACAAACAATCATAAAATGCCGAGCCATTACGACCATTTTAGAATGAATAATGTAAGATTAGAAAAACAAAACTACAGGCAAAAAAAGCGGTGAATTCCAGTGTGTTTTTGTCCGAACGACCTCCAGGAGTCTTTATGAAAGTGTCTTGTCAGAATTAGAATACATTACGTAACGATTAAGTAGTTCTACTTAACAGTTTTCTCATTCAGACATTTCTAGGAGCCGTGGCACGTTTTTAAAGGTTTATTTCGTGTCACTTCCCCCTTAAAATCATCGGTTTATGTCAAATCTTTTATCTTCAGATGGACAAAATATATCATGGCTCTACTCGATCTTCCGTAGATGTAAAGGTAATAATAAATTATCCATTGAACAATTGGCGGCCATATTTTATGTGATCACCTTTTAATTATTTGAAGTAGGGAAATTGATTTGCAAGGAAAACATATGGTATGTTCGTTTTTTAACCTACTTCTTTTGATTATTAAAACATTGTCTTGCAATTGGGAACATTTGTTTTTGTTTCAGCGAGATCACCTTACTAATTTAAAAAGAACGTCCTATTGCCCCTTTAAACACAATAATAAAACCTCTGTCTTTAGAGTTAGGCTGACACATGTTCCCGCCCCGATATACGACGATGAAAAGGGTCAATTTCTTATCGATTTCAAGGTTGCACAGATCCCTAGCGTCTATTACTAAAAGATATTGTGGCCAATCAGAGGTAAACATATATGATAAAATCAAGGTTTTGACTACACAGAGTGCATGCTAACACTTTCAATTGTTATCGATGAGTCTCTTCTCTCTCTTTCTCTCTCCCAACAGAGCTTCCTATACAACATCTGTCTTAATACGAAGGTTTCTCGGGCATTCGGCAGTTCCCCCCACCGGCGCAGTATTGCAACTTAACTACCATGCATTATTTCAGCCAATGAAAACATCGAAATGCATTGAATAACATATTCGTTGTCACATAGGCCTATGCATTGATGCAGTCGCAAAATGAGGCGTACTCAACGTTGAAGGTGCATATTCGAATAAAATTTATCTTTTCGAAAGCTTGCGGAAATAACTTAAACCATTTGAATGATAACTTTCGAAACGGCGTCGCTGATTGCACAACTAACTTTGATTGCATCCAATCAGCGTTCTACATTTCTAGACCAAGATACCTTCGAAGCAAGACAGATGTTGTATAGGAATTCATGACAGAGCTACTTCTGTTGGGAGGGATGTCTGTAGATATGTTCTGACCATGTGTGATACAACGATAAAGTAAACTACATTAGTTGTAGAATAAAATATTTCCATTTTTAAAAAAATCTAATTCTGAAATAATCCTATCTTGCGAAATTTTATTACTGAGCGAGTACGGTATTGTCATCAAGTTAAATAGCTTAGAGGTTATCAGTTCTATACCTCTTCAACCATGATATTGATCGTCGCCTATCAGAGTACACTTACACAATCGATCCTGGGGTTCACCATGATGACTTCTCGACAGTGTATTGTTTATATAATATTCTGTCAATATCTCATCAACGAAGATAAAGAAACATGGTTTTAACGCTTGAGCAGTGTACGTGTACATGTAGTCTCACAATTTCAACTTCTGGAGAACAACGGAAAGAGATAAGTTAATGACTGCCTTATGTCCGATCCATTTCATTACCCTCATAGTCTAATGTCGGAGCATGATTACCTAGTTTAACATATAGAGTACAAATATCTCTCTCGCTCTGGTATTATTGATTTCACTATCATTTTATCATATGCCAAACTCATTATATAATGGTATCTCTATGTTCATCTTTTCGTAATATCACTGTTCATGGATATGGTAAAATATTGGTTATCTGTTCAAATCTAGTATATGAATATTACGAACCAATATACATGGATTGGATGAGTATGGCTGTTCATCTTTCCTCTATCTGGGTTATCAGACAAAATGCAATAAAATGTTACGTCAAAGGGCATAAAAATCATATTATGATACTCTATTACTGAACCTGCATCAAAACAGTATTGAATGTGAAATATATACTCATGCAGAATCATATATAAGTCTATGAGTTTAACCCTTCAGTATGACATGGACTGTCGTGACAGTCTCTCTTTTGAAGACCAATGGACAGCTTTACATCTTGTTTGTTATATTCCATCTCTATCTTTAAATTAAAGGTTGAATGGCATAAGAAGTAGCTATAAACATACATTAAAGGATTTCACCTTGTGATAATAGTCTTAATACATAGCCGACCAAATATATAATAATCGAATAATAACCAACTACCCCTAAGTTTTTGAAATTCGATTGTATTGTGCTAGTTATTTATTTTTAGTTATAGTGGTTGTACAGATACGCAAGTTCAAAGTCTTGATCTCTACGCCTAAGTCAGGACTTCCTGACCTCAAACAAAAAATATTATTTGTGAGCCATTAGATAAATGGTGACTCTTGAAAATAAATTGGTCTATGAATGAAAGAAGTTCTCTCTCAAAATGAAGATAAATAGAAGGGGGTGGGATTTATTAATGTTAAAATGTTTTCCTTCGGTATGATTTTAATTTCCCTTAAGTTACCTTTACAATATATTTTTACTGATTGGATTCGTCATCTTTTGATGACTCTTCTTTGTAGGTAGTTTTGCCAGCCATTTCCGCCAATTGCAGTTTAAGTGCAACCGCCAATTAAATATGTGATGAATAGTACGAAAACCAATTCAGAAAACTGAGGTGAGCAATAACACATAACTGTTAAGAAGATAAGATATGACCAAGTAATTTTTTCACAATTTAATTTCTGTACATTCGGTTATTGTTCTAAACTGGTTAAATTATGAAACTTTATGTTGAACGTTCGAATTAAGTTTCCAGTTTATGACATGCAATATGCAACATGTATGTGTAACCAGTTTCATGATTTTGAAGGTTACCCTCATGACAGAATCGGCCGAAACTATATCCGTTAGTTAATATACTAAAACATAGCGAATACAATGTGTACTGATTCCACCCCATTTTTGTAATCTCACATATATAGAGAGATGATTATCTGATAGTAATGGGTAATTATCTACTGATTGAATGAGGTTGGTTTTATATTAAGTTGAGGTCGTCGCGTATTCTTTATGAATGTGTGCGGTCTTTCTCATGCATGTGTACGGTTTCTCCAGAAGCAGAACTTTTTTCAAGAGAATCAATAATGTAGTTTGAACAAAGGTACACGCGAATGTAAGTCGGATATACACTTATTATAACTCACAGTAATATGAACCTTTACCATTCATATGATTTGATAACAATATTTGGGACACTAAAGACTCTAAACACACATTCCAAAATCCGATATCAATTGTCGTTTTAGAATTGTTTTTCTTCTATTTGTAAACTAATGTTAGAAATCCATTTGGGAAATATCTGCTCTTATCTTTTTTCACAATCTTGTTTTCAGTCTTACAAAAAATCAATGCCAAATCGGCCAATTATTCAGCTGCTTGTCGACTGAAGGAAATCTTTATTTTTTACCAAAACCACTCAGCAAAGTTCTCAAGTTATTTGTCTGGAAAAACATCATTTGCCGTCTTAGAATAGCTGTAGGAAAGTTTATCCTTGAATCACCCTCGAATGCAAATTTAGTCACTTTAGTTAACATATAGAAATATGTATATGTTACAACGACGTTGCGAAATATGAAGGCTTGTTGTGCTTATATTGCTAGAACGTGAATAGATTGACGTCTGCATAAAAGAAGTACAAAAGAAAAAAAGAACTACCAACAAAGACGATATTCTTTCAGAGCTTCTAAGTACCAATTATTAATAGAAGTCCTATGAAAAAGCAGCTTTTTTCCATATCATATATGTCATCATTTGACTTAATTGTTTCTAATTAAAATGTCAGTGTCGTATCTTATGTCTGAGTTACTGTAGAAAACACGTCGACCCCCAACTCTTTCACTCACTCAATCGTGAGTGGGCGAAGGGAAAAGGGAAATGGTTGTTTTTGTGAAAGACGAGATTGTCTGCTTCATTAAAGAGCCACTCCGTGAGTTTTTGCCAAACTTAATCAATGGTGTCATTTGATCGCGAAGTATCGACTGTTACCAAATATACACATGTTAAAGCTTATTGATTTTATACATTGACAATATGATGGTAGAACGTCGCAATTATGATCGAAAAACAGACAGTGGCGCGCGTCAAATAGTCAAACGTAATTTTGGAGACTTATCTAAAACAGCCAGTATGGCAGTTAGGAGTTGATAGCATTTGTTAGGTTATATAACTAATATTCATGTATATTGGAAGTGATATCTACACCTCTGTGCATTTATAAGGCTGTTCTGAGATTTTCATGGAAAACCAGCGTTTGTCATATATATGTCTTTCGGACATGAAAAGTTAAGATGTTTTGATTTTATATCACCACATATGACATTTAGGTTCGTATCAAAGGTAAATAATATGTTATGAAAATAACGGAGTGGTTCTTTAAGATACAAAAAAATCAATAAACTCATTGTTCTTTACATGCTTTTACCTGACATCTTGTAAATATAAGTTCCTGTTGATTAAATAACCATTAATTTTCAACTATACACATATAACTTAACTGAATGCATTACCTGGTGTAGGAAGTAGGTCAGGCGATCCATTTCCATGATGGAAATTTCATAAACATAAGATCCTTGCACATGATAAAACATTGTATAGAGTAAGCAAAAGAAGAAATCTATGTTATATAATAGACATTGCTCAAAGGTGATCACTCCATCTCAGAAAATTGGGTGTGTTTTTATTATCAGCGTTAAAGCCTTGTATATTAAGTTTGTAAGCTCCTGAAATTAAACATGGATGAAAAATTGTCATAGTTTTATCGATGTAGTAATTTCCCACAAACTTAAAAGTTGTGACGTCAATGAAGTACGTTAAATAGCAAATGGCAAATAAGTTCATGATTGGCATAAATTAGGATTTGGATACAAATAATTCTAGGAATCTAAGTTAATACATTTATTAGTTTTATTAGGTTATGAACCGTAAAGATACTTTGAATTCGACAGTACGTAACGTAATAACTGTCATTGTCAGCAGTAGATATAAACACTAAATAAGCTCAACTCACATTTTACGAAAAAGGTCAGCTTTTAATTCTACAAAGCAATTCTCAAGCATATCTCCCTTAAAAACACAACCTTTATATACTTTCTATGCTGATAAAAATCTAATCATCCTGCCCAGTTTGTCCTGTATGTTACCTGTTGACTTTAAGACTTAAATTATACGTGTATGCACATCTGTATTTTGTTTGCCACGAAACTAATCGTGTCTGGTCAATTTCCAGCATAAACTAATGTTTCCTTTTTCAAGAAGACATTTATTTTTACTTTAAGGTATTCAAAAACATCAGTTGAAGTTGCATGCAGATCCTATTAGTAAAACGCCTACCATCCTAAATATTTTTCTTCTTGTATGAAAGTGTTCGCGCAAGTACTTTTATTGCCCTTTTAAATTTTTGATAGATTTTCTTAATTTTTAATTATTTTGTAATCAATCTGTACTTACCTTCTGGGCATAGACATTATCGTGAAAGACGGTAGGCGATGTGCTCATATTAAACGCATGTAATAGATGATATATGTCTCGGAGGTATTACTTAGATTAAATTAAATCTGAAATCACTGAACTTCTTCCTGTAAAACTGTTCTTTATTAAAATGTATTTTTCCCCTTTTAAAATTAATTCATTTTCAATTAATTTTGCACTGAATTTGTATAATCCTTGTAATAGTTTTTCTTTTCGTTTTCTTTTCTTAATTTTCTTGACAATGGTCTTGGTTGTGTCCAACGATATACTTTGAAATGAGTGTTATTAACTTATGAAATTTTGTAAGAGGAATGGATTATGACTGATTCTGTGGACTACTGCATTGTTTTCAGGATTTTATTAAGAGCTTTAAAATTGTGAACATTACAAATTAAGAAATGCGATACAATCATTTCCTCGTTGATATTTAAAAATACACACCAAAGTTTATAAATATATTAACTTTCTTCGTTCCTCGTATAAGTTTATAACATCCTTTTTGTATCAATATCAGAACGTCAAAACTGACATTGCTAACGCCGATAAAAAAAAACCACGATCAGCTGCCCATTTCGTTCATTTGCGGATGACAAAATTGTTCAAATCGAAATAATTCGGGACGGCGCATTTATCGGGCCCAGTATAGTGGATAAACGCATCGTTGTAATTACCACGATAAAATTTAATTTTGATCAATGTGATAGAAATACACTTTGATATTGTGAATTCCAAAATTTTATCAATTCGGTATTTTTTTTTTCTAGGAACCGTTCAAAATATAGATACCTTTTTAAGTCATGCTTTTTTGCTTCATAAGTGGACTGTTGTTTGTTGTCTTCCAATTTGAATTTAATGTATTCTATGGCATATATAAAATACACCGCGTTATAGATAATGCTAATAGCAGCTACATAACATATTACAAGTACAAGTACTATAAATTGGATAATAAGATGAATGTTGTGATAATCAAACTGTATATGCATTTACTTGTAACATTGGAATCAAAAAGGATTTATGGTTTGTGTTTTTAATAAGAACTGATTATGATCTGAAAAAATGAAAACCTTAGTCTAAATTAAAACTCCTTTTAAAAATTAAAACCAGCCTTATTGTAAAGAATGAAACAAACTTTTACTTGAGATTTGATTTTAACATTGCAGAATGCAATTTGTCATCATCTGAACTATCACACATTGCACCTGGAATGTCTTACATGAGTTTTTGTTTAATTTGGTTTCATATAAATATCTTATCTTAACAGAAGAAGGTACTTGAAATATATTTTTGTATTTCAAACAACGATATGAAAATACTCATGCATATGTATCACAAGGAGGAATATAATTTAAGTTTAGTGGCACCAACTTGCAGTGGGTTTCCTGAGGTTTCTATGATTGAAATGCATGCATAACCGTTGACGAAAATGCTATGCAACCGTTTCAAAGAGTTTCTGTTAATTCAAATGATATCATTTCAGCGGGGTTTTTTTTCTGTTTTAAGCAAATGTTGATCTTATTTCAATATGAGCCTTTTAGACAAGAATGCAAAAGCAGCAATTCAGAATTGGAAGTAAATGTTCAGTCAGTGTAAGTTTAAAATTTACAAAATCTTGAACACTCTTACAAATTAATGTAAGTATCTTTGCTCTTATATCCTTCCTAAGTTTAAAATCTTCTTATCTAATAGGCAGTTTAATGCGGATGTCTCTGGCATTTTTATATCCAGAAGATCATTACAGACTTTGAAAAAGGAAATATTTCTCAGACACCAAGACTCCATGTTTTGCGGTGCTTTTGAAAATGAAAAATGAAATAGAGTCTATAATTCCTGAATTCAGATCCATACATTCATGGCGACTTCTCATATTTACTTATGATTCAACAAATTTCAATATTAGTACAGAACGTTAGGTACTTACTCTATTTGCGCTCACATCTATTCCTTTTCGGTCAATAAAAACTCTGGTTTGAACACTTTAATTCTATTTCATAGCATAACAAAGTTCTATGTTAAACATTTGGTAAAAGGTTTTACATCAACTATTGTTATATATATCAGTTGTGAAAAATACCGAAAGTACTGCGACGTAAAACATTTAAGATATATATAAAGTTTATGTTATAAGT
Organism: Phorcus lineatus; assembly: GCA_921293015.1. Taxonomy (NCBI): domain Eukaryota; kingdom Metazoa; phylum Mollusca; class Gastropoda; order Trochida; family Trochidae; genus Phorcus; species Phorcus lineatus. The sequence goes on from OV121088.1 coordinate 39,821,088, forward strand.
GGTCAAAGGGTCAACATTTGAACCAGTATCTAATGAGTCTGTACACACGATTTCTGTTTTATTCGCCTCTTACGTATGAAAATACATAGACAAATAGATAAATAGAGTGTGGCCCCTGTGGCCCTTAATAAATATAACAGGGTTATCAAATCTGTAATTAGCATCCCACTCAACTGTTTACAAGGATACAGCTATCTAGACCTCTTGCTTCTTGAGAAGAAGCTGTCGTAAGTTTGTAAAGAAGATTTCAGATTACCTGAGAAAATGGAGAAGATGAATAGGAAAAGCTTACCAACTGATTGACAGATGGACGATTGTGAGAAGTGCTAAAGAAATGAGTGATAAGTTTTATACATTTCAATAAGATTGCGACAGCCATATTGTGACCCTGTATAAAATTGATACTCTACACAAGGAACAGATAATCTTAAAAATATATTTTAAAAACCCTTTCATATAAATCGGATTACGCTTAGTGTGCATTATTTCATGTGTTTAAAACTCTTAAGCAAAATGCTGAACTACTTTTCTACACGAAATCATAAGTCCTTCAGCGATCCATACTGTGTGTCCTAATATGATCCTTGGAAACGCATGATTTATCTCCTTTACAACAGTTTTGTGCTTGTATCAACGGTTTCTCGTTTTCGACAAAAACTAGGCGGTAGGCATCCGGCTTTCCTCATGCTTGATACCTTGCCAGAGATTGTGAGTCATGGAAACATAAACACGAATTGCAAGCACTTTATTGTTTTCCCAACTGTTACTTTAACAGCCTCGTTGATGTTTGTCTAATCACTGACCTTCGGTAAGCACGCAGCACCATCAACGAGCTGTTCGCTGCCGAGGGTGAAGTCGAAACACCGGTGAGTCGACCTCTTGACGGCGAAAGCGTTATATAGAAGGGTGGAAATGTCGTCATAATAGCGTGTTAGAGGGCAGAGGTGGTTTGTTTTGAAACCCATTATGAACTTCATACGGAATGACCAGATACGAGAATTCGGGGAATAGGACGTTACGACCATTGGCCTTTTTTAGGTCAACCAAATTGTTTCCCAAATGGTAATACACAGTATATCTTCGCCACTATGAAGTGATTTTCTGAGAGGTTTTGCGAGTGTAAATGAAAAAGTTGTCTTTTTTTTAGTTTAATTCACATTTTCATTAACATTGGTAACATTTACTTTCGTTTTCATGGAATCCCTTTGTTTACCTGAACCGTACAAGTGAACTAACATCAGCAAGACGTTATGCCTGTAAACGACATCTGATGTAAATTTAGACACGACACGAATTGCTTTAGCTAAACTGTCATAGCGTCATAATTTCTCAATAAATAAATCAATTTCATTTAGTTTAGTAATTGATAAATGCGCCTTAAAAATGTTGTGTGTTTCCTGTTTTTTATGTATAGCCACCACAAGCAGATATGAGTTTATCTGATAATTTTTTTAAGAATTTAAAAAATCAATCGGATCTATTCCCTCGGGAAAGACTTCTTATTTAGACTTTCCTTGATGTTTAACAATGAAATAATCGTTCCTTGAGAAAAAACGCTGTGCATATTCTGATATTATTTAAGTCTTGACATCGTGTATTTGTATTATATCAAACTTTGTCTTGTTGGGCCAGTCCATTTTAAGATCTTGAAATTATTGTTGTTAAAGGCAATTTTAAATGCCGAATGAAAGATACTTTAATAGAAGTCAGTATTAAGCCAATTGATGCAGTTGGAAATTGATGAACTAAACATTGAATATCAATAATTTTGAATTATTTCAATTACTTCAATCACTTATTCTAAAGAAGCTACCTTGATATTTTCTTTAATCAAAATGGAGACATTTATATGTATCCCTGGAGTACAAAAATAAACTCTAGCCGACGAAACCATAATATTTTGTTGAAAATACAAATTTTGAGGTTTTTCAAACAACTAAAAGCATTCAACTATTCAAATGACTCTGCGTCAAAATCCTTTTCATTTGTTGAGGTGGTTTATGATGAAAGTAACAATATTTGTTGTAAAATTTTGCTTGTGAGTTCAAGATTTTAAGCGATTTGGTAGAGCTACTATAAGTTACTATGAAAATGAACCAAGATACTGTTTCAACGAGGTCAGACATCGTTTGAAGTTGAAGCCGTTTAATTAACGCCCATTACTCTTCGCTAATGGTCAAGGGATATTGTTGGCAAAATATACTTTTACATAAACAGCCATAAACTTTGTCACCACACCTATCATATTAGCTTATAAAACATATTAAAATGATGTGTTTATCAAGAGAAAGATAGAACTACAATTAGTAACCTTATCCCCAGCGGTTACAGTACTTACTTCTTTGTAGTCTTTCACTTTTCAGTACAGGTCAACACATTTTTGGTGCATATCCATTTTGATAGTTTGTAAACAATGTTGGAAAACTGTTATGTATATACATGTACTCCTTAACCATTTGAAGAAGGCAATCAACATGATTTTTAAATGACGTGTAGGAATATGGTTAACACCAGACATTGTGAAAAAGGTTCGATTCATAGATAATGATTGGCTCTCAGCTTGTCTTTATACAACTGATTGAGAATAAGGGTCGATGCATAGATTGTGAAGTTTTCTGTGCTCGTCTTTGTGTCATATTATGGGGTTAAAAGGTCGATTTATAGATTGTGTTCATAGACTCTCAGCTCGTCATTATCTTAAATTGATTTAGTAAAGGGGCCAAATTTAAGTCAAATAACAATCAATACGCAAACTTACTTTAAAATTGATATGAGATCTTAATGATTATAGGGGGCGGGATAGCGCAGTGAATAGCGCTTTCGGCATCGGATCAAGAGGTCCGTGGTTCGAATCCCACCAGGGGCTCGGCAAATTTTTCTGCAGTAGAGAACTGTTCTACACGCAGTCAGGTTTACGTGAAATGCTACACTGAATTTCAGTGCAGTACCACCCATGGTTCGCTAGTTCCAGCCGATGCTCGCAGGTTTCACCGCAATTCACAGCCACAATGGTGTTGCGGGCTTTCTCCCTGCAATAATTTTTTTCAGATTCATTTATTAGGCTCAACTCGCCACCAACGGTGGTACAAGAGCAAAAAATGATATACAAATTTAACTACATATTAATCAAGACAGCAGAGACAGACAAATTTTCACATTGACACAATGATATAAACAAAAGCTTTAGCCATAAATATATCTGTTCCAAGATATAATCATATACACATTTAAATAGCATTTCATACAATATGTAAACTTGTAAAATTTGCTTTTTATATTAATAGAGCATGTGTTTGTATTTCTACCGATACAATTAATCCTAATACTAGCAGCCGCGATATAAGTGAAATACTCTTGAAAGCGGCGTTAAACCCAATATCACCTCACCTCAACTTAATGATTATAAACATGCATTGGACAAGGTGATTTATTCTAAAACAATACTCTATTTAGAGACAGATCTCTTGTGTATTGGGGAAAAAACGTCCGCTTGAATAACTCCGTGAGGAATATTAGGATACAAATGTAATAGATCCGTTCATAAGAAACCTGAATTAATTGGCATATTTTGAACGGTTAAGGTAAGTTGCATTGTGAGGCCGGAAAATTAAAATGATTTATTAGTCATTTCAATTGATTGTATACTACATATAATCAATCAATTTGAATAAATATATAATTATTATTCCTTTATTCTTCTGAAACCACCTTATTTGATAGCTTCATAACACGTTTATGTCACTCGAATACTCATAGCGGGATTTTCAGATGTTGCAGCTGAGACGCTAGGATTCCATACCACACCGCTCATATGTCACTCGAATACTCATAGCGGGATTTTCAGATGTTGCAGCTGCGACGCTAGCACTCCATACCACACCGCTCATATGTCACTCGAATACTCATAGCGGGATTTTAAGATGTTGTAGCTGAGACACTAGGACTCCATACCACACCGCTCATATGTCACTCGAATACCCATGGCGGGATTTTAAGATGTTGCAGCTGAGACGCTAGGACTCCATACCACACCGCTCAAATGTCACTCGAATACTCATAGCGGGATTTTAAGATGTTGCAGGTGATACGCTACGACTCCATACCACACCGCTCATATGTCACTCGTATACCCATAGCGGGATTTTAAGATGTTGCAGCTGAGACGCTAGGACTCCATACCATACCGCTCATATACATCCTTCCAAAAGTTAATAAATTGTTTACAGCTCTGATGGAAGAAAGCTGATTTATTAGTAGCGTTGCTTTATTGGCGTTTCGAGATGCTTTTCAAAATACAGACGACATAAAGACTCTTTTTATGAGATCTGTTCCATATATTCATGAGGGAATTTAAGTTGCATTGTTCCTCCAATAATGTGTAAATATTCTTGAAGAAACTTAAGTATTAACTGTATATGCCTTCCCACATTCTCCTCTAGATTGAGCTTTCATAACCAGAAAGAGATTGATTAAAAGAATTATTGTTTAGTAATTACCGACTTGTACGCTATTTTGATAAGAGACAAGTAATGCGATTGAACCACTATTTGATTTATTTCTGACACAGTTTAAAACCCTTTTCAGCATCCTACACCAGGCAACCTATCACACTTTAAAAAGGTCTTCGAAATAATCTATTTCCACTTAATGTCCATAGTTGAGTTATAGTTATTCTTGGTATCTTAATGATTCTTGTTGACGTTGTTGGACGCAACTTACAAATGAAAGTGTTTACCCCGAAAGCTTCACATAAAATACTGTCATCCTGTGTTGAATGGTGGAAATTACCATGCGACTATTGGATAATACATCTCATACACTAGGTACTAAGCTAATGCAAAGTTAGACAAATATAAGTTGCCCATAAACAGTTAACATGAAGAAAATCAGAGAAAATACTACTGACTTATATCGTTAAAAATTTGACACACAAACAAAAACTGAACAATGATTTCTCCAAAAACACTAGCCTATTAATACATATGAAAGAACCTTTCGGTTAAAACCCCACCCGGTGTTGTCCAAAACTTGTTTATACTTTGTTTTGTCTTCTTTAAGGTAAGTCACGTTCGGATAAAAACGAGTGTAGGGAAAGGGTTGGCTGTTGGAAAAACAAATTAATTACCATGGACGATGCAAAACCAAAGCCATTACAAAACACAACAATTCTTTAAAACACGGCCGTAATTTAACCGATGATTTTCTTGCTTACAAATGTTGAATTGATAATAATTAGTTATCATGTTCCGTTTGTTTCGAAATACATAAACAATATGAGTGAACCACGACATACAAAGTGGCAGCGACCCGAAACAATTGCTAACTTAGTAGTACATAGACAAAACAACATGAACCGAAAAACCACTTCAAGTGAGGCCAGAAATCCTTTGAAGTTGCAGCTGTTTCTTTAATTATGCTCATTACTCTTGGCATAAGGTATGTAGTTGTGGAAACATCTTTACACCTAAACACAAGTCAATCTTTTTATCCCATTCAAATTAACATTTATTATGACAACACATTAAAATTAGTGTAAATATTTAAAGAAACGATAGGATTACAGATACTTACCAAATACAAATACAAGCCACTATGCTAAATATAATTTATAATTAACCAACAGCTGAATGCAGAGTTTCAGTAAAACAGTAAGGCTTATCTACAATTTTAAAGCATACACAACTATGGTTTACTAGCTGTTAATATACAAAAAAATATAAAACCAAAGTATCATAAGGAAAATATTTGTATTAACTTTAGAATAACTAGTGATCGAATATATTCTCATTATAACAGTCATTTTATATTAAACACGTCCCTTGGCGTCCCAAACATCATGTTCTCAAAAGCATTTTATTTAATGAAAAACTTTTTCGTTAACATTTTAAAAGATGTTCGTATTGCAATAACATAACTGACAGAAAGATTTCAATGCTTTACTGCCAAATAATAGTTGCACTCAGCTGCTTTCTATACGAAACAATTACGATTGTGGAAGAAGTATTCCATTTATTAAGTCACCCATCTTTCATTGTCTCACAATAAAACATTTAATTTTTAGGTAACTAGGTGAATAGGCTTATTGGTCAAATGCAAAGAAGAAACATTAATATCGATTCGCTTCTTTTTCATTTAAGAACATATAAATTAATTACACTTCAACTTTGGAAATGCCACAGGAAAAATGTGTCAATATAAACGTTACAAACTTATTAGAAAAACTACAATTTATCATTTTAAATACGAGCAATACAGAGACATGACAAACAAACACATTGTTCAAAAACTAGAACAAACCATTGATTGATCGCCTTTCATTTTTTTTCTATTTTAGTTGAAATTGCAGTCGCTCATGACTTGAATATGTGATTAAGTCAGTATTTCCACAAGGAGTGGTTTTTCTTTTGAAAGTATGCTGTAATGATCGCCTGCATGCAACAGTATCTCTGTTCTTTCAACGAGAACTATTTTCCTTATCTTTTATGCAGTTCTTGCTTCAACTTTTTCGCTGATGATGAGATCATTCTGCGTACACATTCTCAGAGCTTTAACACATATATCGGCAACAAAAGACATCATTTTTTTAGATTTACCTTGCAAGGTACTCAGTAGCTCTTTAGCTATGTAGTAAAACCATCCTAACATGTTTACCTTCTGCTGTCTTACATGACAAAATGTAAAATAGTTTATAACATTTGGACATCGAAAATTGAAAAAACATGGAAATTATATAGGGGAGTCACTATCTGCAGAAATACACATTCCTTTCTCTTCGGGTTGAGTCCCTTGCGGGATTGGAACATCACCAATAGAGTAAGGAAGCACCGTCATCAGTCACCGCACAAGCGTCTAACTAGCTTGCCCATATCGACTAGACAAAAACTTTAATAATTTTAGATTTGTAGCAGAGCCTATTTCTATATTTCGAACTATGTACATGGCATAGAAAACAATGTCATTTAGCGGAAATATATGAAAACGTACTTCTATGGTTTAAGCATCTAAACAACGATCACCGATATGAGAATGGATTACCAAATGTCTATCAATCAACAAAAATGATTCATATCAATTAAGATCAAAATGCGATGGTTGCCAAGAGCTATTTATATCAGTGATAACGTGTGATGTTTCTGGGCTGAATGGATGTAATTCACTTACATAAGGAAATTAGCTTTAGTCATGCGATTGAAAATTTCATCAAACGATACTTTCTATAAACCTGCGACAGAGCACCGGTGTATTGATTTTCAAAATAAATCTTTCATAGTGTATTCTGGGATACTTTGAAGTATTTCATGAATGCTCGAAAACATTATTTTATGATTAAAATATTGACTGGTCATTCATGAAACAAGATTTGGTTATAGGGTAATGCACTCACTTAGTTTATATAGTTTCCAAGTAAGTGTTTTCGTCCCATTATTACAGTAGTACAGAAATACGGATACATGATAATTATAGTGTTTTGGCTGTTTTTCTGTCTGGTATTTTTGTCAATTGCACACATGTGCCTCTACACAACATATATACCTGTTTCACGAGGATCGATGTATTTTCGTGACCAGAGAATTACAAAACATTTGTCAATCTGAAGAAGACTTTATGATATGAAGTCGGATTTTAAATGACTAGAACAGAATATTGGGGAATTTTTTTTCTCTCCTTCTATTTATAAAAGATAATTCTCTTCAAAGAACCCTGTTCATGAACTGACTCAGTTAAATTCTGAAAATGATTCTAATCTTCTAGTGATATAGTTCATAAAGACAATATGACGAAGTAGAATTGCCAATTATGTCTTCTATTTATTTGCTTCCAAATCGTCAATTAATGCTGATAATTTTTATATTCATATGAAAGCAATATGCTAAATCGTATAAATCACCCATGTTAACTAATAGCTGGACCTTGCCATGAAAAGTGATCTATTCCAGGTCACCTAAAACAGACTGCGATCTCCAAAACTAGCCTAATGTAGTTCTAGTGTATATACAACGATTTAATGTAACATATATTTAAGGATATAATAATCAGAAGTTTTTAAAATTGTTTACTTCTCGGACCTAAAAGGCCGAATTGACGTATGGCATTACAATGCGTCCAGCATCCGTCCGTTTGTAAACTTTTCACCTTTACAACTTCTCCTTTTGAACCAATGACTCTTTGAATCTAAGTTTTGTGTACACATTCCCTGACTAGTGAGGATTATCAGTAATAGATTGAATAGTGCCACAGGTCCATACTTACTAATTTATTGTTCTTCTCCAGAAGCAAAGGGCCTAGAAAGCTGAAATATTGTGTTCAGATTCCTTGACAAATGATTGTGATGGTTTATAGATTTGTTGACCATGTGACCCCTAATAAGGACCACAAGAGCTATAATCCAAAAACCTATTTCCATATTCTTCTTAAGACGCAATAGCTTAAGAAAGCTATTATGATATGTATAGACTATTAAGACTAGTGAGGACAGTGACTTTAGATTTGGAGACATTTTAGTCCCTTATGAGGATCTCAGGGGCCACGCCATAAAAACTTTTTCACGAAAATAGGAGAAAGCTGAAATCATGTGTACATACTCATTAGCTAATGGGCATCATGAAATCTAGATATTGTGCCTTTTTTATTCCTCACAGGAATTAAATCACAGGGATCGTGTCCCAATGATTTCTCTAATTATTTACAACTTATAAAGCTGATTTGTGTATATGCTCTATAGCAACGTCGGATTATGATACTATCGGCCCTGTCTAATGATGATACATTTTACAACCTGATGAGTCACAGAGCTAATGCCTCGATTATATAGATCTTCATATCGGCCTCGATAAAAAAAGGTATTTGTCAAGACTAACAGCTGAAGATGATGCGTGTTAATATCTATGTAACATTATATTAAACGGTAAACAATACTGGTGCGTCAGCACATGGTATGAGTTTTTCTCCTTTCTCTTTGGAGTACTCATACTCATTAACTGTGCATTCAATATTGCCATTGATGATCAATATCGTAATACATGGGGAAAACGATTAAGTTTCAAACTGTTGCAATTCATGAATAAGTTTTTTCTTTAGCTATGTAATAAAAACATCTGATGTTTTTTATAAATAGTAAGCCAATGCATTGATGAAAATACGTGGGATTTCCAAAATGTTTCTGGCCTGACCATTAAAATGAAGACATTTTAACTTATTAATTACTTATTTTCGGCATAATCACTTGAAGGATTTGGTTCAACAACTTTCAAATATAATTAAACCACCGGGCGATGTGCACAGGAGCGTTGTCTTGAAGCTGCCACACACCTTTGAATAGTTTATCCTTTTGTTTCTCTTTGCCATAATTTTGTCACAGCAGGATGGCGTAATATACGCCATTTATTGAAGAACATTTCCTCAAATTATTAATCATTATAACCTTACCACTGGAGGATAATGTTTAGGACGTGTGTCCTGCATGCTTTCTTGATCGAAATGGTGAACCCAGCTTTCATCCTGAGACGTGCGCCAGACATGTGTGCGCTATCTAATGATCACACGCTTGTCTTTCATTATGGTTTTAAGCACAGTATTGAAGTTTCGCTTTATGGTTGCTTGAAACGGACAACCTGACCCGAAACGTGGTGCTTTTGAAACATAGAGGCTCATATCTTTAAATACTTGTCCCTATTTGACCCCAAACTTGACCCTAAATTGCCACTAAATGAAGTCAATATATATTGATTGTGACGTTTCCAAAGTGTTTTACCAAATTTCTTTTGACAGAAAGTTTTACATTTTCTAATAGCAAACGTACAATGTATAAAAGAAATCACAAGAATTTCCATTATATATCACATGAAGAGCGCTTCTATAAGATGCCATATCTGACATATGACAGTCTAAATTAATGATAACTGCTTCCAGACCTCGTGCGAGTTGCCAGTAAACTGTTTGTTTGAGAGAGAAACGGTCTTCCTGATTTATTTTCCTAAAAAATAATGGCGGAAGTATCTACTACAGTATCTTGAAGTATGATAGTCCTCAAAAAGTTTCTCATTGGAGAGGCCTCATTAAAGTATATATGAAGAAGCATAGGCACAGCCATATCATACAAGTTCTATTGTTTGATAACTGCACTGCAGCTGGTTAATTCAAATATCACTGTATTAAGAAACTATTGTGATTGTTATGATATATTCAGTTCATATATGGACTCAACAATCAATCAATGTCAAGAATTAACTCTAATTCTTATCAGGATAATACTTATTGCAAATAATACCTAGTAAATAATATGGCTATCTGTAACATTGCATTAATATATATTGTAATTTTCATTTTGTATTTAAATAATCTTGAAAGTGACTTCTGTTACGCAATAGAAAAACTAATTGTTGTAATTTCGAATCCGATATTTTCAATTTGGGTTATTTCTATTATCAATTCTTAAATAACTAGAACTTTGAAAAAAATATATATCAAGGTGAGATCGAGGTGAGATCGAGGTGAGATTCCACAATGAGCACAAGTAAATTTCGTTAAATCTTTCTTAGGAAAGTCAGAGGCAAAACAATTTCTTTTGCAATTAAAACTAAAATAAAATCAATTTTAAACAATTTAAGACGAAATGTTCAAAACATGAGGCAGTGTATTCTGAACTTTTGAAATATAAGAATAAATTAGAAATATTCTTTATACTTAAAGAAGTTTGAGTCACAAGAAAAGGAGTTAAAATGTACTCAAATTAAATTTAATCAATTAACATCTTTTAAATATTTTATCTTGTTATCTTCGAAAAAGATCTTTTGTCTGCTAATCAATGAAATACATTGTAAATGAAAAAGAGATAACCGATTGTATTTCAGAATCTATTCTCAGACAAAATTTTACGAGAAGTTTTATTCATCAAATGATCATCTGGGGGAAAATGTGTAAATGGTAAAACAACATCATGATATGACAAATTAAAAAAACTTGAACTTGGTATAGTGAAGTACTCCTTGCTTTGGGTACAACATTAGTCCAGGAAATGACAGATTTCCTATTGAATTATTCATTATTCAACCCCATGGGAAACAAAGATAAATCTGTGAAAACATTGGAGACCAACCACTCTTCTGAAAGCTGTCTATGAAATTTAAAAAAATGGAGTTGTTCATACAAAGAAATCAAATAGGTTATAGTGAAAAAAGAAGACTTTTATATGTTTGAAACAGAAATAAGAAATACATATAAAGATAATTATTCTTATAAACATTGGAAACACCTTTTAACATAATTTCAAAGGATTAATCAATTTGGTTCTCAACAAGTTTCGATCTACAAATAAAACACTGGAGGAGTGGATCAATGTACATAGTTATCATATATTTTGTTGCTGAAATCTTGGGATATATTATTAGAAATAATGTCAAGAAAAGAAACATGTTTGTTTATCATACAGAATACAAATACTGCCAATATGTTTTTGATATAGAAGTATTTCTTGACAGAATATCTAAACACATGAACACATTTTATAGATGTCTGGTTTTAATATAATAATTCTTGCATCTGAATACGGATTAGTTAAATGGCATTGAACAAACATCATGTACAACTTTGAACATTTAATAGTTAAATGGGCAGTTTAAAGTACTAGGAATCAAATTTACATCATTTGATCATAACAACTGCAAAGGTACCCCAAATGAAATGAAGCAAAGGGATAGACTGCTAAACTTATAGCATAGTGTCTTAAAAACCATGACCATGGCTTAGATTTTCAAAACTCTCTTAGTGCAAAGATAGTCGTTAGCCAATGTTATTGTATGGTACTACCTGGTATTTAAGTAATTATCATTTCTGAACATTACTTATTTGCCAACTGTTATTTAATGTTCCTTTCCTTTACATTCTGATAATACTAGTCCTTACTTTTCACGTTATGTGCATACTTCTGTATTATGGAAAGGCTACATTGTTGTGAAATGACATGTTTGAATGACTTGTATTAATGGAGATATTAAACATAAAGGCGTTATTTAGAAACCTCCACAAAATGTTTTCTGATTTCTTGGTTACCAATAGAGAAAAAATATTGGAAGTATTATCATATTATTGGCAGTGTGATGGACAGGAATTTAAATTGTTTGGAAAAATTACTGCCATAAAGACCTTTGCGATGTTTTAATTCGGTGTTCAGTTCTATTCCCAATTTAAGAGATCACTCTGATAAATGCCTTTAGTAAATTTTCATTTTATTATTTGGAATGATAAAAGTGATAAGATCAAAAGAAACACAATGAAATGACTAAAAGGAATTAAAAATGGTTAATGTTACAACACCAATCTAAGCTGTAAAGTTATTCTTTCATTGACTCTACTCTATAAAAATCCCCTAAAATTCTGCAATGATGTCTAAGAATCTAAATATCATATTTATTTAAAATGTTCGGAATGAACTTTGGATTGATTGTTTTTTTCAACTAAAGAAAATGTTTATATAACACTTGATCTGGCTTGTTGAATTGTATAAAAGTGTGTTATCGATTCAAGGCATTTTCTGGCCAAAATGCAGTATTTACCAAAGAGTGAGTTATTCTTTTGCGCTAATATTTTCGCCATAAGCAGCATGCATTACACAGCAAAAGGAGATATTTCTGATAAAAAGATCTGTGTCCAAAATTAATATGAAAATTAAAAAGTCTATCAAAATTGGCCAGTCATCCCGACATTCCTAAGTCCTGTATAGTGTATGTATTTGTCTGTGCTTATAGTTACTTATATCAAATGTATATTGACTCCATTGGGAACAACTTGTAGATGTAAAATACATGAAATTCTAAAGTACCGAAAGAAATAAACGTACATTAAAAGCTTACCTTCAAGATGTTAAGTATCAAATACGAAGCTATCTGTAAGCAGCTACGACCACTGATGTTGGCTAGTTGATGTTCTAAAGGGCAGCAGTTAAGAGAAACCTAATACCACTCTAGCTCCTACAAACTGCCCCATAACATAACCTGCTATACCGGAAGCATAAATGAAACCAACCATCTCTAGCAGGTGTGTTTGTTGTTAGTAGGATACTTACGAAGTTCCATGCGTTTTATGGAATCTAGAAGGTACATAAACATGAACATTAAATCATAAGTGAATAAACACATTGATTAAGTTTTGTCAGTGTTGAAAACCGGATAACAGTGAAAGTTTCTCAAGTTTTGTAAAGTCATAGGAAAACATAATAACAGCATGATTTTCTGGATACAAAATTATTCATTTTAATAATAAAATTATATGATTAATGAGTACGAATATATTCCAAAACTTCATCTTTTTTCGAGTAAAGAAAAACATATTGCGGCTTAGTGATAGTTATTATTTATGATAGCATCTAAACAAGAAGAGCTAGGGAATATTACAGCACTACCCAAATAATCAAATACTAAACGCCTTTTTAATCTTCATTTTTTTTAAATGAGATGTTTTATACAGAAATGATACATTGAAGCTCCATTTGAAAATAATATAACTCAACTCATAAAAAGACGGATTTTAAACCAACTTTTGAAAAAGATTAAAGAATAAATCCACCGGGATTCCTTTGTTAAAAATTACAACGTCTCAGAAATATTTCCTTAGTTACTTCCTAATTTTAGTCAATCTTTGGTTAAAACTTTTGTTTATGTAATAGCATTTGCCCTCATTACCGGTAAAAATGAAATGTAGAAATCTTAAGCATTAATGAAAACGTGGAATTTTGGAAGTGTTCATGTCGCTTAAGGACACTTTCTTACAAAATAAAGAATTTTTTAAATATCTGTATACCCAATTATTCATACGAATATCTTTAATATTTAAATATTTAAGTAAAATAACTCTCTCAAGACACTTCAATGGTAACTCTTTATACACAGAAAAGAGTCTCAGACGCCAGGACTGTTTTCAAACACGTTTTAGAAATCCCATAAGTTGAATAATTATTCACTGCTAACAGGATGCGAATAAGTATTTTATCACTCAAACTTTGCATGATTCAAAGGAAATAAATGCAAAAAAAACCCATAGAGTCAATTTACTTTCTATTTTACGGATCGGTGTTTTGTGAATGTCATTATAAAAGGCCAAATATAGACAGGTGAGAGAGGTTAAGTTCTACGTCTAGATTCGTTATTAAATTTAACTGACTTTGATTTGTTAATTACAATATCACTAGGAGCAATTTGAAATGAAACATCGTGTTATGCGTTATTCATCAACGTGTCTGTCTAGGTGTAACTTACTAATCTACACCCATATAAAGGTCTCATTTTGATTTTTATTGGCTTTCATACAGGACTGTAGACTGATGGTAGTCATCAGCATTCATTTTATTGTTTACTGACCATATCCTGTTAAAAGTCAAACATATTTTTAAAACATCTGTCTTTTCCAAAATTATATTATGCTTACGTCTTAAGTGTCGTAGACAGTCAATACTTTAACGAGTGGCGCAGATACCTTTGTACCTCAAAAGACGCAATAACATCATGTGTTGAAAATTGACAGAATATTTATCAATCATATAAAGGTGTCCTTGTAATTATGGCAAACGGTGCCATTTTCCATCTTGAGTTGCTGTTAGAAGAGCCCCGTCGCCATTGCAGTAATGTGACGTCATGGTTCAGTAGGGTTACAATAGTGGCATTTCAAGCTTCACTACAGTATCCTTAATGCAATTTCATGGTGGTGTATAGTTCCCCCATCATACGGCTAATTTGCACAAGGCCAAGGGTAATAACTAAGGGTGCGCGGTATTATCGGTATATAGCAATACAGAAACAATCCGATTCGTACCGGTATAGTGTTCTGAAAATATCCAATATATCGGAGGTTTTAGAATTAACAATTTCCGTGTAAAATTGGAAAAAAAAGTAACAAAAACACCATATAATTCTACTGAAAGTCGTACACAAACTGTGAACATGCAAAGTGAAAATAGCACAAACACGTTAACAGTACAAGACATGTCACTCAATGGTCTCTCTCTATAAAAAGACGTCAAGTTGAGCGTTGATTACTGTTCTAATTCTTGTTATTTAGTTAAGAGAACATGGAAAACTAGAGTATGAAAAGTAACAATATATTGCAATACGCATTGCAATACATCTTTTTGTATCGCAATGTATTGCGATATGGAAATGAGAACCGATACCCATCCTTAGTAATAACTTTCAGAGTATGTTATGCTGTTTGTTTACCTTGAGTAATGTCCCAATAGACTACCAATATCTTCAGGTGAGTAAATGTGCACATATTCTATGTGTGGGCGTCTTGGCGATAAGGGTCCTAGTAGTTTAGTCCAGTACAACTCTTCTTCATAGTCAGTGTCTCAGTTTTGCAATGACAGATATTTATTCACGCCATGCAAAGAGTTCAATACTCATTCACAAATCTTTTCCGACACGTTTGCGTTGATTTGCAGGCCTATGCGTGCAATGTAACCCTCAATATTAAAATCTATACCCCTAACAAATGGTGCACCACAACCTCGATCATGTCGACACAATGTCGACCATGTAGAACTTCAAATTCCACAGCTAACATGCATCGAAATTGTCTTTTCCAGATATATGTGAGGTGAGGTGATTTTAAATCTGAGATTTTAAAGCCGTTTTCAAGAGTATTTAACTTTTATCACAGCTGCTAGTATTAATGCAGGGAGAAAGCCCTCAAAGCCAATGTGGCTATGCATTACGGTGAAACCTGCTTGCATTGGCTGGAACTAGCGTTCCATTGACACAGCAGACACAGTTGCAAAGCCCCTGGCGGGATTCGAACTATGGACCTCTTGATCCGAAGACGAACGTGCTTTCCCGCCTCCTTGAGATTCAGAAAACAGATAACAAGGCTGTAAACTCAATGAGAAGTACGTCTGTCATAAGTATCGGCGATGCAGTTACTAGATTCTCAATATACCACACTCGAGGTGCCTGAGTAGACCGCCGCCGGCAGAGTCCGATTAACCAACGCCACATAAACTGTAATAGGAACAAAAAAGAAAGCTATTGCAAATGTTACAGGAATAAGGGGTATGAGAGAAAATTGTTGAACATATCTGTAGGAATTATTAGTTCAATTTAGCTGCTTTGCAAAAACTGACAAAATGACTTTAAGAAAGGTATCAGCCATGGTGGCATTCTAGTGAAAATGTTATATTACAGGCATTGAATGAACTTTTATTCCTAAGAAACGCCGACCAATAAACTTAAACAATGTGTAATTCAACGGTGATGAGAATGTACTTATCTTTATTCAATGTTTACTGCTGTTTTGGGCCACAAGATTGTAAACATGAATTGCACTAATATCACATTGCAAAATAAAATAATTACCCTACCTCATGAACGGATCAGCGATTGGTCCTTGCGACCCTGGATAACTGCTGATATCACCTTCTTGAGAAGAATGATAAATGTTTATACCCCTCCATTAAAAAAAGCTTGAAGAACGTTAATCTCTAAAACCCTAACGGGCAGATTGAGCGCTGCTGAAGTTTTTTGTAAACACCTAAAACGTTTGTGTACATTGTTATATTTGATGAGTTAAATTAAAACATTCGCTGAGATAAGGCGTTATGATAATCGGTTATGGGTTACATCAGGAGTCATAATTCCTGTTTTAGGACTAATATAATTCTTGGTCACCCTTGACGGAATGTTATATCCAACACTTGTGTGTTGCTGAATGTTCCTTGATATTCCTGAACCAAATTTATGACAAAAGGCTGTTCAGGAAGATATTTCATGGCCCATCATCCTAATCAAAACGACGTCGTCTGCTGACATGTTCGAAAAACTTTCATCTTGTTGGAGTATTTTTGCCACATTCAAGGCTACAACTACAATATTATAGGCTTTCGTTAATTTCATTTCAACCCACTACTGACCTATAATAAAATATCTGAAATGTCACGCAGCCTTCATTGAAATCATCTTCTATTTATAGTTTATTTTGAAAGACTGCCGTGATACGAATCAATAACATTCAATTGATTTGATGGAGAGTGTAGAAATTTTATATTGATATTTTTGATGAAATTATGGAGATGAATCTATTCTGTATTTCATTTATTTTAATTTTATGTGGTGCATCTTTTACTCCTAAATTCAATAGAGCGATTCGTCGAATAAATAGAAGCGACGTTAATCTTCAATTTTGCAAAAAAATTCCATTTCCCCTGCCTCTAAAACAACATTTCCTTACAAAGTCCTCAATCATGGCACAAAATAGATCTTTGGTCCGGGTTCTTTCAAATTTCAAAAATCTAAATGTTGTGAATATCTACTTTTAAAGTTAAATCGTTTCTTGTTGTTCTCGTAGGAGCGAAAGGTCGACTACTGTATTAAAAAAATATTTTTTTTAAATCTGTCTTCTGTTGATATTATCCTTAATAAAAGAAGGATGAGTTGTAACTAAATATGTTTTTGAGTATGTTTTGATATTTTTTATTAAAGTGTTTTTCTTTGAAAATTGAACTATACCGGCAGTTTGGAAAGCAAGTTGAACCGGTCAACCGATCTGTAATCAAAACGCTTATGCGCTAGGCAAAACAGTTCCTCATCAAAGAATGTAGATAAATCCGCAAGCAAGCTCGGTTTTGAAGTAAATTTAGGAATAAAAATTTTAAAAATCTCATAATTATTTATAGAAAAATATATGCTTAACATTTGCTGTTTTGGATCAGGTTTAGGGTAATGTATAGTTCTAGCATTGTTCCGGATCCAGATCAATGGTGCCGCCAACCTTCAAATCTCAAGAAAGTTGGTTTTGAGTAACCTGACATTGCTTTTATTGTACAAGAAATCTCCTCTGTGATATTTCATCGTGATGAGAATGTGATATCAAACTGCAGTGATGAGAACACATCATTCAAGCTGAGGATATTTTTTCAATTTATCAATAGTCCCATGACACTGCAAATTAAGTTGGACAGAATGTCACAAACAGTTGATCCCTGAGTAATTAGATTCCTGTTTTCCCCCAGGACATCTGCAATATCAATTAATTAATTAATTAATATGTCAAACATGTCAATTGTACATGATTTTCTTTAATTAATGTATTTCAATTCATTTCTAGAAACGTTTTGAAACATTTCTGCCGTTTTCGAAGAAATAATATTTGAGTGATTAATAAAGAATTATTGACAGATAAAAAGGAATTAAAAAATTTCTTGTCAAAATCATTTCGACAAAAAATGAAAAAAATATTATTTGGAACTTCAGTAAACAGAATATGTTCGAGGTCAACTCAATGCACATCAGTTGAATAAAAATCCGTAATGTGCGGTTTACAATTGCTGGATATCATGTTAAGAATCTAGCCTTGTAAAATTCAGACAAAATGGTTATGAGCATTTGCAACATTTGTGGGTGAACATGTACAGTAATGGTTGAGCAGAGTTTGTAACAAAAGTTTGTTTCACAATTACTTCCCGAAGTTTTTGTTTTGAAATGAAATACATTGATAAGATTTAGAATGACAATTGGCTCAATCTTAAAGATTGTATCAAACTTTTTACACTAATACACATGTGAATTATGATTTTACATATTAGTTTCCAAAATGACATTTGGATAATTGGCGCACGTTAGTTGTGGTGCAATGGCCGGTTTCAATGAGCCACTCTACATCTTTATATATTGTCTCTATACCAAAACAATAAGCAGTACAATGAAAACATGCAGACAGAATCGGCTATTTCTCCGGCAGAGTGACAAAAGTGTGAACTATAACGAATAACAATGATGAAGCTGCATTCTTTATTAAAGTTTAAAGAAGATATGTTTAGTTGATGAATATCCTTAGCACAGCATTGCTCAGAATATCCTTTGTTTATTTGAGCTAAGTGTAAAGGTTTAATCTTGGCACAGTATTACAACATGTGTTTCCATGGAAACAGCCTATGATAAAAAAAAATCGATAAAGTTTAAAACCCGAAAGGCACAACTATAAATGATGACTATGGTTTCCGAATGTTAATCCGGAAACGAAAAGGACTGATGGAGATAGATCATTTCTATATCCACCAACACATTTGTTTGGCGGGAATGATAAGAAGAGTCTTGTTGACTTATCTCCACTTATAAGGTTTAGCATTTGCAACCCTGACAAAATGTTACTGTCATATTAAGCTAGTCGTTTTAGCCTAGTTCCAAACCATGGGTTCGACAAAGTATATATTTATTGGTGAATGGATTATGAAATGGTTTCACGTAGAGCCTTGATCAAGCTTATACTGCTGATCAATTGCGGTCAATGAATAAAGATACACATAACCCTTGTTATTCTCAAACTAGGTTTATCAATATGTATTCCTTTAGAAATGAAATGGCATCTAGCGGTTATTTATAGAACTGACAATCAGTTTCCCTGTCATTTTAATAACCCTTTATCGGAAATTGTCATGAAAAAAGCAGTAGAACACTATCATGCTGTGTAATTGTTGTGACAAAATGACATAGGGGTGGCCAGAATAAACAATCAAAATCATACTTCAAGTATATGCTTAAATGGAGCAGTTGCCTGATCAATACCAAACGAATATCAATAAAATAATGTCCCTTTAGGTTTTACTTTAATTCAGAATTATGTATTATATTAAACATTAAACAATTCTATGACATGCGAACAATCATGATAACGATATCGAGCAAAGAAATAATGCATTAAACAAGTGAACCACAAATTCCACTTGACCGGATTTAACATCACAGTTTGTTACGGGTTGCCGGTAACAATTCCGCTGAAGTATGATTAGTTTTCATTTTCTTGATTTGAACTCGCACTCGCGTTCAATCAGGTGGTTTGATTTAATCAACCTATTCTTTGGACATATTGTTGCGACATGTCAGTTGTGATGATAGATCCACACAAATGGAATCGGTCAATAATGGTTTCAATCATCATTGTCAAATCTGATGACTTCCTCGAATTAGCAAGGCATTTAATAAAGCTAAATATTTCTTGTCCTCAAAATAAAGATATAAGAAATTAGTGTTTAATATAGTTATGATACCAAATAGATATTAACATTAAATACGAGAAATATGTGGATAACATCTTCATTATAAGTGATAGTTGACGTGAACAACACAAGCAGAGAACTACACACGAATCTGGGTCTTGACGTTCATATGACGAATAAAGAAGTCGTTATCTCTATATTTCTCTTTATAACCTCTATTCTGACTTCTAAAATTCCTCTAAAATATGAACATGATAAATGAAAATAAAAAACAATGTTTACAGTAATACGTGTCCTTTATCACGTCATAAATCCCTCTTGGATTATTGCTACACAAAATATGCATATTTTATCAATTTGCGTTATCTCTAAAAGTGTTCACGGGACACTCCATTTTCTAAAGATGTACACTTTATTTTTTAAAGACTTTGATACGTTCGAAAAAAAAACATGTCGGACGTAAATCCATAAAGCTCCCATCTAATTATATGACACACATTTGATAATAATGAAAATTGAACAATGGACAAATATACATTTATGTTTAGAAGCCGAAACTACACACCCCATTGACATAGAAAATGGTTGTAAGACTTATCAAACAGGATATTTTGTAACTTGGTTAGATGTTACTTATCGATCATTGTTTTAGTGTATTAGTATTTTAAGATGATTTCTGGTCAAAAATCATAGATTAAAGCACTGTTTATTGAATAATGCACTAAATATAATATTAAAAAATTAGTGATTAAAATTTATCAAAAGAGACATCTTTTTATATTCACAATCAAATAATATTCCAACCTATGTTTTGCAGAGTATGACTTCGTCTGCCTGGACGATGATACTACTGGTTGAGAGCAGGGATGCCTAAATCGAATGCTCAATAAGAAACCCCCCAAAATGATCAATGACTATTGAGTCATGCCTCAAGAACGCATGAAATGTATCCAGAATTGCCAATACATAATCAAAGAACAATCTCGATTGATTCAAATGATCTAGAAAAGATATCACATAAAGATAATGATAGTGTACTGACTGAAACAACTGTCAGAATAATATGGCAAGGGGCAACTGCAGACTTCAAAGCAAATAAGCCAAGTTAGTAGTTAATTGTCTCACAAACGCATACAATATAGACATAATTAAAGCCACAACATATTTGCCTCTGAAAGTTCTCAAAGTTTTGGCCTCTTCATAGGCTATAACTGGCTTTATTGTCGGTTAATAGGAAAATGCTGACACATTTTAAGATTTCTGTGGACTATCGACGACTCGGGAAATCAAAGGAAAGCTTACATTCTATCACAGATGTATTTACAAAATGTTTATTGCTTTGATGTACAGTATCAGACAGGTGCACATTTAGCTTTGTCCTCCATAACATTATACATGACGAGTTATCCATGAACGCCACTTTATACTGCGTTATGTGAATAGAAATTTGCATGCTGAATTTGATAAATAGACTTATGAGACATTTTTTCACTGTCTCGTAAAACTTGTTTGTTCTTCATCAGAGAAGCTTTTATTACTGTATGAGTTCGAATTTATTTCTCTGCAACGTAGTGCACAAATACGCAATATGGTAATTGCCAGAGTAAAATTATTGAGAAGACAAGATAAACATATCATTAGTTAAAATGTATAATGTATAACATGTTCTTGATATTTCAAAGTTTAACTGAAATCTTAATTTGCAATTGATTTCACTTTGATCACGGTAATTTTCCTACACAAAACATAACACACTAATAAATCAAAGGTTAATTCTATTAAAAACATTAATGTTTTATTGCGTATCCTCTTTATACTATCGTGGGAAATGGTTTTGGACTCACTATCTGATATTTTGCGACTTGTTTATTAAGACGATAGGCAACTCACGAGAGAAGGTGTCTTAGACTTCAACCTTGTTAGTGGTTATTGATTATTTCACAGCAAAAGGGCACTTTCTGGTAATAATTTCTAAGTAATTGTGTCTCAAGGAATGAAAACTTTTTGCACAGTTACCTAGGAAACGTGCCATTTAGTTTTCATTAAAAGTTTCAAACATTTTACATATGTCTTAGATGTATTCAGCCAGGTTTACTCTAATTACTTTACTTACTTTAGTTGTTTTCTGCATCAAATATTCGATTAATGTGTTGTCCTTTTGGCTTTGACATCCAATAACATTATTATAATCAAGGACAAAATATTCAATGTCATGCCATAATCGCTGTGTTTTTAATGATATATTCTTTTACATATAAAAGTACAGTAAAAATAGCTTAATTTACATTAAAGCCAAATAACGACAAAACAAACAGAAAGAAAGAGTTTGAATTAAAAAAATATTCATCACATTAAAAATATTATTCAATCACATATTCTGGTGTGAAGCTTTTTAAAACATTTCTAAGCGTTGTTCCATCTTGTCAGTCTTGATTCGATTGTTTTTAAGCTAAGCTCACTGCACATTAAATTTTGAAAGCAGAATAATGCTGCTACTACTCCTACTTTATGTAAGACTTTAAGTGACTCAACATGCTCTATTTAAGACTGAAACAGTTTCTCTGACGTTTAAGAACAGGAACGTAACAGGAAGTAACGAGATCAATAACAGGAACACAACGTTCCGGACTTTACACAAGTTAGAGGACATTAGTTATTTTCTTTCCCAACAACATGGCAGCTGATCAATCAAATCTTATCAACATGCTTTCAGGCTGCAAATACATGCATCAAATTTTAAAACTTTTGAAGGAAACTGTGATTACATCTGGTTAAAATTATTAAAGTCTGCATCTGTTTTTTTCAAAGCTTTAACATAAAGCTTGATATTTATAGTGCTTATAATTCTATAATCATTAAATTTTGAAATTTTAGGAACTACTTTATTATATCTTAACTTATTCTAAATTGAACATGTGTGTTCTTAGCATCCATCTTAGCGTATTTAAATCCGCCCTGGCTTCTTCCTAATACCCTGATCTCTTTCGGGCTAAATCCTTCGCACGGCTGGCGAACAGGGCATTATATTATAAAAAGTGAGCAATACAATGTTGTTATTCAAACTACAATTTTGTTGAAGATAACAAACAATCCACATGCAAGCTTCTATTCTGTAACGTTAACTGTGAACTTCTGAATGTTTTAGAGATAGTATAATCTTATATATTGTTGTAAGCTTCAAGACTAATTACAAACCTTGATGTTTATGGTCATTTCAATACTTTCAACCCGTCAACTGTACCACAAATTGTAAAAAGAGAGTTGTACGAGAAAATCGGCAATGCATGGAAATAAAAAAATACCTTGTCAAATGTCAATGTCATCATGAATCTCATTTAATTTGCTATTTGAAATAGATCAAGAATTAACCAAACGTTTGATAAGCTGATAAAGATGTGGAAGATAAATGGGGTCGAGGTGATAGTTAATTGGTCAGTATGTCTTAAAATTCTTTTTAAAAAGTATAACAAATTGCTGTCAATTATAACTTCGTCACACCTGCTTATGGTTTACATGCGCCTTCCTGTATTTCGATAATGAGCTATGGAAAAAGGTGCGTGCCTCCTTTGAAAAATGCCCTTTTAGCAAATGAAGCCATGTTAACAGTACAATTTTTTAATGAGAAGTCATATGTTAACCTCACATCATATTTCTCTGCATAATGAATTGTTTCATTGCTATTGTTTTTCGGATTGAAATTGTGTTATGTTCATATGAAATAATGATGAAACTAGACCACGACAGTTGTATATGTAAATAGAATACTAAATAAAACGTTTAGAACACATAATTCTATCTTATACAAACACGCACACAAACTGATACTTACACTAAATGATCAGCGAAAGATTAATTGATGAACTCTACAAACAATGCTATTGTGTTAATGGCTATAGATTGAGAATGCTTTTTGACTTGAAATTTACATGTTTACTTTTTAAACTCCATCAACAGTCATCTTCAAGATACGTTTCGGAAGTAGGCAAAACAGATTGCCAAGTTAGCCTTCACAATTTTCGTTTAAATCAAGACTTTGAACTTTTATTTTTAAAAAACACATTGTTAGTATAGGAGCATTTGACGACCAAAGAATATGTATTGTTTTCTTTCTTTTCAGATCTTAACTGTAGATCCTATATGTGTATAAAGTTTTTGAGTTATAAAACCACACGACATATAGACATTTGGTACCTGGTGCCGTGTGCCACTGGTATTATTCCATTACTTGCTATCACACACTGAGTGCAACCAGTAGAGCAATGACCACACAATAATTGACATTTTGCAACGGTCATTTCTCTCCCAGACAAGTGAATTACTGGATTTCATTGAAGTCTCAACACAATAACCACTTAAGCAGGTGAATGTAAAGCATGTCTTAATGCGTCTGTGTCTTTGTGTATAAAATTATCTTTATTGATTTAGTGCAGAGAACAGTATTAGCTGTGCGCTGTACTGGCACACTCTAGCTTAAAGAATTCATGAGAATCGTTTGTAAATTATTGCTGATTACTCATCAGTAAACGCAAACTTTCATTGAAGGAAAATTTATAATCATTTTACAATAGAATTACATGTTGGTGCATTGTTTTCGGATCCATGCAAATTATTATCATGACAAATATTCTTTGGGCCTAGGGTATACCTACTGTCAAGTTTCTAACTCATTTTAATTCAATCAGTAATCGGATCAATGAAATTTGATTAAACCATTATAATAATGTGTACAATTATATACAAATTATACACACCCGGTAAGGTATGGTCCCAAGGTGTTACGGTCTTTATGACGCGTATTTCTAATTCAGGTCATCATCAATTGCGAGACAAATAATCAGAGACAAAGACATTAATTGAGCATTTTCTGCCGGGTCATTCATTCTTTTACTTCGGCCAGAAAAACGAAGCTCTTCTTAGTGCACGCAGTAGGCTTCAACATGAACACGTTAGTGGGACTTTAAATGTCTGAAAATGTTAGTGTTATGGTTTTCCGTCACACTGAAATTTTAATTTCAAAGGGAGTCGGCAATTTCTTCCGCCAAGTGGCAAAAGTGTGAAATATACTGAACAAAAATTAACCCTAAATAATTTAATATTCTTAGTAGAAAACCTCGCTAAGCAGCTCATGCATTCTTCAAGAAAGTATGAGTTAAAATCCTATGTTTCATCACTTATAGTATTCAGGTTTTAAAAATCAACCTTTCAAACATTATTGTGACTTGTGTTTACATTGAAATAGGCAAAATACAAATTTTGAAGAAATCGATATCTCGAAAGCACCACTAAACATGATGATCACTCTACATTCAAACTTTCAATGAGCTAGGTCTTGTAGTAATGTAAGTAATTTGTTGTGGAAATGGCCAAAAGTAGAATAGGAATAAGTTGAAAACTCCAAAAGGCACCACTCCACATGAATTTATCCCATTCAAAAATTATTTAATCCTTCTCGCAGGGCTTCAATTTATGACAAAAAGAAAGACATCGTTGTGAAATGTTGAAAATGACTGCTCAATTCATTGAATTCCCTATTTTGTCCTACAGCATTTTGTCTGGATAGATTAGATTTAGTCCTGCAATATTAAGTTGGTGTACTAATACCAGCAATTGAAAAGGGTTAAGCAACTTCTGAAAAGACATTATTTTTATGGTGACAATTGTATCGAGTAGAGGGAAAGTAGATATTATAATTAAAAAGTTTTTAAGAAATTTAAATCCCATTCTAAAATACGAAACGGCTCATTTTTACCTTGAAATAATTAACAAATGTTTGAAAAAAAGCAACTTTCTAAAAGCCTTACCAGTAACATCAACTTGCGATGTGTCATGTTAATGTCAATACCTATATTTTCATGTTAGAAAAATGACTTCAAATGTCTGAAAATGTTCAGTTTCATGTCATGGTTCTCATTTAAATTGAAAGTTTAATTTCAAAGGGAGATGACTATATCCCCGGCCCGCCAAGTGGCAAAAGTGTGAAGTATATTGAACAATAGTGAAGAGGCTATACTCGTTCATTAACCCTAAATAACTTGATATTCTTAGTAGAATACCTTGCTTAGCAGTTCATTGGTAATACATTCTTCAAAATCACATATTAGGACCTCGCGAATTCCATCATAGATCAGGAGTGGCTTTTAGAATAATTCCTGCTCCTATTTTTACTTGATATGCATCTAACGGTTGCTTTTGTATACCTTTTAGCTAATAAGAAATGAAAACCCGACTGGCTTTTGACATTGCATTGCGTCTTTATCAATATATATATATATATATATATAAATATGAAGTTAGAAGTAAAAACAATCCATTTTAATGGCTAGCGCTTTCAGCTCAACGAGCCTCTTCAGGCCATACTTACAACGGATGTGAACTTTTTTCATATATATATATATAAGTCTCTTTTTCATGACATTTTTCTCTCTAAACATCTTTGTGCAATTGAATATTAGACATAAATGAGTATTCAATAATACATATTTACATCAACAATATTCGTTAGATGAATACTGTACCATGACAAGTAGAACATTGAATGGTTATCCTCTTATTACTATCTTTGTAATAAATATTTCATTATTTGCTTTCATCTTTCCAGAAAAGGGTATAAATTACCTGTGTACAGACATTATCACAAGGTAGTGTGACGATGACCAAGACGATAGAAAAAATAATTATCCAAAGAAGAAGACTGTCCTTTGATAAACGTAACCCAATGTCTCAGTCAGGAAGAATTCCAGAAAATCACTGCGTAGCTAGGAATTGTTATCTCTAGCAGTGAGAAAGCGTAAATGCGCCGTTCTAACATTCGGTGGATGGAGTTAGTAGGAACCAAAGCCTAAAATGTGTTCTATTCCCCTTCCCTGCATGATTTAGTGACTGATTGATCTGCTTTATATAGCGTGTACAATGGAAAGCCATTAATTGAAATAAACACATACAGATAATATGCATTGCACCGAAAAATAGTTTTCCATTATACATCAAAATACAAACAACCAGACACTAAGTTTTAGGAAGATTAGGATTTTTGATCAAAGTATTCATAGTCATTAATGAAATCCCCTAATGCGTCTGTCTGGTAACAGTTTGTGCTAATATTTTATCGTTCGAGTATCAAAGTTGAATTTAGCAAGTTGAGTGAACATCAGGAGAGAGTCCATTACGTATCAATGAAGCAAATTTTCACGGTGTCTATTGGTCAAAATAACTGCATGATTGGCATGGTTCCGTTGCCTCAACAGAAAATGCAACAAATTTAATTGATGTTTTTCGTAAATTTAGTTTTTTCGACGCCACTTTCTCGACTTGGCACAACAGATTTGGTATCTGTACTTCTGCTTTATACACTGATATAGGCAGTAAACAAAAGTTGCAAAACCTTTTCATTATCAAATGATGGTTTTAAGGAATAAAAAAGAAATAAAAAGAATGAGATATATTTTTGTCATACGGAAGTTCCTGTTGGCCGAATAGTGCTAGGTCAGAATTGATAATTAATTACTTTATTATTTTTGATGTTGGCTTTCAATACACATAAAACTTGTCTTGGTGATGAAAAACACATTTGTCTTTGTTGAACTTCAACATAAAATCGTTAAATAGAGGGGGAAATGAATCTTCAAAGAATTGCACACTACAAAAATAGTTTGTTTCCATGTCTTAGTGAACCAAAATAGATTTTTTGAGTGTGGAAATGTATTTTATGAATGGAGAAAGTGTGAGTAATCTTATTAATCTATTACTACAATGTTCCTAAACAGATAGGCAAAAAGTAAAAAGAGATATGGTGTTAGTTGTGCGAATCATTGTTCTTGTATGTCTCAGATAAAATATATTGATCTTTAGAAATTTTAACATTAACTTTCTACCGCAAATCAAATTTTAGATCTAATAACGGCACTATGGTTAGATAAGACAGTGTTCGAAATATGACTTTTCTTGCGACAATTTGCAACTTTAATTAGCCTTTCTGAAACGTTCTTAGTCTTTTAAAGGCATATTATGAAAGTATATTTGGTCAACTACAAGAACAATTTTTTCTCAGTATCCCTTATTGTCTTCTGGGTCATCAAAACACAGATGATAAAACCGATAATATCCGTATGCGTTATAGTTTTTTATGAATGAAGTGCTGTGTACTTCAGTGTCAATAATTGTTCTATCGAATCGCGCTACTACTTTTCCCGGACCTGTTGGTTTTCGCATAAAAGAGAACTTCTTGGATGTTTAACGTTTTTTTCATTCCATGTATTAATTAGTTCCTCCTTTGAAACAAATGCTTATTAACATGCAGAGGTGATTTTTATATTATTTATTTATTTTTTATATATTATGCAGGTGTTTACTTTTAATATGGCTTATTCTTCTGAAAATTAAATACTCATCTCTTGTATGAGAGTATGAAGTATACTTAGGATTACAAACCTGTCATTTGAAAATTAGTTCTGTCAAACGAACTAATGCAGAATCACAATAACGATTTCCACTACTGTCTTCACTGACCGGACGCACACTCATCACACTATAATTGAGACTTTAGCACAATCATTTCGATTCCGGTCAAATGAATTACTTTTTCCTGGATTCCATCAATTACTTTACAAATAGTACTTAAACTGGCGTGTATGCACTAGCAAAATATGTCTTCATGAATATTTCATCTGTATGGATTGAAGTCTCGAACACGTTTATTTTCTAATAACAACTAAAAATTTATTCTAAATAATAAATCAATAAAGTTGTTTAATGAATTATTTTCACTTGACATTTAATAAAGAAATCTTACTTTCGTTTAAATACTAGGCCTTTTATGTAATTTAACGTTATATTCACTATACGTTTGTGTGCTGAATAGAATATATTCACATTACAGTTCTTGATAAAAATAATCATTACTGTAATCTCAAATGTGATATTTCAGTCCAGAAATTCATTAATCAAATGTTCTATGGGTTTTTTCAGAATCGCCCTTTCTATTTCTTTTCTAGGTTTGATGACTTTTACTTGAGTATAAATATCAATCATTAATGTCGTTATTGATAAAACCTGTGATGTGCGTTTCATAATGATGTTTATCAAATTGTTGGTTTTAGATTAAGTGATTTGCTTATCATGACAATTGATAAGAAAACTTGTTACAACTTCAAACTTGTTGATATTCAAAACGTGATCATTATACAAATTATAGTTAGAGTTCAATAAAATATTGCAAAACAATTCAAAGTAAGCCAAAGGAATCAAGTATATCGACTGAGAAATCATTCGGGCAAAGTTAAGGTGATCACGTCAAATAAATGAAAGTATTCAAAAATGTGTAGATTGGTTCAAAAATTACTTTTGGCCCATAAATATACATTTGCCTATTTACCTGACCTAAGAAGTCTTTAACAATAGGTCTTCTTAATATCCTGACGTTGTTTTGAACTTGGAAATTTGTATAGACGTTTGAACAAACATGTAGTGTTGGTGTGACCTTTTAGTGTGACATCTCCATGATTTCCAATTATTGTTCACAAGTGTTACTATCATTCTATATCATCTATAACTAATAATAGTCACAGTTTTGTTAAGGCGTCAATAATGTTGCGTCCGGGAAAGACGTTAACTTGTCTGGCTGGCTACTAATAGCAAAATAACACGGTGAAATGTCAGAAAGAACATACAAAGACTTTATCATTGGATGAATAATTAAATGTAAGATGGATTGATTCTATATTCAAATGAGATAAAGGACACAATATTCTGAAATATTTTACAATCTATCTTTTTTAATGTCCTTAGTGTTTCCCAAATCAATAAATGTGTCTGACTTTTATACACAAAACACATTTCTTCTAACACAATTCTTTATTATATGATGATTTTATATATGTAAAGTTTCAGTGTTTTTCATTGTTTTGAAGTGATTCAATAACATATCTTTGTGAGGATGTTTTCACAAATAAAATACCTAATGAATTTTGTCAAATACCAGATATATTCAACCTCATGATGGGGGAAATTGACATTAAACTCCTTGCTGCACAAATCGTGAAATATCAACTTTACTTATGTCAGTCTATGAAGAACATTTAAGTATAACCTTAATGTAATCTAGCTGAAATATGAATTATGAACGTTGTAAATAGACAATAAGAAGTTGAATTGACTGATTAGTATTTTTCTTGTTCAACACAAGTCAATAATGTTAGCACAAATTATATATATTCAAGAGATCAAAATAGTAAAAGACATAACTGTACGTATACAAAATATTGTATATTAGTGTGTGGAGTCGTCTATTTTGACATTGATGAGTAGAATTAACCTGTTTCACATTTGCCTGCATAACGTCGGGGTAGTAGTCATCAATGGCCATCAAACGTTTTATTCGAATAGATGGTTCGTCAAGGGTTTTAGTAAAAGTGTGTGCATTAAACTTAAAAAGAATCTGTGGCGAGTAATTGTAGATTACATTGTGAAATGAAAACCAAGAATGTAATAAGTCGAATTTCGGATTTCATTGACAAACTAGCGCTTGTCTGTCCAATAGCCTATTACTACGTGTAAGGGTAAATGATGATCATTATTTTGCACACGCATAAATATTGTTTATATTAGATCCCCTGTATATGTGGTGTCAATGATCGTGTTTCCTTTGAAAAAAATATCTCAAGATATAAGCCTCAAATAAATGCAGTTGATTTCTACAGTTGATCATGTCTAGAAGTAACAAAATCAATAAGTCACTTGTGGCCACTTTTCAATTTCATTAATTCATAATATATTGTTACCCACATAGCCTTAACAACATGAATCAAGCAATCACTGTATGTGTTACCATGTAAGAATTCATATTCTACTCTCATTATGGTGATTGAAATTTCCACTCATTCCTTAGTATTTCTTTTATAAGTCTTATGCAAATGTCCCTCTTTGATGAATAAATGTTGCGAGATTTTGACCATATTAGACGGGGAGCGTTGTCACGTTCATTCCACGGGACAAGATGATGAAATCAATAATCAAGATAATAAGATGACTATCCAATTCACATAATTTGGACGCTTTATATATGTATACATTCATATGTTATCTATTCATTTAATTGTTAGGGATCTTTAACAAAGCGTAGCATTTCCATTAATTAAAAATCGGGCATTCATAAGATCGGTTACACTGCCACTCAAAAATTTTATTTAAAAAGATTGACACTGTGCCACCGAATTGATTCATCTATCAAGACATCAATGTTCCTGCATGAATCTATTTTAAATGAGGGATTTTATCGCTTCATTCAACCACTCCCATCATTACTGAAAACACCTCTTTGCACCTTCTGAGCCTAAAGTTGGATTCCATTATATCTAATTACAACCATTTTATCAGTAGGAAAACTATTCATGTTTGATTATAGCCAACTCCTCGACAGGCTGTAATGCAAACCGGTTCAAATGATTCCCGTCAGCAGCTTCATGCAAGAATAGATAAATTGTATAAAGTAATTTCCTTTATGACTTGCTAAACCATTTCCTGATAAGCGGTTAAATATACAGCCAAGGTCCTGTAGGTCAATCCGACTGATTGCAAATTAAGGCTTGATGGAATGTGGAATGTTGCTTCTTCATTGTAAATTGTTAATTATAAAAAATAAAGTTTTATTCGCCCCAACATTATTGCTTAAAATGAGCAGTTAAATGATGAGTCACACATGCAAATAACTAGAGTAACCGTTTAGGAGAGACTCACGTGCACCACATGTATGATACAAACAATATTTACAAATTGTATAGATTACGTTTGCAAGAATAATCGTGTAAGTATATAAATTAGATATATTTTTT
Organism: Phorcus lineatus; assembly: GCA_921293015.1. NCBI lineage: Eukaryota > Metazoa > Mollusca > Gastropoda > Trochida > Trochidae > Phorcus > Phorcus lineatus. Next base: position 39,852,888 of record OV121088.1, read on the forward strand.
CTCTTTCAAGGATGGCCAAGATGAAGACTAAGTAGTTAAACGATTGAAAACAATCAATAAAAATTAAAGCTAAGAGGCACTATTGAGAATAGTTTGAAAACTTCAACTGAGCAGCCGAGTAAATCAATATTACTCTATTTTTTTAAGAAGTGAAACTCTCAATAGACACTTTTACGTCAACTCTTTGTACCAGGAAAAAAGAATGTCAACTCTTTGTACCAGGAAAAAAGAATCGCAGATTCGAGGACTTCTTTTCAAAGACCCTTCTTCAAATCTGGATCATCGTTTACTGCTTAGGCGGATATTATCGTATTATTTCTTATTAAGTATTTTAACATTTTCAAAATTCAAAAGGGCAAATAACGAATAAGGAAATAAATAAAAAATAAAAAATGAAAAAAATTATTTTCTTCAACATAAATGCATTAGTACTTTATGTCGAAAGATAATTGAGAACATCTGTCTTTCTATGAATTCAGTAATGGCATTTCAAGTGTCAGTCTAGTTACAACAATGTTTTAAAGTTGTGTAAAGCTCCCCATCACGAGGCTTATTTGCACACGGTCAAGGTTAGTCATTTTTTAATGTCGTTCCAGAAGTATTTTTTTGCTATTTGTTATCCTAGGGTAATTATCTAATTTACTGCCGATTTCTATTTCTCTGAAATGAATTGCAAACACATTTGTGTTTAAAATAAGATAAGGTTTGAAAGGCCAATTTAATTCAGGTGATTCAAGATTACGGTTCTTATGCATGCATCAAAACAGCACCTCTAATTAAGTAATGAAACCTTGTCATTCTTAAGGCTTTGCAATTTGTCTTTTTCAACAAGCTTTACAAGCCTTGATTGTGTTGGTAGTGTCCCAGAAGTTTCAGATACTGATTTTGTGTAAGTTCAAAATGATTTCAAACGGCAAAGAAAATAATTCATCCTAAAGTTAAAAATCTAGCATATGATAAAGTTAAAAATCTAGCATATGATAAAGCTAACATCTATTTAGTTTTTGGGAAAAACATACATAAGATAATTTGAAATTTATATAAATTATTCTAATCAGAGAACGATGATACGAACATCATTTAACAAAAACACGAATTTGATTTGCATACATTATGCAAATTAGGGACTGCAACATACAACATGCACATCAACATATCATAATACTGACCTGTGTAATGTTTAAGACTTTCAAACATTTAGTATCTGACTTATGACAGGATCATTTAGAAGCTCAGTTTGAATTATGCCAATTAGGGACTGAAACGTACAAAAGGCACATCAATACATGATGATGAATACGATTTCGGATGACTTTCTATCAATAACTTTAAATTTTAACAAGAACAAAATTTAAGTGCTAACAATAGCATATTTGTACACCAAATGGACTGAATATAAAAAAGGCTACGGCTACACCGCCTGTTCATTCAATGAGTCAAAGTTCTTAACATTCCGACAAATTCTGTTTGAGTTACGAGTAGAACAATATACAATGTAGGGATTGATAAATTTACTTTTGCAAGAATTATGTAATCTAGGGACTGAAACACACATCATAATGATTACAAGTGTAAAGTATTGTTACATACCAACAACAGGGGTTCAAGTTATTAGCAGAGAAAAATGTGTGACGGACAGATGGACACATTGTCAGTGACCACCGACTACTTTAAAACGGGGGTGTACATATGTGCTTATTCTGCACGCCTTGTTTAAATATCATTTTTCATAACGTTTAGTATGTGTAACCCGAAAAAATCATTGACGTCACTTAAAGTTCATCTATGGGGAAATGTGCACGGGAATGCCAGGTATAATCAACTTTTAAAGTATCTACTTTAAAAAAGTACTTGTTTAACAATTCTACGAGTGGAAAGACAGACTTAATAATGACATCAAGCAGTACAATGTCTCATGCAATAAAAATGTGAACAGTTATATATGCGAGTCCTATTAATTGAATTTCAAATATCAGGTTGCACAGGTATCAAGTCAGTATGATTAAGTTTTTATTTTCTTGATTTCAAGTTTTACTTTATTAAGCATTGGAAATGGCAAAACAAATCGACATTTTCAAGTTTAATCAATGCCAGTTAACAGTGGCAAGAGGCTTGTTAAATTTAGTTCTGTAATTCAAATCAGGCGGTTTCATTTAATGATCCATTACTTGGGACACATTGCAATTACATATCAGTTGATAAATTGAAACACTAATGTAAAACAATTCTTAATATAGGCAACGAGGAAGGTTTCCTTGAATACAAAAACCATCTAATGAAGATATATCTTTCTTATTCAAAGATTAAGATGAATATATACGATATAAATGTTTTGTTTAGTTTTAAGGTAAATATATATTAACATTAATGAAGAGAAATAAACGGATAAAAACTTCTTGAAAACAAGAATCTGTGTTGAAACGCTGTATATCATCAATAAAAAAAGCTTTTCTCTTTTTATTTTTCTTCATTATCGTCACTTTTACTTCTAAAATGCCTCTCAAGTATGAACATGTTAAAAAGTAAATTTTAAAAATCATCATTTGAGCATTAGGTTCTCTTTTTACATCAGCAATCCCTCTTTTGAGCATCAATACAGAAATATACATAATTTTGAATTTGCTTATCTCTAAAAGTATAAAGGGATACTCCATGTTTTTATGATATTTGATAGGTGCGAAAATATCATTGGGAATAAAATACATATCCAGAAATCCTAATCTAATTGTTCTAAAAAATAGATACTTTTGATGACATTGAAAACTGAACAACGGGAATGTATACATGTTTGATTAGAAGCCGAAAACACCCGTCCCATTGACATGGATATTGGTGATTCGGCCCATTAAAGTTTTGACAAATGTATAACTCACTAAATAGAAGAAGTTAACCATGGAACATTATCAGTTTTGTCCTGCCATTCGTAGCAGTATACCCTTATATGCTTAATATATAAATGCAGTTAGCATTTAAACATACATTTCCAAGACAATAGATAATTGTAACAGTGTCATATGCAACTGGGTTGAATTTCAACAGCCATCAACAGTTGTTTATAAAGCAAATAAGATAACCTTAGATTTTAAAATGACGAAAGAGTTCTTTTATATATTTATCATTCACGTTGGTGTTCTTCCAAACCCTACTTGTTAAAGAATAAGAGCTTGAAGGGTGCATCTTTATCTTTGACTTTCAGTGGTATCTTAGCAGTTCTGACGGGTTTTTTGTTCACACCAAAAATAAAGACTCAAGACTTTAAGCTTGTTGTTTATAAATTGCTTTTTAGTTTTAAAGCAGTTTTTTAACGAGTAACGAGTGCTGAAACCAGAAACGTAAAAATAGGAATGATCATTACAATGAAATGACATATTCAGGGCAGAGCACTTGAGGCTGCAAAAACAAATCATGAGATTGAAACTTACTACTACGTTTTATTGTGCTTCCAAGAATACTACCTGAGCAAAGATATTCTGAATTCAGAGATAACATTATGGACTATCCTCAAAAGATCATCATAGAAAAAAACTGGCTGAACACTCAATGACTTTTCTTACAGAATCACACAATCTCAAATGATATTAAGCTATATACTACATAGTTGTATAGATAACATACCACAAAAGGATAATGATAGAGTACTGAATGGGTCAACCGCAAACTTCAAAGAACACTAGCCACGCTAAATAGCTAATGGTCTAACAAACACATAAAATATACACAAAATTAGAACTACCAAAATATTCTGGGTTTCCTTATTTTCCTTCTGTTCACATTTCTCCGACCTGAACAGTCTGTCTACATCAGTAGAAGAATTAAGGAAAACAAAACTACGTTATCCATAATTCGTAAACGGCGTTTATTTTTCTCTTGCAAAGCTGTTGAGTGCAGTGAGTGTAGAAGTATTTACTCTAACATGCTGTGAACTTTAGCGGATTCGTTTATTATCGTGAAAGGCAACTCACGAGAGAAAGTGTCTTGATGTTAACTTAGTTGATGATTATTGATTAATTCACGGCGAAAGGGCGCTTTCCGGTAATAATTTCTACGTAATACGTAAGTAATTGCGTCTCTTGGAATAAAAAAAACTGCTTGCACAGTTATCAAGGAAACATTCTATATAGTTTTCATTAAAAGTTTCAAACATTTTACATATTTCTTTAACATATCCAGCCAGACATAATCTGATTACTTTAGTTAATTTAGTTCATTATGAATATAAGATCAAACATTCGATTATTTTGTTGTCATATTGCATTTTATGTCCAATGATATTGTTTTAATCAAGGACAGTAGTATTAATTTTGATATCACGCCAAAATCATTCGTCGTGATTAAGTGATTAATTTGTGTGAATGTATAATAACAATAAAATGTATTTGCAACCAATTTAGGATTCAGAATGTGAATATAAAGATGATACTTTACATGAACGTGTACATATCTTTGTAAGATCTATCAACATCAATCAAATATATACTTTCATTAAAAATGTTCATCAATCAATGTTCAACACTTCTTATGTTAGTTTAGCACGTTTATCATAAGTTCTATCCCTCTCTAAAAACTAATAGAGAAGACGTCATTTGTCAACAACAACATTTACTAAATACACACATTTGGAGTGAGTGATAGTTTTAAGGGTTTTAAGGTGCATTCTTCAACCTTTCAATCATTCAATTTGCGATAAACATCATCAAAGGTCACTGATAATCTAATACTTCATATTTTTCATTTTCTTTCAACAAAAGCTATAGTTACCTCTTATTAAATAACATGATCGACAGACATTGTTTCCTAATCTGAATTCAGTAAATAGAATAAATGGTGTTTAATGTACACAACTGTATGAATATTCCTGATAGTGTTTTGTATTTCGTCTATTTGGTCTCCCTTGCCTTTTGCTTTATTAGGAATGATGATTTGACAAGCATTAACAGATCAAAAACACACCATAGTCTGAATACACTCTAACCAATCAGTGAATATATTTTGCTTCATTTTCAACATTTCAAGGTGTTTTGAATTTAAAACTTTTTAGAATTTAGACAAGTGAAATTGATGAAAGGTGTTAATGAAATACTTAAATGCAGTAAATAGCCTAAACAATACAGATAGGTAAAAATTGTGTGACCTTATTTAAGACTATAACAAACGGTTCAATTGTACACAGTGAATACTTTCGAAATGATGTAACGTTATTGGTTGCTGTCAAAATGTCAACGCAATTAGAAAACGTGTGTTGTCATGGCCATCCCCCCTACTTTCAACTCCAACAATGACAATAGACAGTAGAGAGTTATATAAGATTAGACATTAATCGACAATAATTTTGAAGTAGTATAAATACTTTTAGATGCTGCGTTCATGATACCTGTGTGGCCATATCATTGTGATTCATGTAATATTTACTTTCCTATAGGAGAGATGAAATGATTGATGAAAAACTAGTATTTAACATTGTAACATATTGTCCATCACTAATGAAAATAACAAAATTAATTTGGCCTGCTTACTTTATGTATGATAAAAACTAAATAAGTTTTAAATATAGTATTTGTGTCTTCCATATTTATGAAACTTGTAATATTGTATAAACAAGGGGGCAGTTAAATTAGCAAAACAATAACATATATATTTCATTCAACAATATCATTCAAATATGCTAAAAAAATAAAAATTCCGGACGTAAAGACGTTACTTCAGCAATGTCAGCTGCCAAAGATTGAATTTTAGTAACGTTGTTGCACCTTGGAAATGTCGATTCATTAACATTAGTCGTGACACGAGGACCGGTTTGAGTTCTAGTTATAGTTATTGATTAATTTGTTTCAAGTAAAGCTAATAAAGTGACATTATAAATATTTCAAACACATAACTCTACTTAGACAAACACGCACACAGACTCTCATCGTGGAACTAGTAACGTTTCAAACACATAAGTCTATCATGGACAAACACGCACACAGACTCTCATCGTGGCACTATACGTTTCAAACACATAACTATATCTTAGACAAACACGCAAACAGACTCTCATCGTGGCACTATAAACGTTTCAAACACAAAACTCTATCTTAGACAAACACGCACACAGACTCTCATCGTGACACTATAAACGTTTCAAACACATAACTCTATCTTAGACAAACACGCACACAGATTTCCATCGTGACACTAAATGACGAGTCTAAGATAAATTTAGGAATTCTAAATACAAGAATAATGTTTAAATGGTTATCAATCAAAACTGGTTCGAGAATGAAGATAGAAGTTGGTTATTCGACTTGTATGCATGTAAGTTAATAACAAGAGACAAGCATAGACTGGATTGTAATTTTCCTCAATTATAGATTAGCAATGATCATATATTACACATAGCTTCTCTAGGCTTGGTAAGCTCGATTTTGCGTTTTCAATCAAGGGATCTAATTGAATCAAAGTCCACGGGGACACATTGCTACGATCTGTCAAAGGCATTTATAGGTCAATAGACATACGAACAGATCAAGTCGTTGTTAGTTTAAATGTGCTTTGGAGACCTCTGGAGCTATCATGATCTACATACACCATCTCATAATGAAGTACAACTCTAAAGACGACTTACTTTCAGAAACGACGTACGATTTATGTCTCATTTACATGTTAGCCTGTTAGATTCTACCAACCGTCAACAATCAGCAAGATACGTTTCGACAGTAGGAAAGACAAATTGACGGGCCAGCCACTTTCGATTTTCAATGAATTTAAGACTTAATATTTAAAAAGTCCACTTAAGTAAAATAAGACTTAGATGACACACGGATATGTGATCTTTCCTTTATTTCTATCACTTAACTACAGATCCTATATGTATACCAAAAAATTTAGGTATCAGATCACACAACAGAGAGCCTTTTGGAGCCTTTTACTCTCTGCCAATGGCAATATTTATTACTTTCCTTTATCAACCTGGACATACCAAGATGAACATTGGCAATGCAATATCTGACATTTTCCCACAGTCATTTCGTTTCCAGACAAGTGAATTACTGGATTTCATTGGTGTCTCAACACCGTAACCACTTATGCAGGCGAAATTGAGGCTTGTCTTAATGCGTCTGTATATTTGTGTATAAATTATTATTATGGATTGAGTTCAGAGAACATTATCACCTATGCGTTGTAATGGTCCACCCTTCAAAGAGCTTCTTTTAATGATGGATAAAACAAGCAATGGCCTTAACATGAAAACTTAAGTGCGACTTCAAATGTCTGACAATGGTAAAAAAAAGTTCTGCATTTACTTCTCATTCTACGTACCTGATCTATTCGCAAACTTTCTTGAAACGCTATAAACATTCTGTCCTTTAATTTTATCATAATTCCCTGTCAGTCCGTTATATATACCTTGATAGTCAATCAGCTCAGTAAAAATATAATATTTGGGAGTAAATGGTACAGTCGCATAGAATCTCTAACCCAACAGGGTAAATGGCATAATTGTGTCATACATAATTAACCAACAACGTCAAAATAAGATATCGGTTGTTGCTTTATTCAAATGTAATGTGATATTTGTATAACTAACCAACTAATCTGTGAAAATTGAAATAAGCCTAGTACAGTAGAAGTAGAGATTTTGTGGAGGACTATAAGGGCAAAACTGATCATGTCAAATTAAACATTTAATGTTGTTTTAGCTGTTTAGAAACATTGAACATGGTATCTATGATTTGTTTCCCTGTTGATGCCTACAAACCAACAATTAAAGCAGTTTTATTCAAATAGATTAAGTTTAATATGTTAAAGCAGTTACATCATCTCTTTAAATTATCCTTTTATAAAGTATGGTTATTCGAATTTTACACTGTGAGCTCTTACTTATTGTAAAAGCCATGGGAAATGTGATCATACTATCATTCTTAATCTGTGGCCAGTGTGGCTATACAGTTCTTATGTGATAATGGAATTGAGGAAATTACCTTTCGCAATTTTAACAAAAGTCATAAATTGTTCAATCCATCTTGCAGGGGCTTCAATTTATGACAAAAAGCAACACGATGTTTTGAAAGGATTGCGCAAATATTTTGGACTCTCTTTTGTTACCTACAGCAGTTATCCTGGTTATATTAGATTTAGTTCTGGAATATAAGGATGGCGTACTTATAATAGGTAATTGAAAAGGTCAAGCAACTTTGGAAATTATCTTAATGGTAACTTAAACTATTTGTCCAAGTAAAGGGAAAGTAGATATTGTAATTAAAACATATCTTAGGAAAATAGGAAAACCTTTGCAGTAAAACCCAACAATGCAATTTGTAAATGTAAATTTTATTTTCATTTCTATACATGGTCAATAATCAATCTGATATGATGCAGACGGACTAAAATTTTTGTCATTTTTAACCATAATTAGGTATAATTGTAAACTTTAGTTGAAATTTTATTTAGGAATTTGAAAAGAATACCTAATGAGGACCTGCAACACCCATAAAACATAAAAAATGGCGTTTGAAAAATAAGTAGTATTGTTGTGCTCCTAGTTTTTACTTATGGTTGTCTTTGCTTTCAGGTTTGCTCATAAGGCATGAAAGACCTGATTGGCTAATGACATGGTGCTCACTGAACAACTAGAAGGAACTACATGAGGTAATGTTTGCAAGTCTGTGGCCCCTAATGAGAGAGAGACTTTGAGGACATTCTCTAGAAGCCACTTTTCTTCTTCTCCAAAACAGAAAAATCCGAAAAGTCTAATATCTTTTGTACAGACGAGTTTGGACTTGTGATGAGTTTTTGCAACTACTTGTAATGATAAGACTTGAACACAGTCTAGCTGCCGGAATCGTGCTTGCCAGCTTTACCCGGATGTTAACGCCTTGCACGCCTACCTGTAATTGCATTCAGTCTTTATTAAACGTCGTCGTGTGCAGGCGTTGTCTCGTCTTCACTCGTGAGCTGTCTTCGTCGTAGCCGTCTATTGTTGCACTGATAACTCCATTTATCCCATTTGAAATCTCCATTTTTGACTGAAAATCTGTTTAAAGTCCTATATATTCATTTTGATGTAAATTCTACTTCATAATGATAAATGACAATGCCTGCAGGTGTGCTACATACTCAATTCTAATTCGTTGTTTTGAATGCGGAGGAATAAATGAAAACAGTGGACTCCGATAGCTGTGATATAATTTGAAAGAAAACGATTTTTGTCCTGATCGAAACATATCTTTTCATAAAATTTATCACTCTACACATCATCATGCAATTGAAAATTAGACATAAATGAGTGTTCAATAATAGCAACCCAAGTCATGTACTGCTACGAATATAATGTACAAAATTTGATAATTGAATATTTTAACATGACAATTAGAACATTGATAATTATCTTCGTAATAAATATTTCATTAGTTTCTTTCATCTTTCAGAAAAAGGATATGAATTACCTGTGGACAGACATTATCACAAGGAAGGGTGACGATGACCATGAGAATACAAACATATATAATTATCCAAAGAAGGAGGCTGTCCTTTGATGGGCGCATCTACATGTCTCAGTCAGACAACATTCCTGAAAACCACTCGGGGCTAGCATTTGTGAATTTGATTCTTCAAACAAGGGTAAAATATTTCGGTGGAATACGTCTGAAGGAATCTTAGAAAAATATTAGCTCTATTCCCATTCACTGTATGATTTCGTGACTAAAACAGAAAGCCTTAGTTATCAATATATTGTCTACTATAAATTTGATGAGACCTTATGGTCGAAAATACTTGTGAATAAATCATCTGTTGTGTTCGGTTCTCTTCTTCAAAACAAATATACTGGTTAATTGTTTAGCAAACTTTTGCTTACTTAAGGTTAATGATAATCAACCCACATGTGCAAGTTTATGTTCATTTAAATTGAAATATCGTATATTGAGAAATTAATCACGAGTGTAGTTTTGTATTTATAACTATTGCAAACTCATTGCGCCAAATGTAACAATCTGCTTTGTTAAATTGAGAATATCAATATCAAATCCTTTCACAATGTAAACGTTGACGTTTAACTTTATAAAAGTGAAAATGATAAGCCATTAACCAAAATAAACACATGCAATTAAAATGCTCTCCTCCAAAACATAGTTATAAAAATCAACCATCAAAACGTAAGCAGTCAGGCGCTTAGTTTTAGCAGGATTAAGATGTTTCATCTGAGTATTTATGTGATTAAATGTCATTAATGAAATCCCTAATGTGTCTGTCTGGTGATGATATGTGCAAATGATTTATCGTTCAAGTAGTCGATGTTTAATTAAGCAAGTTGAGTGGAGGAGATTTCATTTTGTATCAATCAAACAATATATATAAATCAAATTCGATGTCGGACCATCACCTGTTGCCCCACAGAAAATATTTCATTAGTTTCTTTCATCTTTCAGAAAAAGGATATGAATTACCTGTGGACAGACATTATCACAAGGAAGGGTGACGATGACCATGAGAATACAAACATATATAATTATCCAAAGAAGGAGGCTGTCCTTTGATGGGCGCATCTACATGTCTCAGTCAGACAACATTCCTGAAAACCACTCGGGGCTAGCATTTGTGAATTTGATTCTTCAAACAAGGGTAAAATATTTCGGTGGAATACGTCTGAAGGAATCTTAGAAAAATATTAGCTCTATTCCCATTCACTGTATGATTTCGTGACTAAAACAGAAAGCCTTAGTTATCAATATATTGTCTACTATAAATTTGATGAGACCTTATGGTCGAAAATACTTGTGAATAAATCATCTGTTGTGTTCGGTTCTCTTCTTCAAAACAAATATACTGGTTAATTGTTTAGCAAACTTTTGCTTACTTAAGGTTAATGATAATCAACCCACATGTGCAAGTTTATGTTCATTTAAATTGAAATATCGTATATTGAGAAATTAATCACGAGTGTAGTTTTGTATTTATAACTATTGCAAACTCATTGCGCCAAATGTAACAATCTGCTTTGTTAAATTGAGAATATCAATATCAAATCCTTTCACAATGTAAACGTTGACGTTTAACTTTATAAAAGTGAAAATGATAAGCCATTAACCAAAATAAACACATACAATTAAAATGCTCTCCTCCAAAACATAGTTATAAAAATCAACCATCAAAACGTAAGCAGTCAGGCGCTTAGTTTTAGCAGGATTAAGATGTTTCATCTGAGTATTTATGTGATTCAATGTCATTAATGAAATCCCTAATGTGTCTGTCTGGTGATGATATGTGCAAATGATTTATCGTTCAAGTAGTCGATGTTTAATTAAGCAAGTTGAGTGGAGGAGATTTCATTTTGTATCAATCAAACAATATATATAAATCAAATTCGATGTCGGACCATCACCTGTTGCCCCACAGAGTTGTCACAAGGTAACATCTACTCAAAATAAATGCACTTAATGATTGAAGTGTCCCGTTGCCTCAACAGAACATGCAACAAGAAATTGCAATAATTTTAAATGCTGTTTTTCGTACGTTTCGTCTCCTAACTCGACTTTCTCGACTCAGTACAACAGGTTTGGTAACTGTAACCCCACTTGGTACACTGCTGTACCCAATAAATAAAAGTTACAAACATTATTTGATGACTCAGTAACTTTTTCATAATCAAATGATGGATTGAGGATTGAGGTCAAAGGGTCTATTATTATCAGACAAAACTTCCTGTCGGCTAAGTATTGCTTGGTTGAAATCAATAAATAGGCCTTTTCTATTTGATTTTGACGTTCATGATACATAAAAGTGGTCTTTGCGATGGAGAGCCCATCTGTCTGTGTTCAACGTCAACATAAAATCGTTGAAAAAAGGATAATTTAAAGCTTCAGAGACAGTATAAAACAACAAGATTGTTTTCATGGCTAACGTACCAAAATATATTGTAGAAATGCATTTTAAGAGTGCTTAAAGTGTTAGTGGTTGTTTTAATTGTTTCCTTCCAAAAATGGAATGGCGAAAAGTAAAAACAGATAAGGGGTTATTTGTGCGAATCATTGTTATTCTATCTCTAAAGTAAAATATAATGATTTCAGAACTTTTATAATTGATTTACTTCCGCAAATGAAATTTTAGATCTATATATAGATCAGATTTTATAGCTACTATGATTATGAGAGACAATGTTCAACATATAGCCTTTATTGCAAATTAACCGAAACCATGTGATTATGATACCTGGTTCAGATGTTAACATGACAGTGTTTGCAATCAAGCTGACAGCCACACATTTTTCCAGGAACTCACTTCTTGTTAACGGATATTCTTCTCATCATTTATAGACTAAACTGCTTTATGCACAGGGTCTTGGAAAGCCTTCAATTTCTTATTTAATCAACTTATGTGTCTTTTTCAGACTGCATTTTTATTGTTACAACTGGTTTGATTCAAGTAAATGCAATCTTTCTGAAATGGTGTTCACTTTAACTGAGGGTATATTTGGCCAATTGAAAGCAACAAGTATACCTTATCTTCTTCTGGTCATCAAAACACGTGGATGATAAAACTGATAACAAAATCTAAATGGAAATAGAAAATTATGCGCATGTTACAATTTTAAAAAAGTGTTTATGTATGTGTATTTTCGGCCGGAGGCCTGTTACTGAATAAAATGTGTGTCCGTCTGTCTGTCTAAAACTGATAATGTCCACATGTATTATTGTGTTATGTGAATACCATTTGATTAATTTAAATGCACATGACTGTTGTATCAAATCTCATCATTATATCCCGATGTGCTTCTATGAGGCTTTACGTTTTCCTCTTTCTATGCATTACTTTGATCATCCTTTAAAATGCTAATTATGATATTTAGGAGATAAATCTCTTCTGTTTTTTATTTTGGGGTTGTATGTCGTGCATTTTTCACCCCTAAATTTAATTTCAAACCGAGCTTGCGAATCTATTTCATATGATAGTAGGTTTTAAAATGATCTTTACTTTAATCCCCAAATTTCACATAACAGCACGGACATTTAATAATCAAATGTTTTTTGTTTTTTTTAAAAAATCACCTTTCTAGTTTTGACGATCTTCATCGTCATTGTTTACATCAACAATTACTGTTGTTGTTTAGGAAATCTGTGATGTGTGTGTGTGTTTAACAATGATGGTTATACAATTTTCTTTGTTAGATTGTGTGCAGTGCATATTATAACAAGAAAGTTTTACAACTTCACATGTTACACCTTGTTGATTTTTACATCCTGATCACCATAGAAATTGAAAATTAATAAACGATTGCACAACCCTTCAAGGAAGCCAAAGGAAGCGAGGATTTTCGTTGACAAATTATTCAGTTAAAGTTAAGTTGATCACGTTACATTTATGAAAGATTTTCAGATGTTCTTAACTAGTTCTTGCAAAAAATCGAATTGACTATACTTATTTAACACTAGGTCTTCTAAGATAAATGTAAAGATTGGAAAGTAAGCTATATGGCTTTACAAACAACACTGAACTTCAATTTCAGTGGGAATGGACTTATTGTAAGGTAGACATAATAGGTGTTTATAATATTAAGTTGTTCATTATGTATCAAACTACAGGGTGTTTTGTAAAGTGGAATTCAAACTTGAGATTTTGTAAAAAAAAACATTTTAACACATATGTAGTGTGGGTGTGACCTTGCAGTGTGACATTTCCATAACGTCCAATTAAATGTTCACTATGTGTTACTATCATTGACATATATAACGAAAAATATTCCGGTATTTGTAAAGGCGTGTCAAACTACACAATGTAGTGATCATCAAAGTTGTGTCAAGGAAAGGCGTTAAGGTGTCTGGCTACCAATAGCAGAATGACAAGGCTAAATGTCAGAAGGAACATGCAAAGGATTTTATCATTGGATGAATAATGAAATGGAAGAATGGATTGAAAATATTCTATATCTTAATGAGATCACTTTAATAAACTACATCATATTGTGAGATCGTTTACAATCTGTCTTTTTTAATTTCCTTACTGTTTCCCAAATGAATTAATGTGTCTGACTTGGAGACACAAAACATATTTCTTCTACCACAATGCTTTTGAGTCAACATAATTATAGTATCGTGCAATTAATTAGGTTTGAATCTGATTAACCAAAACCCTTGTATAAAAAGTTATGATAAAAATACTTTTGAAAGATTGCAATGCAGCTTTGAAAAATCCCCATGTACCTGCAAGTTAAGCTCTGCTTTAGATTTTTGAGTGAAAGAACTAGAACGAGTAAGAAAGGTATTTTGATTGTTCGTGTTAATACTTGATCATAATTTATGGAGGATTTAATTTTTCTTATGATAAATATGATTGACTAAAGCCTACAAGAGGCATATCTACACGTTTTTCACAATCCAACAAAATGTGTACGTGTTGAAAGTGAAGCAAAATATATATGCAAATACTATGCAAAAGGCAAATTCAAAAGGCACATCATTCAAAAGACAGACAGATGGATGGAGTAACACGCTTACCGCTGTATACCTGCGACTACTTCGTATAACCAGTTTGCCTTGTTTGAACATCACCTTTGATAACGTTTAGTATATGTGACGCCTACAAACTATTGGTGCAGCTTAAGGATGTCCGCTTCTCAAATCTAAAATATTAAACTTTTTTTCTAACTTGTATTTTTCAAAAGTTTAGTGCATTTGCTTGAAGTATCAACCTAAAAAATGGGGGTTAGTGTGGGTTTTTTCGAAATATTTTAAGACAAAGATCCCTTTGTCAGTCAGATATTTAACATGGGAGTCCATGGGGAAATGATGACCTTTTTAGAGAAATATTAGATTTAAATTAGTTCCTGTATTAAACTTTTTTAAATATGAAAATATGTTAGAGTTAATATAATTTTCTTCAAGAAAAACGTAAAAAATATATGTGGTAGTGTGGGTTTTTAGCCGCTACGGCACAACATGTATTGAACATTTCAATTAAATTATCAATATTCAAGCTGTTTTTGTACTACAAACATGCTTTCTCCCACTCATTATCTAAAAATTTACCTGAACGTATACACACAAATCATATTCATTCAACAACATCTACTTTGTACGAAAAACAGTTAATAGAACTTGCTCACATGATAGTTACAATTGAAAATTGCTGAGTCAGCAAAATTGGGAATTATTTAAGAATTAGATTACTATGTCTGTTAATTTTGATGACTTTTTAATCAGTAATCATCAAAATTAAGAAATTACTTATTCATTTTGACTTATTATATAAGCACATTATGATTTAAGGTTATTTGAGTTTTGTATCTGTGACTTGTATCAGGTGAGGATCGAACATCCTAAAAGGAAATTTATATATTTCAAACAATGGCTTTGACAAAGTATATAAATTTATATCATGTAATTGGATTACATAATGGTTAACCATAGAACATTGATCAAGGTTATAATTATTGCTGATTGATGGTGATCAATGACGGATACACATTAGTCCTGTTAATCTCAGAATAGCCTTATAATCTGAAATAAACCCACCGGTTGTTTATAGATATTACAAGTAGTTTCCCTGTCCTTTTGATTTTAACCTAAACGAAAAGATGAAACCAATGAAAGTGTAAGTCACAATTTTCTGACGTTGTTACACTATTAGGCTGATGCTCTTAATGAGAAATATGGCACAAGGATGGCAAGAAAAACAATTTTCAAATATGTAACTAAACTAAGCAATGATAAGTAAATGAATATATGTCGTAAATTGGAATATTCATTAAAAAGATTTATAAAATAAAATAAGAACAATTCTGCAATTACTTGGACAGACTTAATAACGATACAAGCAATGACATTTCTCATGCATAAAGCAATTTAACATAACAGTTTGTTACAGGTTGCCCATTACAATTCAGCTGAAGTATGATTAGTTTTCACTTTTCTGGAGTTGAAGTTGGTTAGTGAATGGAAATCGCAAATCAAACCTGCATTTCCACACAATGACAAGAGGCTTCGTAAAGTTAGCTCTGCAGTTCAATAAGGCGATTTGATTTAATGAATATCTTCTTTTGACATATTGCTTCGATATGTCAGATGTGATAATAGATCAAAAGACACTTAGTGAGTTGGTCTATTGGCAAGATGAGGAAGATGATCTAGAATACAAAAAAACATATAATGATATTGTTTTGTTTAGTTCTATACGAAAAAGATTTTTAACATTAATGAAGAGAAATATATTGTCAAAACTTTCTTATTCCTGACAGCTGACATAAGCAGTGACCAAGGATCTGTATTAAAAAACGAAAACATTGCAGCTGTTTAATTTACTTTTTGTAATTAATGTAAAAATTCTAAAATGACAAAGTTTGATGGAATTTAAACAACGGCGAAATATTCATCTTTGTTTGGAAGCCGAAAACAAACGTCCCATTGATTATGTGAAAGATATGCAAGACAGAATAAGAATTTATTATTTGGGGGCATTTCTTAGGAAAAACGTTCATACAAGTACCTCTTCACTCTCAATGTCATTATCAATTCATAAGTATCGGCGACACCACCTCCTTATTGTATTTGCCCTTTAAATGTTTTTGCAAAACCTGCTTTATAGAAAAACTTGAAGGGTGCAATTTTATATTTGATTTGTTAATGGTCTGTGGATTTTGTGATGCTTGGCTGTTAGCCCATGACTATGAAGTTACAAAAACACTAGGAAATTCACGTCGCAGGGCGTCTAAAATCAGGACATAAACAGTTGTTTAAATATAGTGGCTTATACCCACAAGATATAAATCTTAAAATATCAGAAAAACTATTGCTCTTATGGTAAGCACAACAATTAAAAATCATGGACAATGTTTATGTATAAACAACTGTTTTGATCTGTGAAAGTATCGTTTTGACATAGATTCATGCAAGTTTACTACATACCATTTCATCCACGAGAATTAATCGTCACTAAGTTAGTTATGTGGATTGACTAAAAACATACTAACGTCTATTGATGTGAATTGATATTTGAATGCTGAATTTGATGAAATGACTTCAGAGACATGTCTTCAATTGCCAGTACAACAGGTTTGTGCAGAAAAGCTTTGTTGACTTTTTGAGTGTTTTTCCCTGAAATGTATTGTACATGCACGTGCCTAGTGCATAAAGGCTCAAATTGGCAATTGACAGGGTAGAATGTTTCGATGACAAAATACACAAATCATACAAACAGCTGGATAATTTAGCATGAATAAAATGCATTTGATGCTTTAACTTTAATTGAAATTATTGTTTTGCAGGTGGTTTCACTTTGATCACAATACTTTTCTACAAACTTAAACATACACTGAAATCAATGGATTTGAACAACAACTGAGAAATTGTTTTAATTGATTATTGTTTGTCCTCTTTTATTTTTCAAAGGAATTGTTTTGGACTTCCTCTTTCCCGACTACTATGGGATTTGTTTATCAAAGTAGGCAACTCACGAGAAATGGTGTCTTTATCTTAAACTTGACGATTATTGATTATTTCACAGCGAAAGGGCACTTTCCTGCCCTTTCCGGTAAGAATTTGTTAGTAATTGTGTCTTACGGAATACAAACTTTTTGCATAGTTATCCTGGAAACAGGCTATTTAGTTTTCATTAAAAGTTTCAAACAATTTTATTTGCAAAGTATTTGCAACCATTTGAGGTTGAATTAAAGCCACATAAAGACTTTTAAAAGTAAAAGACCCTTAGTGTAAGGATATTAAATATATACTACTTTACATAAACGTGTATATGTCCAAATCTATAAACATTATTCCTAAACTCTGGAATATATTCAAAAATTGAAAATGTGGCAAGGAAGACCAAGTGAATGTCCCTGTATAGCGTAGCCTTGGAATAAGATGAACAATTATTCCACCCCTACTTCCCTGGTGAACTTACAAGGACAGCTAAAACCTAGACAAACAAGTCCTTACCTTGTACTAAGGCAGAGATAGCTGATTTTGGAACAACCTTCAACATATTTCAGCCACCAATTTTGATCTCAATCTTTTTTAAACATCTGTAAATGTTATTTCATCATCTTAGTCTTTATTTCGTTGTTGTTGTCTGTCACTGTTAAATAATTACAAAATGATGTTGTCACACGTCTTTCGGCGATTCTGATTGGACGAGATCTCTCAAAAACATGCAAACATTTCTCGATGAATGCAGCAAAAAATGTTGTTACACACCGAAAGTTGGAACTACTTTTTAATTGACCTTGACCTTAACCGGAATGACTATTAATAATACAGAAATGGGGATTCCTTAATCGGGGGTTTCCGTAAACATTGTCATGAAAGAGGCAGGTTTTTAGTTTGAAATGGAAAACTGTTTTGGGAAATCAACAAAATGAAACGTGTACATCATTTGAAAATGTTTTTATTTACGATATGTAGTATATTATTATCGGCTGCTAACTCCGTTTCTTCTTCGGATATTTCTCCAATTTTCGGGAATTTCTTTCTTGAAAATACTTCGTTAGATTTTGGAAGTGACAGAGATTTACAGGAGGTTTATACCCATTTAATTCAATCAAATGAACTCGAGACTTCCCTGAAGGTAAATATAATTTTGTCTAAAATAGGTTTTTTAAATGACAAAAATACAAGCTAATTTACACCCAAAAGAATCACGCAAAATAGAGGTCGATACAATTTACGATTTGTCATGAATAAATACCTTTTTTCAGAGGTGCAAATGGCAGAGGATATTGGTTCTGAGTCGGATATTCAGTTAAAGAACTTTTTCGATGAAGGTGAGATAGCTCACACTAAAAACGATTTTTATACAATCTATTCAAATTTAGCCTTCAACCACATCTCCATTTAAATGCAAAACATATAAATAAAGAATAAAATTCTATATCACATTATTTAAAAAGGGAAAATTAAAAATTAACGTATCAGTTTTCTAACGTTTTCTGTGGAATTTTAATCATGTTACATAAAATGTACAACTACATATAACCTTGAAATATTTTCTCAAATTCTATTTTATATATGTTGCTAAGAAAGCCACGACGATAAGCCTAAACAGAACGCACCAGTGACAAGTGCATCGAGATTTAAAAAGCTTTCCGAGGAAGAAATACATGATATTGAAAGTCACGCACAAAGTGAATCGACAAAAAGAAAAACTAAATGGGGAATTGCTATTTTTGAAGGTATATCCACCTTGATGTACTGAAAAAAGGTTTAAATAAAGACTCATATACTGTTTAAAATATTTTCTGAATTTTTTCGGTCTTACACTTCATTAAATCATTAACAGTTCAACCACTTTAAACAATCACAAGGCCTATCAGATTTATAAAATTTATATATGTAATGGAGAATGCATTCGGAGCAGTGGATTCTTTAAAATAATCAACTCGTTCGGGGCGAGTTGATTATTTTAAAGAATCCACTGCTCCGAATGCATTCTCCATCTTGATCCATGTATGACGTCACGAAATTATAATTATCTATCAGTTAATTATTTTCTTATATATATCATACATTACTTGGCGCTCGATGTTTAATTAGCGCACATTTCGGTGCCCACTCATCGGAGATCGGACATGACGCTACCGCCTTATCAAATGGATTCTTCCATGCACGTGCGCCTCGAGAATTGCTTGCAGAATCCGATCAGTTTGATACCACGTGTATAAAAACTTGATCATTTCATTTCAACTGTGATGGCTGGGTTGAAACGACGGCAATGGATTTAGACGATATTGCATGCACACAATCTACTTTCCGCGAGGAAAGCAGCGGAGAGGAAGACAACCTGATACCACTAAAGGGTAAGTGAAAACAGTTTATGATTTTGTGTTTATTTATCCAAGAGAAAGTAAAAATCTGAAAGGTTAATATGATTGTTTGATTCACATTTTGTTTCAAGACTGGTGGAGTAGACAACAGATATGTTTATTGTAAGGATTAATTTTAGTCTTTATTTGAGACGCTGGTTGATGTAAAAAGAATCATACATTATAATTTTAAATTGTGCATTTCAGACGCAGGAGATGTTCAACTCGAATCTGACGTACAGAGTTCGGAAGACGACCTATTACTCATCAAGAGTTTGGAGACCTTTGAAAAATCCCAAACAACCCGACTGCAAATCTGTGGGGATGAGGAAATCGCTAAGAAGAGTGTAAGAAGGTATTTAATCTCGCTTTTCATTTCTTAATACTGTCCCATGCATGTCGATATATTATGAAAAAAATGATAGTTTTATATATTCGTAGCAACTATTTGAAATGGCTTTTGGTTATCAATTTTAGTTCCACACTTAGAAAAATGCATCAAAATTAAAAACCTTTTGAACCATTGTAAACCGTCGTAATTAAAAATTCAAAAGTGCAATAATAATTATCAATTTGTGAGAAAACTGTATATTATCGTATTTATAAAATGCGTAATTATTGTCCCCCTAGAATTAAAAATTGATTAAATTTGTTTTTCAGTTTAGCTCAAAACACGGAGAAGAAAATAAAGTGGGCAGTGAACATCTTCGAAACCTGGAAGGCCGAAAGAAACAAGATTGCTCGTACCGATCCCAGCATCAGCATCATCGACTCGGAACTAAACTATATGACGACGGATGAATTGAATTTCTGTATATCCCGGTTAATCTGCGAAATGAAGAAGGTAAACGGGGAGGAGTATCCTGCGCAGACCCTCTATGAGATAGTCATTCAGCTGCAGCTATTCTTTGAACAAAGGGGCAAGTACTTCAAGTTCTTAAGTGATGACGAATTCATGCAAGTCAGAAATACCCTTGACCATGTCATGAAGGAGAGATCCTTTTCTGGTATTGGAACAGAAAAACGCAAGGCGCTCATTATCACGGAATCGGAGGAGAACATGCTTTGGGAGAAGGGTGTACTCGGTGTGGACACGCCAAGGAAACTGCTTGATTCTCTTGTCTATTTGGTTGGCTTAAACTTCGCCTTTCGAGCTGGGCAGGAACACAGGAATCTTCGCTGGAATAATCCTCAGTTAACACTAGTACAATCTGAAGATGGCACAGAGATTTTGAGATATAGAGAAGATGTTTCCAAAACAAACCAGGGTGGCCGAAAGAGTAGGAAAATCAAACAGAAAGTTGTCTACGCCTTTCCCACTAAAGTGAAACCAGAGCGATGTCTCATCAGGATCTTTAAGTTGTATGTGCAACACTGGTAGGTAATACTATGACACGTATTCTAAACGTACCATGAATAATCTCTGGATTATCGAAACTATATAAGCAGAATGTATATTGAACATATACTAAACATGTCTTATGATAATTGGTATCTGGTATATTAACAATTTTGATAGTGGTTGAAGTAATATATGCTTTGGTCAAAATAGTTTAAATCGTCTAGTCTACATCCTATATATCTGGCTTTTATCAAAATATATATTATCGTAAATTCTTTACAGTTAAACCTTGCTGTATTCTACAAACTAAAATGTTGCTTTCAGTCTGCCTACACTTCTAATGTTTATTTTTATATTTCAGTCCAGATGAAAAGTCGGCCATGGCTTTTTACCTCCGTCCTTTAGGGAAACCGAAAGGAGATATTTGGTTCTCATCGGCGCCGATTGGGATCAACCAACTTCGCAGTACCGTCACTAAACTATGTGCAGAGGCTGGACTCCAGGGCCACAGAACAAACCATTCTCTACGGGCAACTGCAGCTACCAGACTGTATCGGGCAGGGGTGGATGAACAACTTGTGTGTGAGGTGACAGGGCATAAAAGTGAGGCTGTCAGAGATTACAAAAGAACCGATGAGACGATGAGAAAACGAGTCAGCAACGTCATCAACTGCTCCGAGACGCAACCTTGCGAAAAAGCCTCCAGATCATCATATGGTCTGAATATCACTATCAGTCTGAATGTCAAATAAATTGAAATAATGCTTCACTTGTTTTGTTTTTTAATGGCACAGTGATAAGATACTCGGGGCTCGTTGATTATTTTAAAGAATCCACTGCTCCTCATGCATTTTCCATTACTGATAAGATATGCGGAATAGGTTTGTGTGAAATGCCTGACACCCCTCCAGACTGGACAAGTCCATGTGCAGTGGATTCTTTAAAATAATCCACTGTTCACACAATAGAGTGACGTCATCATCATGGATTAACACACAATAATCAGCGAAACGGATTGAATGTGATTTCAAAGAAATCACCCACATTGAAACAAATTACCAACGAAACAAATCTTCAATGCATGGAAAAACTAAAATATGAAAAGTACCAATATATTGCAATACGTATTGCAATATGCTTTTCTGTATCGCAATATATTGCGATATGGAAATGAGGACCGATACCCATCCTTAATATTTATACAGCAATACTAAGCCAGCCTTCACAATGACAGCAAAGTTGCACACGTTAGTTTCAGCACAAAATCGGCAATAACACTTTTTGTGAGCGAATAATTATTAGAATCCTTAATGATTTCGTTTTAAACTTGCTTTTGCTTGTTTATACTAAATATCAAGTCATTAAATAGAAATAGTTTATAATGGAGGCTGGCTGATTAGCCTCTATGTAACACATGGATGTTTTCATATTGCATTTCACCTGTCATTTACTTGAGATCTGAGAATATCCATGTCAATGATTATACTAGAAATTACGTCCCTGTCATTTTCACAGCTTGGTGTATAGAAAGTGGTACACCCAGACTCGACTTCTCTGTGGTCTCTCCAGGTGTCATCGCTGACTATCTGAGGGAATTTTATGCAAGCGCGACGCCGATGCAAACCCAGGCGAGGAAAAACACTTCCCATGAGCCCTCGCCTCAGTACCATAAAAACTCCCTAAAACATCAGGGCTGCTCTAAACAGAAAGAATAAAGACTGTCGACATTGTAAAGGATAAGGTTTTCGACAAGGCTAACCTTTTGCTTCACACAAAGCTGAAACTTACGGCAAAATCAGGCCAATCACTCCCCACACAGCACAAACAAATTATTCAAGGAGGCGACCTAGAAAAAATTCAAAGCTTACCTCAATGACGAGTCAGGTTCAAACCTTGCTGTCCATTTCGTAAGTAGAGAGTTAGACCTGTCCAGTTAAAACATTAAAACTATTCTTGTCACACTGTCATCCAGGGGCAACTAGTTTGATTTGCCGGTCAAAGAAAACTATCTCGGACACAGTTTAGTAAAGCACAAAAGTGTGAGTGAGTTGGAGTTTGACGTGCGTTTAACAATATTTCAGTTAATGAACACGTGGATGACAAAATAGTGGACAGATCAGGGAGAAAGGGATCGTAAGGGAAAAAACGGAAAGAAAGGAATGAAAAGTGAGAGATAGAAAGCTGGTTTAAAAAGGACTCAAATTTGGTCTGGCTTCTACCCGTCGACCTGCAGACCAGCTTTAGGGCTCTACCAGGAGCATGTTAGCTCCAGCTGTATCAGCATTTCTATTGGCTGAGGTTCGTCTCTCATTACGAAGTTATGAAGAACACATTACTCCAGTGTTATCTTTTTGACACTCTCAACCTTCAGGTTGTTCTTTCTGTCAAATATACGCCAAACGCATTTTCTACAACTCTTCTGGTTCTCGAAAGACGGTAGTTGAAAATACGTTTGCTCTCATTTAGGTTTTTCCCTGGACACGGTCTCATGATTTGTCTCTTGAGCGGAAAAGCTTCGTCTGCAACGAAGACGTAAGGCATGGGACCATGCTCTTGTGTCTCCAGGTAGAACGGTATCCTTTGGTTTGCTCAATTTGTACCATGCCCACGCGTCGGTCCCTTTGATGTCGGCCGTGGTGTATCTAATAGTTACACCACGGCCTTAAGTAACTATTGATCGCAGCTACCTCATTGGCTCGCTGCATTAGCACGCCACGCCTACTGTTCACGCCCATAAGGAATTTGCTGAACAGGGTGTAAATCTTCTAAAAAATAACACAATGAAAAAGTAATTCAAGTTTTAATGGCAACGAGCGCAAACACATTCAAACAAATAGAACTATCAAAGGATAATCCATTTTTCAACAATTTGGACTACTATATATAGGCTATTGAAAATGCACTTGAATGAAAAGTAACACAAGATACTTATACATATTTAGGTTTTAGCCTTAATATCCAGCTCAGTAGTTGAAAATACAGTTCTGGTAGATAACATTTCCTTGACAGGACTTGTTTGGATTTGTTGTTACATGTGACGTTGGCTGATGTTGTGGTGTTGCCTCGTCTTCTATTTTGATCGATTTTTCGACAGCAGCACCAGAGAGTTCGAACTTCACTTTTTTCGGCGGGTCCAACTTGTTGGAAATGTCGGCCATCATGTTGGCAGAAGGTCGCTTGTATCTTCTGACCGCTTCAACTGAACGGTGTCCAGTAATTCTCATTATCTCCTGTTCTTCAACGCCGGCTTCATACAGGCGGGTTGCACAGGTGCGTTTACCTGAGTGATTGGAGAAATGTCCCTCAATACCCCCGGAACTACAGATATCCTTCATGAGTGACCTCAGCTTGTTAACACCTAGTACCTGAGCGCTGTACCTCAGGTCGTCCTCTCCGCGTCGGGGTGCAAGAGGTCGCCTGTAGAATGGCCCCTGCCTTCCAATCTTCGTTAGGTACAGTTCGTACAGTTCTGGTAGTTCGCTGGAAGTATGGTGACGGAGAACTTTTGCCAGAACACTGCGATGGTGTAATCCACCGTTGTAGTTTTTAGCAGTTTTACCTTGAAATTCAATGAAGCTGCCTTGCTGATCTCGGCCGACAACAATTTGACTCGCTTCTAGCTGACGGTGCTCGTCACAAGCCCTCAAACCGAACAATTTGCAATTGTAGAAAAACACAGTGTTGAGAAGACTTTGTGCACTATTTCTACCGAAAACGTCCTTTTCCCACAAACTGTGCTCACTTTCTTCTGTGAGCGGCTCGGCTTGTTTTGTAGTCGTTCCAAAGCCCTGTGACGTCAATTTGGTCATTTGAGCACTGAGTACTCGGCGAAATTGATAACAGTCATTGCGTTTGACATCGAGAAAGTTAATATCATTTCCCTGTTCTCTCATGGCCCTTAGGAGCCCCGTCATGATAAGATACAACGTTTTCGGTAGGTAGTAGCTGCCGTCCACTTTACGCGCCTCAACAACAAATTTTGAAAACCACACATTCACCGACTCCGCAGTGAAGTCCTTCAGATCAGGAATAGCGTCGTCTTGACGGTGATTTCGCCATTGTTGGAACACCCCAACACTCCACTTAGTGTTTTTCCGCGTGTTCTTGCTCTCTGTTTCTTTAAGTAGGTGTTTGATGTCGTCGTCATGTGTCGGACTTGCGAATCTCTTTTTCGTTTCTTCATTTTCAATTTCTTCAAATCTGTCTTCAAACACATCGGAGTTAAGTTGAAAGTTTCCGTGAGATGGGCTGAGCATATCTACATCGTACGTTTTCATTACCTGAGTAAGTGTACAGGTTGACAGTTCAGGAAACTCTGTACAGTCGTCTGTCTTCGATACTGCTAACTGGGCCAACCCATCTAACACAACACATTCATTTTCCATTACATCAGCAGCTTGCGAAAGAATTGTGTCATCGATTGTATCGTCCCAATCCAGTTTGTTACTTTCAACTTCGTCAATTATTTGTGACAATGTCAGGTCCCACTCTTGACTCGACATTGTGGCGGTGTGACACTGAATGATTTCAAATTCAAATTTCCCGCGCAGCTCTCGTTCAGGTTTTGTCAACGCGCGATGTGGGCGTGGTACAAAGCAGTTACTTCATCCAATCACTCGAGGTGGATCCAGTTACACCACACCTGATCGTTGTTTGATTGACAGCTGAATTTGCGTCTCGGACTACCGTCCTCGACGAATTCAGCTGTCAATCAAACAGCGATCAGGTGTGGTGTAACTGGATCCACCTCTCGTTTATGGATGAAGTAACTACTACTTGTTCTTTTCAAGACCTTTTCAAGAGATGAAGATGCAAAAATACCACCATCACTGTTGTGACCATATCATATACCATTGCGATCGAGTGCCAAGAGAACAATGGAAAATGCTCCCTTATAATTAAAGTATCTTGAGCCTGAATTTGATGGTGCTTCAATTTAAATATGTTTGCCATCCATTGCCCCAAGAAAATTAGGAAAATTTCATGTTTTGAAACCATTAGCGACCTCCAACCAATCGTTTTCGGTACGTGGCGCAGTGAGGTAAATTGGCCCTCCTTCGCTTCACAAACCTCTGGAATGATGCATTGAACTGTTCTCTCTCCCAAACGGTAACTGAATGCAATTGTTCTGGTGGAATCGCCTGTGGCCCAGTACCTGAAATTACCCAAAAATAAAATGAAGTAATTTTGAGATTGCTATGCATGTTTAGGACAATAGACACATATGGTGCTTCTAAACATACACTTATGCTTACATTATACGTATTACATGAATTTAAATCATGATTTATCATACACATATCATTTAACAACTGATTTTTTTCGCAGAGTGTAAAACACGTTGGAAGTCACTTCGTGACAGATTTATCAGAATGAAAGTGAACAATAGACAAAAAGTGGGCAAAGTGCAAAGGCGAAAGGACATGGAAATATGCAGGCGCCTTGCCCTTTCTCTCAAGATACGCACAGGAGGCTGAGTGAGTAACGTTTACTTAATGCTTTTATTGTTAAGGAAATGATAACAATCACATTTATATGATTATAATTGATTTGTCTTTTGTTGTAGAACGTCAAGCAACCTGGTCTTGTCTGATGAGGAAAACGTGGACGATCTTCAACAAGGGAATGTATTAGACACAATGACGAATACTGAAGGTAACATGGATGTGTCCATAACAGAAAGTGGGGGCCGACCCTACTCCATCCAAATCGTCTACATCGCGGCCTCTATCAGCTAAGGAATCATCCAAACCGACCAAAAGATCAAGAAATCAAGCTGATGATCCTAATGGAAGAGCTATGTTGAATTATCTTCAAAAGGAAGAATCGGTTTCTCACGAGAAACAGGACACAGATGAAGATGAAATGTTCTTAAGATCTTAAGTCCCTGCCCTAGAGAGGTTGCCGACACGAAAAAAGGCAGAAGTTAAGTTTTTGAATCATGAGCTGCTTTACAAGGCCGAGTGTTTCCCTGATATGCAAGTAAACGTCCTGGCGACTCAGGTTGGGCTTCCTAATTCAATGTATTTCTATGTACCACCTCGTATGAATATCCCGAATCAAGATTGGGAATTCGATCAATATCCGAGATACCAAAACCACTGATCTGCGACAAGTGTTGTATATGTTTTTCGAAAACAGTTTTTGGTGTTAACATTTATGGTTTCTTTGCCAAAAAGTTGTATATGTTCTTTCGAAAACAGTTTTTGTGTTAACATTTATGGTTTCTTTGCCAAAAAGCTACGTTTAGTTTACTTATCGCATTGGTAAATGCAAAATAAATATGGTTATAAAGTAACAAGAGAGTTCCTGTTCGTCTGTTAGTTTAACCTTTGTTTCTCTTGTCAAGGAATTTAATTTTTTAATTTTTTAATAACGCATACTGACCTGAGTGTAACTGCGAATCTTTCCTTTACAGGAATCAGTCTCTGTAAGCTGGTGAGTTTATTTAGATATACTTGGTCCAATGAGCGCCAGTAATTCTTCAAACTGCTCTTTTGACATCCTTAAGTACTGAAAGAAACGCCCAGCATCCAATTGCAACTCTTTGACCAGTCGGTAATATTCACCATATTCTTTTCTTCTTTGCAGGATATTGTGCATCCAAGTTGAATGTGTTCTACGTTGTTGTTTCCACCTCCAATAAACATACATGAGCATCAAAGTTTTCTTTTTTTATCCATATTTTCCTTTCTACACACACTGACTGATAGTAATGTATCAAGGTATAATTTGTGGCATGCAGCAGGTGTGAGGGTTGGGAGTAACGCCCCTTGTCATGTTACTGGATAAACGAATTTTTGTATGAAACGACGCGTCCCCGCACTGACTCGCGCAGTTTTCAATCTACATGAACCACGCCTAAACACTTCGACGATTAAACGTCACAGTGCACTTCCGCTAGCTTCTCATGACGTCATAAAGTAGTTCCGTGATTAAAAATGAATTTAGACCTCGACCTATTTCGACCTCACAAGTTGTTAAATTTACAACATCTTGCACTTAAAAGGTATTTAAGAAGTTGAATTGGTTTTTGTTGTGTTTATGTTGTGTTGGATTGTAATGTGAGGCGTAAGGATAACGTTGTTACACGGAATGACTCGGAGAATTACTACGCCGCCGTTGAGTGGCTGGTCCCTTGTTTTGTTTAAAATTGATTGTATAAATAGGTGCATAATCTTCTCCTGACGTTGGATTGTGTAATTATAAGGATAGTTTTACATTGTTTGTGCTACGCTACGCGATGTTATACAAAATTTATTGCTGTTATACATCGATAGAGGCACAACAAATGTAAAACAATCCTTAAACAGGGCTGAATGTTGTATATTCTTGTTGAATATTGAACATTGGTATTCATTGTGTTGTTTTGTCTGCTTCATGTGAATTAAGTTCCATTTGGTTTATTTAATTGACAGTAATTTCAGACGTGATGAGAGTGTCTTTATTCACCAACGTACGTGAGATGAAAATGAAATATTTATAAAAATATTAAGTTTTTGTAGATGTTTATCAAATGGTCCAACAGCAACTTGACCTTTACTCATATGAATGAGTTACATCAATTCAAAGAGCTTACATTAAAGAATGTCATGGGTCAGGACAAGAAATATACAAAAAGTTCAAAGATGGAAAATGGTCTTTCAACTAATTGTTGGAATATACTTGTTCTGATTCCTTAATTTCTGAAAAAATAACTGTTAAATACAAAGAACGCTTACAAGAAAACATGGCAAGTCAAAACAAAAAGATACAATACCTATAGGTGTGTTTAAATATTCCAAATAAACTGTCAGAATAAGCAGCAAGAATACAGTGGGATTGAAATATATCAAGTCCAATTATGTCTATTGATTTATTGTTTGATCTAACGGATCTCATCGGATCCCAACGGGTTGCGATTTAAATAAATGCATCTCATGAAAGGGTTGCTGCAGAGTTCACCATATATTGTCTCTCCTTATTATACCTTTGGTGGTAATATATCAGTATCAACGTAGCTCTATCACCTCCAGGATTTACGTTCACGTAATTTATACTCATACCTGGATTCCTCTTCAACTTAAGTAGACTATTGGTTTGAACACTTTAGTTTTTAAAATAGAATGTTCAAATCATGTCATTTCAAATGGAATGCCCTATCTAATTTACCAAAACAAATTCTGTGTAATGGGTTTTTTTGCGCGTTCCATCTTCAAACATTCATTTAACAGATCTCTGAAATTTAATGTGCTTACACCAGCTCGAAAATATTGAAAATTTCACCATTAAATGAGTTTCGAACAAATCGACAAATTTTGATAAACCTTCTTTTGTACACTTTGTATGTAAAATTGCTTTTCAACCACAAACAGTGTCAAAGAAAAGCAATTTATCACGATAGGTTTAACGTAGTGGAGTAGTTATGAGAAAAGCAATATGATAGAAATCAGAAAAATAGAAAGGTGGCTTTCTACATTCATTACGTGAAATAAATATCATTAAGAAATGTCAGTACCTACCCACTCTACTCTACTGTTATAAAGGCTTTAAAACCACTTTTGGAGCTTGTTTAAGGTAGGATTCTAAATTGAAGTGCCATACATGTAAATTATTAAAGGACATGCATTCAATATGAAACAAAGAAATTCCTGGATAATCTGATAATCCAATAGAAAGCATTCTATGCAAACGTTTGCACATTCTTTCACACGTTTTAATAGACTTTGTATCCAACTAAGACCTCATTTTCGATAAAAGTGTCCTCTTTATTATCGATATCAGGCTTATTTTGGCAAAATAGTCTTGAAATATGATGAAAGGTTTTTGTAAAGTTTTTAAGCTAAAGACATGTACCTGGGGCATATATTTTGCTCTGTTCAGTTATGCTTTGTGCTTTGGCAGATAAGCCATGAGTCTTTCGAGTCAACAGGTATATCGCTATGAAATGTAGCAAACGTTGCCCAAGTAGAACAATTTAAGATTTATCATAGACAAAAGTTTGTTGCAACTTATTCACTTTATATTCATTGGAATCATCGTTTTTCAGATGAGTGGATATTTCTTTCATGGTGCAATTATTAATCATTTAATATGAAAAAAGTCAATGCTATTTTGAACGATCTTATTTCTATTTTTATTTTGAAAAATATTTTAGGGAACTCTTATTCAAAACAAACATCAACAGAGACCTATTCTGAGACAACCTACATGTACCACGGAAGGTCAAATGTTATCATCCTTTTTAACTAAGTTAATGATTATTGATTATTTTACATTGATAGAGCATTCTTCGACAACCTTTTCTACTCAGTAAAGTTGTCTAAAAATGATTTGCTCATTTACGCAGGAAACAGGGTATTTGATTTCATTAAAAGTTTGTAAACTTTTTACAAAACTCTGAAAACTTTCCAGACAGACACATTACATGTTATTTACTAATGACAGAATAAAATCATTATTCAATTAATATATTTGATTCAACGTTTAACTAGCATCAATGCATTCAAAATGTAGAAATATTAAGTATCTATTTTCATTTGCTTTCTAAACCGAACTATCTTGGCTTGATATCTCATATATGAAAAAACGGAGCAAATTTTGTTGAATTAAACTATAATTCTTTATATGAAAGTGTACTTTATATAAAGTCAACTCACACTAGTTCGTAGCAATGGGCAATTAATTGTACATGTGACAAATTCATTAATCTTACACAATAAAACTACTATTTGATGATTTGGTCCCCGAAAACATGTATTGAACTAAACTGATAATCCCAAGATAAACTGAACAAGTCATATGACGAAACTTTGTACACATATCCAATGTCAGCTCTTGTTTAATCTCCAATAACGAAAATGCATTCTAATTACTTAAAATATACTCATGAAAAGTACTTTTGGTTAATTTCTTTCTTTTCTTCTTTATGTTAATCGTGATAATAACTTTAACCACATCAATGATGAAATTTGCAGAATTTACTCAATGTTTACTTAGATAAGGAAAAACTAATGGTCAACCGTAGAATTGCATAAATACAACGTTTGCTTGCAACAAATTAAGACAAAGTCTGAAAAGAGGATACTAATCTCTACAGACCTTGCATCTCCACTGACAAAAGTGAACTGTCAGAGTAGAATAATTTGATAGGGTTAGCTTCTGACAGATTCGCAGTGATGGAATTCTGATTGTATCAATTGATTTATTGTCTTATCTGAAAGATCAATCCAATATATCCCAAAGGAATGTGATTAAATTAGACTAACTTCATGAAATTGTTTCTGCAATGCCCACCAAATCTTTCCTCACTTTATTAGATCTATGGCGATCGCATGTCAATATAGACGTTTCTCACCTATCTCCAGGGCTTATTGTTTGTAGTCTTCATTTTCGACTTGGCCTAATGCATTTATGAATTCGACACTTTTGTTTGACTTCAGTAGGAAGAGTTAATGCTTTTCAACGTATGCGAGTATGTTGATACTCCTCACGGTGTTGGGTTTTTTTTGTCTTTTTTTTTTTTTTTTTTGTAGTTCGCCTTTGACATAGTGGTTCTATTTTGGACTGATGATCTGACAAATCTATCGAGCATTAGCATATCATAAACACATCTAAATCATTAATCATAAATCATTACCAATCAATATATTTTTATCATAAGCATTTCAAGAGGTTGTATGTTGGTTTCCTTCGACAAGTCAGACTGATCAACAGTGTTTATGAAATAATCTCAACGCTAAAAAGCCTAGGCAATACAACTACTTATTTGACCTTCAATAATTTAGAACATAATTCACTTGAACTCATCTGTTATATAACCTTGACTTTACACGTATACATTGTCATACAACAAAGTAATTATATAATATGCTTTTTGACATATCCAGACTTTCAATTCCTCGAATGGTTCAACAAACGGTGAGAATTACACAACATTAGACATCATTATGGCAATGTCTTCGTGATTCACGTAACATTTGCTTTTTGAAATAAAGCAAGGAAAGCTTGTTGATATAAAGCAAGTGTTAAAGGTAATATACGTGTCTTACATATATATGAAACTTCTGACAAGACACAAGCATCTTCTGTGTAAATTGTTAAGAGAGAGACCACGTCGGAAGATCTGTAATGCAACAGAAAGGTGATCGTAGTAGTTGACATTGACTTTTTTCTTCACATGATTTATCTGCCAGTATTTGGATAATGAGCATTGCAAAAATGTCTGTTAAACTCTCCTTTTAAAAATACGCTTTTAGGAAATTAGTTCAGATTTGCAGAACACAATATGTACATTTTATTCATGATTATATGACATTCCAGTCATTGGATAACATCACAATTAAAATGAGTATCTTACTTTCATAATAATTGTTTATCGTATCGCATTGCTGCAAATATAGAACATATCAAAGGCATATGTAAATGATATACATGCGATTCAATAACATGTTAAATAGGTTATATGTACATACATATGCAATAACAACAATTAATGGTGTAATGTGATCGTAATGAGGTTATATTTTATGCCTTAACTGACAATAAATCTTCACATCAATTTCATAATGATGTAAGCCATATTGAAGAGTAAAATGTCATGGATACGAATTCGGTATCCGATAAAGGGGCTAATTCATTAGGAAAGAAGTTTCTACTTTCTTTAATTAAGTTTTTAATTTATTAATATGAAAATCAATGCTAAGGCTTATTGTTTTGGTAATGAATACAGACAAAATGCCATTATGAGTGTACCCTTACTTTGATTATTATTTTTTAGATATAAACAAATACTAAAAGACAAACATAGTCATATGCTTGAATATATCTGTCTAGCTTGAATTTGATAGTGTAAAGAAACATCAGTAGTGAGAATATATAAATAACTAATAGGTGCAATTCAATTAGCAAAAATATCACTTTCTACCATCCACTTTAGTATACTTATCTTAATTTAAGCTTCCATTTAGAACAAGAAGCTATAAAACGACTGCTTCTTCGTTTTCACAACAGCGCCAATTAAACATTATTCATAAATTACATTTCATTCAACCTTGATACAAAAACACATTTGTTTGGTGTTTTTTATGATTACCACAACAATACATAAACATTTAAATTTATAAAACATTCGAACCAAATAACGTCACAAGTGACTAATTGTTGACTAATGGTTGATTGCACCTTTGAAATGTCGATTTATTACCAACATGTGTGACACGTGAACCTTTTTGAGTTCATAAACGTTAATTTAATTTCTTCAAGCACCGCTAACGTGGTGAAACAAGAAACATTTCAAACACATAACTCTTTATCTTAGACAACGGTGGGCATAAACTCTCATCGTAACACTAAATGACGAGTGTAGATGAATTTAGGAATTCTACACACAATTGTACTGTTTAAATGGTTCTGTATCAAAATAGGTTTGAGGAATGAAAATAGATGCCAGTTGTCCGACTTGTATGCATGTGAGTTAATAACAAGAGACAAGCCAAATTGGAATTGTAATTTTCCTCAATTGTAGATTAGGACTGACAAAGCATTGTGGAATGAACTGGACATTAGCACAGTTATCAATCACACATTAAACATAGTTACATGAGGCTTGGTAAGCTCGATTCTGCGTTTTCAATTAAGGTATCTAATAGAATCACAGTCCACAGGGACATATTGCCACGATCTGTCAGACGCAATTATAGGTCAATAGACGTATGAGCGGATAAAGTCACTGTTAGTCTATTTGTGCGTTAGAGTACTCTATACTCTGCCATGATACATGTATACTATCCCATAACGAAGAAAACTCACCACGATTTAGTTGTACCAAGGACCTGTATAGAATAATAAAAAATAAAATAATATAATAAAAGTCCTTGGTTGTACAAGGTTGGTCAAGATTAACATATGGTGCGCTTCCAATTTACATGTTTACCTGTTAAACTCCAACCAACGATCATCTGAAAGATACGTTTCCAAAATAGGCAAGACAAATTGGGAAGCAAGCAGTAGAGACTTTACGCTTCTGTAAAGTCACTTCAGTGATATGAACATTAGATGAAACACGAATCTTGCCTTCGTTTCTAACATGTATCTGTAGATTTTATATGTGTAGAAAGATTTTGAGTTATCAAAGCACTAAACAGAGAGGCATCTGGAACCTGGTGCTGTCTGCCACCAGACATTATGCCATGACTTGCTATCTCACACTGGATACACCCAGATGAACAATGACCACACAATAATTGACATTTTACCACGGTTTCGTTCCCAGACAAGTGAATTACTGAATTTCATTGGTGTCTCAACACCGTAACTACTTAAGCAGGCGAATGTGAAGCTTGTCTTAATGCGTCTGTGTCTTTGTGTATAAAATTATCTTTATGGATGTAGTGCACAGAACATATAATCTATGCGTTGTAATGCCCCACTCATGATTAAAGAATTCTTGAAAACCGTTGATAAAGTGCTTTGCACAACATTGACTGTAATTGCCTTTCAGTAATAAATTGAAGTACATACATATAACAATTGGCAATAAATCGTTTTTAAATGATTGCCGAGTACTCAACAGTACATGAATAATTCATTCATGTAAATGCCTCAATCACTTAACAATAGAAGTACATTTTTGGTGCATCGTTTCCAGATCCTTCAGAGTAAACTTTCTGACAATATACATCGTTATACCTGCAAGCTTCAAATTCAGTATAATTAAATCAATAAACGGATTTAAGCATCATACATATATAGTACAACTATATCCCAACAGAGGTTACTTACGTCATATACTTCTTTTCAGAATACAAAAACACTGAGGGTGGAATCCCTTGAGTGGATGACCCGGAATAGTACGAGAAATTGTGCAACATTTGTATTGCAGATAATAGAATCCCAAGGTTCGCGAGAACAACATACAATGAACGACAAAGTGAGCATCTTCTACAGGGTCATTTATCATTTCACCTCAGCGAGGAAAACGAGTAAAGTCTAATAATAGAGCTTCTTTGAATAACGGATGATGCATGCAAGGGCCTTAATATGAATACTTAAGTGCGACTTCAAAAGTCTGGAAATGTTTAAATTCATGTCATGGTTCTCCTTTAAATTGAAAATGTTCTTTCAAAGGGGAGCAGAAAAAAGCAGACATGAATGCTTAGCGTAAAGTAGCTCCTGATCTCAAATGTGTTGAAAATCGTTATGTCACATGAACGTACGAAGCAGTTCAATTGAAAAACAAATTGGGAACAAACGATTTTACATAATTCATCACCATCGTAACACTTTGTTAACCTATTCAGATTAGAGGATTGTCTTGACGAACATTTGTATTATAATTCAAAAGTCTCTCTACTCCTGTCTCCACATGGCGCATTGAAAATCGTTCCCAAACTTAAGTTTATCAAACATTGAGGTCGTCAACAAACCGCACTTAATGTTGCTGAACTTCACTGATAGAATTTAAGCATACTAATGCAAAGTACTCCGTGCCACCACAATCACCATCCAAGAAGCATCAGGAAGCATACAATTTGATAACAAGCGACTAGGAATTGTTATATTTAATATTATTACTCAACCGTGGTGAGATCACTCATTAGATAACAATGAGTTGGTAACACACGTGTGATACCATATCTCGTGCGAACAAACGGAACTACTTTCGAACGTCACATGACATCGTCCAATCACGTGACTTATAAGTTAGAAAATGGCGACTTTCAAATTTTCCATTCTCAGCGAGACGTGAATATCCAAAATTATAAAATATCAAAGTGTCAATAATCACTCTCATATTTCTGAATGAGTGAGTTGGGGTTTAACGTGCTTTCAACATATTTCTGAAAACCAGCACTATTCACATAGTCTTTTGATCACTCACCCAACTTCTGTGCCGTCGCAAGTTGTGTTACGTCCCTCCTCTGCCGCCACACAGCTTGGCCCTTCCATCATCTGTTCCATCCAACCTGTCGCTTCCCCCTCAACAAGCAGACAATCTAAACTTGACATCTTGCAACTCCCGTTGCCTTATTTCAATATTTGCGGGTCCTATCAACAATTCTGTTATACACGTCAATATTTTCAATCCTGCTCAACTGCCGACACTGTACGTTCCACCAACTTTTTAAAACTGACTGACCTAAAAAGAGGTCACATTCCGATGACGTCACGACTCACGTATCGAGTGCACAATGGTTTGACATTTTCGTTGCTTGTTAGCATTTGTTATATCAATGAATTTCTCGAAAATGAAATACTTGTTCACCAAACTTATTTTTGTTTCATGTTTTTAGGCGAGTCACTTATGTAGACAATTACTATGAGCGAATTTTTTTGTTCTGTGTTTTGTTTGACTGATTGATATTCTGACGCCTGTTCGCGATCAGCTGACTGTTGTTTTGACGATTAATTTATCAAAAATATTGATACGTGGGGATGAGTAATAAGTAAAATACTAAACTCATGATAATGTGATAACATTTTCATGCAACTCGTTAATGGAATTTGGTATCAGACTCACTTTCGTTCGTCTGATACCAAATTCCATTCACTCGTTGCATAAAAATGTTATCACATTACTATTCGTTTAGTACTCTCTATTTATCCAATAGAAAATATTGGTTATATTTGTATGCTTTGCCTAAATGGTTCTATCCAGTACTCTTTTTTTATATAAATACTCAAGATAATGCTTTTAAATGTTATACAACATGATTCTTGCCTATAATACTGTCATAATTCCCTGTCAAACAGGTATATAAACCTCGATAATTAATCAGTATACAGTAAAGATAACATATTTGTACATGAACGGTACAGTCGCATATAGACTCTGCCAAAACAAGTTAGATGGCATCTGTATATCATTTACATATATTCTACTCTGTAAAATGATGCAACAATCATATGACGTCGTCTGTGACGTTATGAAACAATTGAATGACGTCATGCAACAGCCGCGCTAGTGAAGCGTTTTAGCTTCTCAAGTCATTTATTTAGGGTCATTTACGGGGTGTTGGGAAACATAATAAATAGAACATTTGACTTTTCTCGTCGGATACCATGAATATCTCATCTCGTGAAGTAGAAAATCATATATTTACACTCGTGGCTACGCCACTCGAGAAAATATAAATTTCTACTTCACTCGATGAGATATCCATGGTATTCGACGAGAAATGTCAAATATCCTCTTTTTATCGGTTATTGCTTTAATCATATGTTATATGTCTTATATGAATAATTTCGTCCAATCTGTGCAAATGCAAACCAAATTGCTTAGAAATTATATTATGGGATACTGACAAGTAAATTACATATAAAGATACCTAAAAACAAATGATTATCATGAAACATTTTAAACCAGGCGGGTAAAGAAGAAAACTTTGATAGAAAGAAGGTACTTTTTTCAGTCGGATTCTGTTCTGATTCTATTTTGAAACGTTTATGTTAAAATTCAAATCAATAATTTGAACATAACGGGAAAAATACTAAGCAAAGGTAGGTTAACAAAAATTCACATACTTTCGCAGTTCATATCATCAAAGTACAAGTATCAGAGAACAAATGTGAGTCGTGAAACCTGCTGATGCAGCTATCACTGTTTCCTTCTTTCCGACTGTTGCCTCATTCTTTCGTTCAAATTTCCCCTCATATATCCACTCTCTTCTTTGGATAATTTTCATCCACGTGTTGAATTATGATTGACAATTGGTTAAATCTTGACTCACTATTTCTTTCTAAGTTTATGCCTTGCTCGAGTACCTCCTATCAAGCGTAAAACTTGAAGGGCAAAGGTTTGTTGGTTTAAGCGGTGCCAGATTCTGGTATCTGAAGTTTGTTCGACTCCTGCAATGTATTCAATTAAGTTTTACTCCGCCTTCAACTAATATCAAATACATCTAATAATTAAAATGAATGAGCAATGAAGTGGCAGAATGTTCAAGGTGTCTATTAAGGATTTCCTTTGATGTGATTTTTTGGATTTTCAATGGTTAATACTCTTAGAAAAAAGAATAATCGAGGTTGTTTCAGACAATGGGAACTTTTTGTAACATTTTAGGATTTTTTTCAGACAAGAAGAACATTTCATAACATTTAAGGAGATTTATTTTAATTGGACGAAATGCGCTTAAAAAGAGTAGAATGTTCAAGGTGGCTACCAATAAGGGCTTCCTTTCAGACAATAGGAACTTTTCTTAAACATTTAGGAGGTTTTTTAAATTGGAAGGTTAATATTTGTTGATAATGGGTTTTTTTGGACACAAAAGAGACTTTCCATAAACATTTAAGGAGGTTTTTTTAAGATTGGGCGGAATGCGCCAAAAATGGGCAGAATGTTCAAGATTTCTACTAATTACTTTCTTTTGTGTTGTTTTTTGGATTTTCAATGCTAAATACTCTTAAAATAAAGGATTATGGGGGTTGTTTCAGACAAATGGGACTTTTTGTAAACGTTATAAGACGTTTTTTAAAATTGGGCAGAATGCGCAAAAACATGGGCGGAATGTTTAACGTGCCTACTAAAGACTTCCTTTTGGGTTGTTTTTGGATGTTCAATGGTTGATACTCTTAGAATAAAGACTTGTGGGGTTTATTTAAGACAATAGGGACTTTTTGTAAACATTTTACAAAGGGTTTTTTAAATTGGATGGAATGCGCAAAAAATGGGCGGAATGTTCAAAGTGGCTACTAAGGACCTTCTTTGTGGTAGTTTTTTTATTTTTAATGGTTAATTCTTTCAGAAAAAAAGGATTATGGGGCTTATTTTAGACGATTGGGACTTTTTTGTGAACGTTTTAGGAGGTTTTTAGAATTAAGGGGAATGCGCCAAAAATATGCGGAATATTGAAGGTGGCTACTAATGGGTAATACTCTAAGAATTAAGGATAATGTGGGTTGTTTCAGACAAAAGGGACTTTGGATAAACATTTAAGGATGTGTTTAAAATTGGGCGGAATGTGCAAAAATGGACAGAATGTTTTTGAATATTGAAACAACACAGATAACACATCTGCACCATTGCTCTTTTCACCACAACAGCTTTGGTGATTCTTCCCGTCCTTGGTTCACAGCTGTACGCAAAAATCAATAGTAAAAAAAGGAATACGACTTGTTAACTTTATGAATATCAAACAAAGGTTTGAGGATCGATGGAAATTTAACAGCATCAGGATATCAATTGCCATATAGAACTTCCCGTCGGCTGAGTATTGCTTGGTCAGCATTAATTAATAGGCCTTATTTTTTTATTTTGGTTTCTTATTAAATATAATTGTTCTTAGTGATAAAAAATCCCATATGTCTTTGTTGAACTTCAACATAAAATCTATAAATGTAGGGGAAAAGAAGGCTTCAAAGAATCGCATAAGATAAAAGAAGAAGGTTCTTTTCATGTCCAAGTGGACCAAAATAGATTGTTTAAGTCTTGAAATGTATTTATGTATGATTAAAAGTGTTAGTGGTCGTGTCAGCTCTATAACCGATTTTTTTAGTAGTCCTAGAATGTTCCTAGATATATTGGCGAAATCTGAAAAGAGATATGGGGGTCAAGTTTGCTAATTAATGTTTCTGTACGTATAACTTAAAATATCTTGATATTAAATATGTTAAAAAGTTATTTCCTAACGAAATTCAAATATTTAGATCTAATATAGGCCCTATGATTAGTTAAAAACGGTGTTCAAAATAAGACTTTTTTCGCCTAATCATTACATCCTTAATAACATTCCACAAGGAAGTAACCTGTTGTTAAAATTCCATCTTGTTTCGAAATTATAAACTAAAGGGCTCCATTCACAGGGTTTTGGAGAGACTTCAATCTCTTATTCAATCACCTTATGTGTCTGCTTCAAACGGCGATTTTGCTGTTACAACTGATAAAATTCGACAAAAAGCAACTTTTTTTATGAAATGGTGTTAAAAAAGTTTAAACTTCTTTTAAAAGACAGATACCGAAGGTGTATTTGGTCAATTTAAAGCAACGATTTAAATTCCTCAGTGTAACTTATCTTGGTCATCAAAACACGTGGATGATATGATCGATAATATCCACGTTTTTTTATAGTGTTATATGAATGACAATTTATTTATTTGTTTATTTCTATCCAGTCGCACCATCATTCTTTCCTGACATATTGTCTCGTGCTTGTTAGAGAACTGGGATGTTTAACGGGATGCTTATCTATGTATTACTTAGTTCGTCCTTTGAAACGAATGTTTATAAAGATGCACATTACGATGTTTTACTGGTGTTTAATTTTCTGAGAATGAAATTCGTCTTTTCTTGAGTTAGTATATTTCAAAGGGTGTTTTATTGCATAAAACATTAGAGAGGTGACATCTTAGAGTATGTGCTGACTAAATAAATAACGATATTCAATTCCTGTCTTCACTGACTGGAACCAGGGGAGACAATGACCACACTATATGTGGAATTTTAACATTCCATTTC
Organism: Phorcus lineatus; assembly: GCA_921293015.1. Classification (NCBI taxonomy): domain Eukaryota; kingdom Metazoa; phylum Mollusca; class Gastropoda; order Trochida; family Trochidae; genus Phorcus; species Phorcus lineatus. The sequence goes on from OV121088.1 coordinate 39,893,427, forward strand.
GTTTCCAGACATATAAATGACGGAAATCTATCGAAGACTTAACACAGACAAAATACTTAAACTGACGTGTACATGTATGTGCCCTTGCTCTAGCCAAATATGCCTTCATGAATATTTCATCTTTTGGATTGAAATCTGGAAAACGTTTATGTTCTAGCAAGAACTAAATTTTTAACAATAAATCTTATCGTGAGTTATTTAATGAACTTGGTCTCACAAATTTATTTTAAACAGAGTTAAAGATAGTATATATTTGTGCGATGAAACGAAAATTGTTCATATGGAAATGCATGATAAAAATTGTGTTTACTTTAATCTTTAAATATTCACTTTCAGTACGGAAATTTATTATGCAAATGTTTTGAACTATTACATTTGATTTACAAAATCACCCTTTATAATTCTATTCTGCTTTTAACGACCTTTTACCAATATCAACCATTACTGTTGCTCTTTATGAAACCTAGAGTTATATGAGCGTTTCACAGTGATTGGTATTAAATTTTCTGTTTTAAGATGGTGTGCTATGCGTATCACTGGCAATTGATATTAAAACTTCAAATTTAAAAACTTGCTAATATTCATATCGTTTTCATTCTACAAACTGAAATTGAATAAAACATTCAAACTAAGCCAAAGCAACAAAAATAAAAAGCAAACCCCGAACTTTTTTCTTAAATTAATTTTTATGAAAGGTTCTACATACAGGTAGTGTAGGTGTGACCTTTAAGGGTGAAAACTTAAACATTTAATTGCTCACAATGTGTTACTATCATTGAAATCGATTACTAAAATTAATCACGATTTTGTAAAGGCGTGTCAAACTACACGATCTAGTGACCATCAAAGGTGTGCACAGGAAATTTTAAATGGCTAGTAATATCACAATAACAAGACTAAATTTCAGAAGGAACATAAAAAGGCTTTAATCATTGGATGAATAACGAAATCTAAGAATACATTAACAGATTTTTATATTTTCATCAGATATCGTAAGTGAAGGAAGTAATGTCGTAATCACAATCAATTTTTTTAATGGGTTTACCGTTTCTCAAATCAAATAATGTGTCTGACTTGTGAAATAAAAACATTTATTTTTTTTGAAACACAATGCTTAATGATATAATGAGAAATGAAAAACTTGTCATCAATGAAGTTAAATTATAATGAAGCTACAGTGACAATATCATACACTAATATTCTCACTGTGACCAGTGACGATATGAAATATCGCAGTTGTTATGTTGCCTTATTTTGAAATGACTTAATAAATATCATGGTCAGAGTTTAATAAAATTTAAATAACTGAATGACTTTTGAAATAATTGGTTTATTCAATCTAATGACCTAAGTAAAATTGACTTTTAAGCAATGCCACTTGTGAAATGTCAATTTTAACGTCTGGGGTGGTTGTCTGGTGACGATGATATTCCAACGTTTTGGTCAAGTCAATGTTTCGTCGAAGGTTTTGGTAAAATTGACTACATTGAAGAGATTGTCTACCGATCTGCGATTAGCATAAAACATAAAAAAACCAGCAGTAATTAATAACAGATGACAATGAGTTGATTTGAGATCTAAGCCAAGAATGGAGCGAGGTCATGATTTAGAGTCAATGTTTGTCTTATAGCATATTAGTGTAGATGAGGGTATATTATTATAGATCTTTATCTTATACGACGTTATATAATGATAATATTGAATCCCCTGTGTATCGTACAACCATGGTCGTGTCTCTGTTGACCTAAAAGTATCTCATGATATAATCCTCAAATAAATGGTGTAAATTTCTACAGTTAACCATGACTAGAAGTGAGACTAAATAGGTCAGATACTATCAATATGACACAGAGTATATATATTATACCATTGCGCCGATAACTGTGAGAATGTTGAAACAAAGAATAAAAAGCCTGGTTTGATAGGAGTTTCTGCAAACTATTGAGACTTCTGGTAACTATCTTTGAAAATGGAGTCTGTTACGCAATTTAGATTTACACGAAAAATCAAGGAATGTCAGATATATGCTATACTAATTGTCGGGTTATGTGTGACAATACAAAATCAATATTCTTCTCTCATAAAGTTAATGTCATCGTCTATTGTAATTCTATTAGCACTCATTCACTATTATTTCTTATTTTCAAAACATTTTATCAGTCTGGTGAACATAAACCCTGTTCAATGAATAAATGTTACAAAATATCAACAGTCAGAGTGTTGTCAAACCCTGACTAATGGAAACCTCCATTCAACGAACAAAGTTGAATAAATGAAAAATAAAGCAAATGAAAATAATACGCTCAAGCATTTAGTTAAAACAGACTGAAACTTTGTAGCCTCAAATTATCGAAAGAATTTATCTATTAGGAATCGTTGTGTCTGTATCATTCTACATGTATTTAAATAAGAAACTGATCCTTCACCGTCTGAGCCGTACTTTGGATTATTCTTCATTACAACCATTTTGTCAACAGGGAAAATATTCATGTTTGATTAAAGCCCACTCCTCTACAGGCTGTAATGCAAACCGGTTTAAGTGAGACCCATTACACGCTTCATGCCAGAATAGATAAATTGTATAAAATAATTTCCTTCCATCACTTGCTAAATCATTTTCCTGATAAGAAGTTTGATATGCAGCCCAGGTCAAACCAGTCAGGTCAGGTCAGTCACACTGACAGTGAATTCATGCTTGATGCAACTTTCAATATGTGAAGGCTTAGGTTATCGATTGGTCTATCGAAGTACAACCACCAGCAATTACTGACATTTGATCTTTGCTTAATCGTTGAGGCGTCCGTAAAATATCGAAAATTACTTGAGCAGATACATGAATAAAAAAATAACGGTAAACGAATTCAAAATGTTATTTAATGACCATGGAAGAGGTTCTTAAAATCAAAATTACATGTTTTAAATAAAATGTTAAGTACACTCAAATAAAAGCTGATTTGTATTAAAATCAATGGACACAATGGGCAACTTCTTGTAAAATTTCATTTCCCAATACTATTGTCTTAAAGTCCTGTTTTTAAATGATACAGATTTAAAATGTATATATACATATATGGGCGGATTCCTGTCTTTCTATCCTCTTATTAAGTGCAGACAACCTAGCTATAACTGAAATATTTGGCTGTAAATGCCACTCTTGCGTGGTAGTTATCAGACCAACTCCGCAGTAATCTCGTTCATGACAATGGATTAATAGGAAGCATAACGTTTTTCGTGAGGCCTGATGCTATATATAGGAAGACGTTCTGTCTTGAAGAACTCGTAGGTTGAGGAAGACGCCAATAAATGTCAGTGTCAGTCTTTCAAATGTGCTCTTTGTGCACTAATCCAGTTGGATATTAAGAAAGTTTCGAGGAGGGCAAATATTGTTAAAAGTTGCTTGTTGTAGCCTGATGAGAGACTTGATGTACATCGAAAAACTCATTCTCTGAATACAGAGGAAGCTTCCTCATAAATATCTATACAACCAATACATACGGAAATAACTACCGCGATTTGAATGAGAACTTTTGAAACGGCGTCGCTGATTGCATCAAATCGGGTTTCTACATTTCTAGACCGAGAAACATTCGTATTATGACAAAGGTTATATAGGAATTTATGATGGAAGTACCTCTGTTTGAAGAGAATGCAAAATGCATGATATCCGAAGCTGATCACATTAAAACCCTCGTGTAAATATTGTATTTGTAACTTTTACCATCAACGGATGTTGCTGTATGACGTCGGTTCGTTTACTAATTGGAAAAAGGTTTCAAATAAAATTTTCTTATTCTTCAGTTTAGCTTACGAACACACTGTGTAATTTTTGTTAACATTTTAGATGTTAGATGTAAATTCTATATAGGGTAAATGAGACATGTTGTTAGATCAGTACACGTGTTTTAACGATACAATATCTTTTGGTGATTATTATGACTTTTATTATAAGCATAGCGTTGACATAGCTTGTCAACAAAAATCTTTAGTTTTTTGGAGAATAGAAAGCCTTAAACAATCATAACCTGTTGGAATTTCTCTCTATTTTACCCATGGATTTTTTAATTGGAACTTTCAACCAATGAAACATGGACATCATTCGTTAATCGACCGGGTTACATCGTTGTATATTGGAAAAATGTATACAACCACTGTGTACAACGGTACCAGATGTATATAACCATGCGACAATGCAAATATTCTGAAATAACTGAAGAGGACTATATGATGTGTTTTGGAGTCAACGCGATATTGTTATTCTGTTCAATTCAAGCATTTTTACACATGCATATACCACTACAGAACATTATTTCGCATTACGTGTTCGGAAAATCTATTTCACATTATGAAGAACCCTTCGATGCAACGATATACACCTGCAGTAAACATCGTCTTGTACTTAGATTAGTAGTGAGCCTAATAGAAACTCTTCTTGGAATTATATTAGTAGTGAGCGTGATAGAGACGATTCAAGATTTCTGTCATTTATTGTAAATGCGATGTCAGTGTTTATTGAACAGTTGAATAGTTTTAAGAGTGAGTGAACGAGTTTGGGTTTAACGTGTTTTGAACAATATATCAGTTATTTAACACGTACGAGGTGGCAATCATCCACAAGAGAGTGGACTCGTCAGGAAGAATGGGATCGACAAGAAAAAGACGGAAAGACGGAAGGAAGGTCAAGTAAGAAATAGACGGCAGGTTTTAGCACGTCTCAAATTTTGTCTGGCTTCTACCCGTCGACCGGTCCAAAATTAGGTGACCCTACTAGGAACATATAAGCTCCGGCTGGCATAGCTCTGGACTCTGAAGCACGCAAACCACCACACCACGATAAGGTATTGCGTCAGGTGGAAGATTAGATTTAAGACCATGTTTGGCTTTATTTTGTACTGGCAATCTTTGCAACTATATTAAAAAGTGAAGTTTTTAATTGCTAATTCACTAAACATCTCAGGTGGTGGTAGTCACGATAAAATGTCACCGGGTTATATTCTGAAAATAGATTAAATGCGCTTTTCTTAAAAGTATATTGAGTGAGTGAGCCGGGGTTTAATTGTTGTTAAAGCGATGGATGCATTGTTTATTGATTAATTTGTATGGAGATCATGTTCTATACAGAACTAGGTTGTTGTTGGAAAGAAATATCTATCGCCCTCTGTCTCTGTCTGTAACTACATCTCTTTGTCTCTGACTATGTCTCTGTCTCCGACTATGTCTCTTTGACTCTGACGATGCCATGTTCTCTGTCCCGCCCACTGACTGTCTCTCTGTCTCTGTCTCTGTCTGTCTCTGTCTGTCTCTCTCTGTCTGTCTCTGTCTCTCTCTCTCTCTCTCTCGTGAGTGAGTCACGAGAGTGAGTGAGTGAGTGTTTTTAAATGCAGTAAAAGTCTATCTATTGAGGGGTAAATGTATTGATATATTGAACGTTTTCAGCTGTAACGAAAATCATTTATATAATGAACAAGATAATGTCAGCAATATCAATATGTCAAGTTGACTGTTCCACCAAGACCTAGCTCATGTCAACACTTGATCGATTTTCCATGGATGCTAGTTAGATAATCGTAGGACGTGAATGAGATCGTCAATAGTTATTTTGCTACTGTCGCCCTTCATGACTGCGAGTTGTCTGTAATTGCCTCTCATTTGTGTCAGCCTGTACCTAGTGACTACTTGCCGCTAACACCAATCAGGAAGTTCAGTTGTAATAGAATCTTCAGTTGCTGATGTTGAAATATTGTTAATGATAATATCGCAACCTGCGACCTTTTATTATATCGATATCAATACAAAACAAGGGACTCGAATTGCACCAAAGGCAAAACTTATCCTTGACGTTGACATATGTTTGTTTTCATAGAAAGATGAAATGTTGGTCTACATTTTGAAAATATGCAGAATCATTTATAAGTGTATTGATGTCTTCCGACAATGACAATGACTTAAATTGAGTACATCAGTTGGATTCTCTTTGTCGGATTCCTATCATTTGATAAATATTCGGAGTTTATTCACCATTGACTCGTTAATGGTTTCCAACCTATGACTTGCAGCACAAGCACCTGTATATATCATCTATCAAGAAATATACCAAGGCTCAACGCTCAATTTGAAGACAATTTTATTATACACATTGTGCCTTAAAATGTGGAGGCATCCCAAAGTAACAAATAAAGAAGATTTAAATCGAAGCCTACCCATCTTTCTGTTTGCTCGCCATCAATAATTTAACACTTTTCTTAAGCGCCCTTTAATTTATTTGGACTCTTTAAACACAACGTTGAACTTAGTTGAATGTTAGACAGTATAGGAGTACAATGTTACAAAATGAAACTGATTAATACAATGACTCACGCTACTTACATGCCATTGTATTGAATATCTACTTAACTAACTTTATGCCGAAGCACTGCATTCATATTCATGTATTCATGAAAGTTTGATATTCTGTCTGTATTGGGTCATGTTAAAGACTCACAATGTTTCATCAAAGTACAACGTACAACATTGCAAAATATTCAAAACTGGAATAGGAATAATTCATTTATGTCATGTTGACATTGTCATCGTAATACATTAGCCACAGTATGATGTTATGATGGTAAAAATAAATCGAGAAAACATTTGACATGTAACCTTAAAAACTAGTTTTGGACACCGTAAATCTAATTTTATTCAACACAGTTCTAATTATTTGTCTAATGATTGATGAATCGAAACAAATATTCAATGGATCATAAGTGCTTAATAAACCAGTAGAGTTTAATAATGTTTTAAAGAATATTGAATTGACGCAATGTTAATACAGAACTTTGATGATAGTAAGACATCGGATTTAATTCAGTGCACATGATTATTAAAAATCCTGAAAGTTTAAACAACTGTCACCATGTTACATAGATGGCACACTTTTGGTTAAAATAAGCAACAATCCCACAAACAATTTGACAATCCCAAAAAGGTACATGGGACATGCTTGACGTTTCTTCATTTATTGGCTTAAAGCGGCCTGTTTTAAAACATCAGTTATGTAAAGCAACTTGCATATGCTTTGCCAATAAAGAGATTTACATGTTCATATCTTGTCATATCTTAATGTATTTAACAAATACCCCTCTACAGAAATTACTAGGTATCCGGAGCAGTGAAACTAACATGAAACGACATGAAAACCAGTTTTTCCACTTACAGTTAATTACAGTTTAATTGTGGTTTCCATAAATACTGAAACCTATTTTGCCCAGACTTCTAATGGTATCACTGTTTTACACACTTCTCCAGTAGGATCTACTTGGTTTCCGTGATTTTAGTTAATTGAAGGTTTCAATCTGGTTTCCATTTTCAGGTTTATTGAAAGTTTCCGTTTGGTTTCACTATTTATTCAGGTTTTTTGTAGTTTTAACCTGGTTTTCATTTCATAAGTTTCAACTTGGTTTCCATGTTTTAGTTTATTTTGCGTTTCGATCAAGTTTCCATGTACTATTACTATATTGTGTGTTTTATCCTGGTTTCCAGGTGTACATATAATGTGTTTGAACAGGGTTAACAGGATAAAAAGTTTCAATGTACTAAGTTTTGGGTATCCAGGCGATTCCCATCATGACGCCCCCTCCAGTAGACATTTTACTTGTTTCTTACCTTCTCAATGATGTTTCCAATAACGCTATTGTAAACACTGGTTAATTATCAAAGTGAATAAATTAACCAAAAGTTTATGTCACAACTTGAAAAGAAATACATAAACAAATAAAATCAATGCTTTGTAATAGATAGTAATGATTTAAAAGATCAAGTACCTCAGATATGATGTAGAAAAAATGCATGAAAAAAATAATCAGGTTCTAAAATAATAGATATGTTTATTGAGTATCCACATGTTCAACACATGATAGGCTAGACTTGACGGTTGGAACACTCAAACATGAATATACACACATATCAGTTTACAATTTCAACATTAATAAGTACATACAAGAAGATTTTAAAGCTGAAATTAGATATTCCAAATAGGATTATAAAATCTGTTAAATAAATGTAAAGGAAGGAAGTTTGTCATGTATGTATCTCCGATCCTTGAGAATTAACTCCACAACCTAAATGTGGGAATATGTTTAGATAAACTTAGTTGATTGCCTGAGTAGTAATCGAGAGATATGCATTAAAGTGAATTATCTATATTTACGAAATATGGTGTCTTTAAAGAGTCACATTTGAAGGTATTGTCTTAGTCTTGTCCATTTACGATCGCCCAACTTGGAACACACTTCGGCGGGAGAGACTGTTGGCTATCGGTGGAGTATCTCAGCTACATTTTCATTTTGTTCCTCCCTCATGCTTGCGCATCAAACAGTTTCTGATCATCCTGTTGTCGCTGTTAAGTTGAGAGGATCTACTCTTGCGAAGTGCAATCTGTCCTCAAAACACAAATAACGTTCAGCTTAATCCTCTTTTATAATTGATATAAATTAATCCTCTTTTATAATAAATATGATTATGTCATCAATGTTTTGCTATGGCATGAAAGCTTAAAGAGAATCCAATGCCTAATGTTGATGCAAATATCCTGTTTTAACAAAATGCAAGAAAGGTGAATGTGTAATTTATCTTTTTAGTTTTAAACTATTTATATTTTATTATCTGTCAAAAGTGAAGCAAGCTCATTTTGATATTGTGAGGCACTTTTAGAAGTTTAGTTATAAATTGACATACAACTTCTTTATTTCATCCGGTCCTGATTTTTAATATGCATTTAGGCATTAAAAGTACCTTCCCCACTAGTCAATTCCACTTGAAATTGAAATGTGTTTTTTTACTTCTTGCTTGCTTTCAAGGTTCATCGATACCTTCAAATAAACCATATATTGAATTGTAATTTCCCAAATTATATACAATATATCTAATGATGTTAAAATAAAAACTTATAGTATTTTGTTGGTTTCCATTCACAGAAATATTTTTGAAAAATGAAAACAAAACGGCCTCTAGTAGGAAACCAAGAAACTCATCTTCACTGAATGGAAACTGAGTTGATGCCATACTACAAACTGTTTTGATGAAACTATGTCATCTGTTCATTCATAATTAATTACTTAGATGAAAACAACATTGTAAATCAACAGGAATCTCAATAACATGGTTTCATGTTGGTTTCCATTCAATGAAAACGTTATTTTCACTTTTCATAAACGGAAACCATATGGATGCACGTGACCATAGATTCCAAAGAATCTAAAATGTATTCTAGTTGGAAACTATCCACCAAGACCTGAGCATGTCACTGATTTATTATCGAGAAACCCTAGTTAAATAACAGCAGGGCATGACCGAGATCATCAATACCTATTAGGCTACTGTCGCCTCTCGTGATAGCAATTTGTTTGTAATTGCCTCTCATTTGTCGCTAATGGCAACTTGGCTCGAACATCAAATATAAGGTTTAGGTTCCTCATACTATTCACTTGTCCTTATCTCCATGATATCCAAAACGTGGTTAACTAAATTACTGAATGAGCAATTACTGGAAATAACGATACGTGGCGTGTTGTTGCAAAAATGCACCCAAAAAAAACTAAACGCCGGAAAACTTATTTTGTATTCATAGACACAGAAAACATATTTCGAACTTTTCTCGAATGTGGCAATTGGCAATATCCTGTACTAGATCGGTTCCTCCCATGAACATTATATAGATTTATATTTCATAGCATATATATCAAGTATTTAATATAACAGTTCGTTATGGTACTCTTCCTGTTATATTTTCTTGTTGAATGTGACAATAAGCAATATTCTATGGTTTTGTATTCATCATCTTTAAATGCTGATGACAAGTAGGTAGGGTTATGTTTGATCAGTTCTCCTTTATGTCGACCTATATTTTTGGTTTAACTAAATATATGGTTCCTTTCAGTATGTTTCAGAAATGTCGTTTTAAAAGATGAATATAACATAACGTAACAATTTATGTTTCAACAATGAAATTGTATCGCTTAGCACAATATTCAACAGGAGAAGTAGTGAATATTACCAATATGTTACTGTACGTATGTTGCCAGTTTCAATACTCAATGACTCTATATTTAATATAGATGAATAAAGTTTATTTTTAGACAAAAAGTTGATATAAGCCTCATTCATGATAAATGTGAAACGATGCTGCTTATGATGAAATACTTCACATAGTGAATGGGTGACTAACAAATATATCCCTGTTAAATAAATCAATAGTTGTTTTCAAATTCCAAGTTTGAAAGTTTTAATCTTATCATTTACAGTGGCATCAATGTTTGTTCCTAATGATAACTGTGCAGTATATTCTCAGTAACTTTCAGATATGTCCAACATCATATCACATTAATCTACGAATATGATTTTGCACACAAGAATGTATAGCACTATATGCATGAATAAACTCAAAGGGATTCCAAAAACATCATCGAAAAGATACTCAGGTTCAGGTAATATCGTACCTCCTGTGTCTACTAGTATGCATTGTAATGTGTTAACAATTTAGGTTTCAATGCTTTTTCCTAAAAATGAAAGATATTTTGCAGACAGAGATGCAGTTACATTCGATATTTTCCCCGAGTTAAAGTAATTCCTTGGCGTCTACATTGATTGGATTGTGTTCACCGTCCATTTAATCAATCGTTCGGAAGCATATCCTATTACTTTTATACCAAAAACAACAGAGGTACATGTAGAATAAGCCAAAGTGTGGTCACAATCAAATTCAAGGAAATGAGATAATTTACGTTTGTCCTTGTTAGATGAATTTCAAACAAGCATTCACTATGGTACAAATTCAAAATGATTTGAATTAATATTCCTTTCTAGACAGACATTTGAATTGCAAACACGTGTTTGGATAAAGCATCAAAGTATTCTATTCTATTATAGTATAAATATTCTTTTAAAAACATTCTGAATGCATTTCAGAAAGAACGAAAATAGAAAGCCACTTCTCACCCTGCCAATTATCATCTTTGCACCCTGGAAGTAATACTGAATGCAGTTTGACTCATATACATTCTTGCTATGTACGCCGCAATCGAAGAGCATGAATATTTCGTCTGAGGTTTAAACATTATCCCGAACGCATGCAGAACAAATCCTGAATATTGTGCTTGTGGACCGTGAATAGAATGATGTCAATCTCAGGGATATTTTAGTGATGCCCAGGCATGTTGTCAGTCAATAAACAATTCATTATAGACAGTTAGATGACAAGTATAAGCTTATACTGAAATAAACCATGGCTTGGATATCAATGTAATGAATCATCTATAGAATATTATTCTGAATGTCTGTTCCATGCATGCCAGACATTTATAATATTAGAAATCTGTGAAAGTACATGGCAGATGTTATTCCAACTTGTCGACAAATCATCATTTTAATGCAATGTGTATATATGCTTTGCTAATTCGTAGATTCGCCGTTTTTGCTTTTGTCCAATCTTATTGTTAACAAGATATATAAGCTTTGATGGAGAGTTACTGCACATCATGAATATACGGAGCTATCTTCATGTTTTATGTAACTACTCTTCATGATATATTTCAGTGAGGGCTATTGATCCTACACGCCAAGACTTATTATGCCCATATATGAATGCATTCTGCATTAATTTATCTGTTGAAGTGAGAGTTGTTGCATTCATGAGAATTAGGTACCTTCACTAAGAACCGATGATACATATAAATATCACATCACATTTACAATATACCATGGATATAACAAAGTATTTTAAAAACACTAAACATGAAAAGTAATTTTCATCGTACATACAAAAAAGTGAGGTATTATTTCATGCCCTTAAAGTAAAAAGTGTAAAAACGAATTCCTATAACAAGGGATCTGTAGATGTGTAAAACTTATTTCCTGCTTCCTGAATTGATAACATATATCATTTACCTTGTATTTCAAACATTACAAAGGTTTTATCCTCAAACTGGCCAATTAGATATACAGATAAATATTTGTTGTGATATGTTTTGGTATATGGAGTATATGGTGTATGGAAATCATTGGCAAATGTTTCTTCATTATAGAGAGTACACTCTCTTGATATGTTAACTATTGATGCTATCTTGACATATTCACTATAACTGTATACATTTTGGAGCATGGCGGTGTACAGCTGCATGCCAAAAGTTTGTTCACATACCTGAATATACTAGTGCAAATATCATGTAAATTGAGATGCATTTGATGTAACGTAGCGTTGCGAAAAAGAAAGGTATTAAATTGAATTTTCAATACACATATGCAGATCAATTCTTCTTTAAGGTAAAGGTTTATCGTATCCCACAATCACCCATAACAGTTTTGGCAGGTCATTGAAGTGACCAGGGGTAAAAATTCCGAAAGCACTAATTTTTATTTTTATTAATAAAATCCTTTACAAGGTATCAACTTCTTTTAAAAAAAGTGACGTTTGTTTCTTAGCACAAAGTCAATGTGATTATGTTGGATTTAATCTCAGAGATTTGATATGGAACATTTAATTCGACATTTAACGAAATAAAAATTTCGAAAAAGTGACCCCTTCTGTCTATATCAATATGCCAAAATTCGAATTTTTGCACGAGTGACCAGACAATGCAAAAATGGGTTCAAGAATAGTTAGTTCACACACTGACAGTGGTTAATCTATTGTCAGTCTTGCTGAAGTGATTCTATTGACGTTGAAACGAACTCCAAATTACATGATATTTGCACTACTAAGTGAACAAACTTTCGGTATGCAGCTGTAGTGGTCAGCAAGCTGGCCTCTCACAGAAACGGCCGGGGTTCAAATCCAGGTGGAGATGTTACGAACAATCTGGGGTATGTCACAATCTGCAGATTGTTCGAACAATCTGCAGATTGTTTGCTCACAATCTAGGAATTCCTAGATTGTTTAAACAATCTGCAGATTGTGCGACCTGAACAATCTGGGAATTATCACAATCTGGGAATTTGTGTTTTAGTAGTATTTTCATCATTATAAAATGGGAATTATCTAGCTTATTAAGGTTTTTCTATTTAGCAAGTATAAGGATCGATTCCTAGATTGTGATGAGCAATCAGCTTGTCTCTTTCTCAAAATGAGGGGGTATGGGGGCCGATTCCGAGATTGTGAAGGGCTCACAACTCGCCTATATGTCAAACTGAGGGTCAATTCCCAGATTGTGAAGGGCTCACAGTTCACCTTTATTTAAACTGAGAGGGTAAAGCAGTCAATTCTCAGATTGTGAAGGGCTCACATCTCGCCTATATGTCAAACTGAGGGAGTATAAGGATCGATTCTCAGATTGTGAAGGGCTCATGACTCGTCTTTATGTTGAAACGAGGGAGTATAGGGGCCGATTCCTAGATTGTGAAGGGCTCACAACTCGCCTATATGTCAAACTGAGGTTGTAAAGGATCAATTCCTAGATTGTGAAGGGCTCATAGCTCGCCTATAAATCACACTGACGGAGTATAGGGGTCGATTCCTAGATTGTGAAGAGCTCACAACTCGCCTATATGTCAAACTGAGGGTGTATAGGGATCAATTCCCAGATTGTGAAGGGCTCACAGTTCATCTTTATTTTAACTGAGAGGGTATAGCAGTCGATTCTCAGATTGTGAAGGGCTCATAGCTTGCCTATATATCAAACTGAGAGGGTATAGGAGTCGATTCTCAGATTGTGAAGGGCTCATAGCTTGGCTATTTATCAAACTGAGAGGGTATAAGAGTCGATTTAGGGAAGGGCTCATAGGTCGTCTTTACGTCAAATTAAGGGAGTATAGAAACATGTTTACATAGATGAAAATGGTTAATGAAGATGGAAAATGGCAGCATCATATTGAAAATATACTACTCAAGTCCACTTATTGTTGTCAGTAAATTCTGCCTGTTCTTGTGGAAACATTCGGGAGGATCCTTTTCATTACTTCTTTAAATGCCCACTATATGATAGATTCCGATCAAATCAATACTTTTTTAAAAACGATATAACATTAAAATCTACCTTGAGCGGCGACAAATCCTTGTCACAGAGTGCTAACGAATCCCTAATAATATCTGTATATCATTTCATAAATGATACCAACCGATTTTTACAGCTCTTTTATTAAATCTCTACCAAATGTAAAGGTAGACAATGCTTAATATGAATTTGATTTTAGTAAGAATGATTGCAAATATATATTTCCACCAATGTACTTGATATCTTAATCGTTTCATGTTTGTTTCAGGAAAAGCATTTGCTGCTTGTTTGCTAATCCTTTTACCTTTTTGAATATATATATATATATATATATATTCTGAATGTTGTGTATTACATGTTTCATGGAAATTAAGTACTGTTTAAATCACACAGATGAAATTAGTTGTTTGCCACTCCCGCCACTATGGTCGCAGCACGGAGTAAAGACGATGCCATTATATGACTCTTCTTGCAGCGTAGTAAATAATCCACTTCATATAAAAATATTCTTGAAATATTGAATCATGAACAGATAATAAGTAAATCAAATAAAACATTTCTTTGTTAATTTCACAATCCGATATAACGGAAACTATTAAAAACGTTACCGAAGAGCAATTAAACATTTTACTCCAGTCAATTCATTATTGCATAAGTATTTGCCCCATGCTATGAGCCCTTCACAATCTAGGAATCGGCCCCTATAGTCCCCCTGTTTTGAAATAAAGGCGAGCTATGAGCCCTATAATTCCTTCACAATCTAGGAATCGGCCCCTATACTCCCTCAGTTTCATATCTGTGCCCTTCACAATCTGAGAATCGACTTCTATTTCCTCTCAGTTTAAATAAAGGTGAGCTATGAGCCTTCACAATATAAGAATCGGCCCCTATACTCCCTCAGTTTAACATAATGACGATATCTGAGCACTTCACAATCGAGAATCGACTTCTATTTCCTCTCAGTTTAAATAAAGGTGAGATGTAAGCCCTTCACAATCTGAGAATAGACCCTTATACTCTGTCAGTTTGAGTAAAAGGCGAGCGGTGAGCCCTTCACAATCTAGGAATCGACCCATATTCTCCCTCAGTTTGGTTTATAGGCGAGCTATGAACCCATCACAATCTGAGAATCGACTGCTATACCCTCTCAGTTTAAATAAAGGTGAGCTATGAGTCATCACAATCTGAGAATAGATCCCTATACTCTTTCAGTTTGACATATAGGCTAGCTGTGAGCCCTCACAATCTAGGAATCGACCCCTATAGTCCCTCAGTTTCACATAATGACGATATCTGAGCCCTTCACGATCTGAGAATCGACTTCTATTTCCTCTCAGTTTAAATAAAGGTGAGCTGTGAGCCTTCACTATCTGAAAATAGATCCCTGTACTCTGACAACTGGACATTAACGCGAGCTATAAGCTGTGAGCCCTTCACAATCTGAGATTCGGCCCATAGTCCCTCTGTTTGACATAAAAGCGAGCTGTGAGCCCTTCACAATCTGAGAATAGATCCTTATACTCCCTCAGTTTGACATAAAAGCGAGCTGTGAGGCCTTCACAATCTGAGAATAGATCCCGATACTCCATCATTTGGATGCATACACAAAGAAAAATCTAAATAAACTAGACAATTCTAGTTTTATAATGCAAGATATACTACAAACAAGCAAATTCTCAGATTGTGATCATTCCCAGAATGTTCAGGTCTCACAATCTGCAGATTGTTTAAACAATCTAGGAATGAAAAAAATTCCTAGATTGTTCGAACAATCTGCAGATTGTGAGCGAACAATCTGCAGATTGTGATCATTCCCAGATTGCACGGAACAGAGACACCAAATATTTGTGACCTGGGCTTTACACTGTGTTGTGTCCTTGGGCAAGGCACTTCATCCACATTGCACTCAGTCCACCCGGCTGTACAATTAGGTACCTGAATACGGGATGTATGGATATATATGGTCGCGCGAAGCTAAATGTTTAGCGCTAAATGTTTAGCGCTTTGAGCATGTGCCTTGTACATGGAAAAGCGCCATAGAAATGCACATTTATTATTGTTATTATGTATCGCTCTCTACATTCACACGTTTCCAACTCCTCCAATGAGTATCCGTTTCTGATTTATTCTCTTCTTATTCAATAGATCGAATTTTATTTCTTATGAACTCAACGTTTTTGATTAACTGATGCGACGAAAAAGTAATTAGTCTAAAGGTGTTTCCTTATGCATGTTTTTGCATGACAACAAGAGACATTACAATGAAGGGAACATCATGTTATCTATTAACTTCCATCTTTGATAGAGGATATTTGACAATTCTCGTCGAATACCATGTATATCTCATCGAGTGAAGTAGAAATTATATTTTCATGAGTAGCGCTGCAACGAGTGTAAATTTATAATTTTCTGCTTCACGACGTCATATGATTGTTGCAGTATTTCACTGAGTAGAATACCATTAGTATTTCACTCAGTGAAAATACGGATTTTTATTTTGGCATATTTCACCATTGCAAATATAATAAATGTACGATACGTTTACGCAATTGAAGTTGAAGAAGTGAGGATGACTATCCTACGTAGACCTGATGATTGTCAATACTTAGTAGTGTCTATGGTCGCTTGTTAGAAAACTACAAGAAGGGAAACAAATAGTCAATACTGATTTTACTACTGTCGCCTTTCACGGCTGAAAGTTAACTGTAATTGCCCATCAGTTGTCTCAATCATCGAACACGTTGTGTCAACTTGCCTCTTGAAAATGCCTCTTGATGATGAAGTATTATCAACGAGATTTAAATGAGCAAATACATTGATAGTGATGATGCTGTTGTGCATGTTATTTGCAACACTGAGCTATTGCTGCAATATTCCTTACATTCATACAAAGTAAAAGCAACTGTTGTTGATTGTGACAGCGACATTGTGTTTTCAGACACGGACTTTGATTAATTACGACTTAATCGAAATAATTCCCTTTATAACATCGAATAATCTTACATTTCAAACAGTATCGTCTTCAGTAAGTATTAAGTCTCTTTGATATATGGAGAAAATATGCTTCCATGGTTCACCAGAAAAAAAATCTTTTTAGCCCGATAATTTTGTACATGGGCTGCTTCCAAGATTCAAGATTCAAGATTTTTTATTATTCATGACCATCAATGGTGTTATGAGAAATCAAAAACATTTTCAACATGTATATATGTAACGTCATGAGAAGCTTGGAATGTCAGAGCCTGATCCGCTCTGTGATTGAAGCTGTAACAACAAAATTACACCAAATTCATGTGCCGAACACTAGTAAATTAACGAGACGTGTGTCAGCCATTACCTCTTAGACAACCGTCGTCCCAAATGACCGCGCGTTGTTTGTAACTGCCACTCAATTATATAAGCTTTTTAGCCAAAGGCTTCTTACCGCTTGTAAATAATGTAGCCAAATGGCCTTTTCACTTGTTGGTAATGAGCAAATATTTATCTTATCGATGTCAATATCCTCACTGCACATGAAACTCATTTTCAAATTCTCAAGGCATGCCAACGCAAAACAAAAGTCATTTTCAATTATTGGCAATTACATATAACATTTGCAATGACATATGTATTATGTTTATTTACGCTGAAAGAAATGCATCAACTTTTTTAAGACAGTAAGTTACTAGTCGTCCTTTATTTCTGATCTGTTTGGCGACAGCCACCTTTACGTCATTATTGTTTTCAAGAAGTTTACCAAGCTTTCCTCTTTATGTATCCAATGACGTCGAATGAACCCATTCAATAAAAAAAATTGTTTTATTCTTTACCTCTCACGTTGAAATACCCTATACTATATATCTTAGAATTACATCATCAAAGAGTTCATAGTGTACGTGCCTTAAGAATTCATTTCTCAATTTATTATAAATTATAAACAGAACTTTCGCCTCCAAACAGAATAAAATACCTAATTAGAAGAAAATGCACTGATGTTTATGCCCAGGAAGGAAAATCCTTTGTTTAATGAATCCGCAATGTCTAACACACATTTCCGCCAAGACCTGACGCATGTTAACACTTGATCGATTTTCCAAGGACGCTAGTTAGATAAGAGTGAGAGAACAATGAGTTCGTCAATACCTATTAGGCTACTGTCGCCTCTCATGACTGCGAGTTGTCTGTAATTGCCTCTCATTTGTGCGAGTCAATGTCTAGTAGAAACTTGCCTCGCCCATCATGTATAAGGTTCTGGTTACAAATAGCCTCTTGTTGTTATAACCACGATATTAAAACATTGTTAACAAAATGACATAATGATCATGTAATTTACATGTTTATATCGATATCGTTCTTTATACTGTGCATGGCAGGATTCTGCATCTTTAAACGCCAAACAACCTCAAATACCACAATATTGTATTCAAAGAAACGAAACAATATGTTCAACATTTGGTATCATTTAATAAGTGTCAACATTCTTTTCTATTGTACTTCACCTTTTCAGACAGGTTACGTTGGATTGGTTCCTCTAATCAACAAGGCAGCGTAGGTTTTTATATATCATATCATATGTAGAACATTCTTTAGCTTTGATGTGTTTATCATATAAAGAATTATTTTTATTTTATCCTCTGCCATTAAAACTACTGCAGCTCTGCCACATTAAGAATTAGCTATAGTTCAATTAGCTTGAATTAAATTGAATTATTGAAAACGTGTGCTTTGTATTCGAAGCGCATTAAAGAATTCCTTTGCCATTATGACGACATTTTAATAGCATTTTAACGAATTTCAACCATTTTCATTGCATTTATTGAGAACTCAATAGGCAAGCCACGTTGAATGCCACTAAAGTTATCCTTAACCCACTCTTAAGAAAACGGCATCATAAAACTTGTCTCATGTCATTTCCAATACACATACGCTCACTGCATCCTAACAAATTCTGAATATTCTATCTGTGCTAAAGCTGGAATGTATAGACCTTCTTCCTTTTACTGCTGTCGATTCATGATACATTGAGTCTAAAACGAAATATATCGATAGAGTCTTGACATGTTGGCAGACACAATTCTTCACGAATCGCATGCTGAAGTCAACAATATTTTTAGTATTAACGATACGAATGTAAAATGTGCTTGTCGTCTTACTTTCATTAGAAATTAATGAGTGTACATGGCATATCTTAATTCAAATTGTCCTTTTAGTATTTTAATAAACTTTGCTCACATTTTATGTATGTACTTCTTTGTAGCTTGTTAACCGGTCTAGCAAGATTTGATGCACATCATCAATTGATGTCAAAATATTGAATGCCACTTGCATTAATTTTGATGTTGACGTAATATACTTTATATGCATGAAAACGGTGTTGTTATTCTCGAATATCAACCAACATAATCCATACATGGATATCTCTCTCGTACAACAGAGTTATTTAGAAAAATTCGATCGATTTCCAATGGACGCTAGTTAAAAAAAAGCGAGACATGGATCCGACAGTCAATACTGATTAGGATACTGTCGCCTCTCATGGCTGAAATTGTCTGTAATTTCCTCTCATTTGTGGACGCCTGCAGCTAGTGTAGTTTACTTTAAACAGCCTTTTCACATGTTCATGTTAAATTACTGTTAATGAAAAGCATAGATGAGCAAATATTTGTTTTACCGATATTAGTGTTCGTAATAAATAGCCTTGGACTGTAATGTGAACCTAGAAAGTTTATTCTGTAATAAAAAATAATTCTACGACGCAAGTTTTCACTTTAAAAAAAAAATAGGTTAAAATATAACAGAGAAAAAAGTGCTTTCCTTAAGTTTAACTTATTTTTACGTTTGCTTCTGACAGGCTGGTTTTGTATGTTCACTTATATACATTTGTCAAGGAATGACTTGACAAATTTACAGTTTATGGTCAAAAAGGTTATTCTGTATATAATTTGCATACCTTCTATGTACTCCCGTCGTGTGAAAATAGGATGATGCTAACAATGATTATAAATGATAGCATCTACACCTTTAAACACCCATTGGTTTCTTATCTTTTTTCTGATTGGTTGATTGCATTAACAGGAATTAAGTATCATCAGTGTCTGAGAATGTTTTGCCTGGGAGAGATTAGTGAGGTCAAAAGTAACGATATCATCGATTCTTATACATAATTATTAGGTTTCAACTAAACCTTAAGGTTGAACAAACCCAGTTAAAGCATGTATCTTATATTTAAAACACAGTCTGTTTATCTCGAAGATATTAATATTCAAGAACATGATAATGCATGCATGTCATGGACATGGTGCAATAATTGAGCCATGTAAAATCAGAGGTTACCCTATTCAAGAGGGTTGATTGGAATGAATGATACATGTTCATTATTAATGGCTAATTGGAGGTTCATAACTTACGTCATATCACATTGATTCACACATGATTTGCTTGATTGTAGATTTTGTTTTAATGAACAATCAGGTGATCGACCATGGAATTGTTTGTGATTTTGAAACAGTTCCATCATGTTTTATTTACATTTACATTGTGAATGCTTCCGGATGGAACAAAATATGAAACTATGTAACTGGTGTCTTATTCTGTCGCACAGCCTTCATATGTTGAGGACATTTTGAATAATAGCATTTAAGACTCTTATCGCAGGACGCTAAGTGTTTGCCATTTAAAGAAGTTTTACTTTAAAAGTAAGTTATTGTTACATGTTAATTGAATTGCTGTGAAAATCATTGCAAAATACTATAACTATATTTTATCGAATTGATTTTCATGAGTGTAAACATAAATTAAAACTCAGTAAACAAACGAGATGCCTTTGAGGTATCGTAGCGTTGCGAAAAAGAAACGTGTTTTCAATACACATATGCATATCCATTCTTCTTTAAGGCAAAAGTTTATCGTACCCAACAATTACCCGTAACAGTTTTGGCAGGTCATTCAAGTGACCAGGGGTCAAAATTCCGAAAACACTAATTTTTATTTTTTTCTCCATAAAATACTTTATAAGTTATCAACTTCATTAAAAACTAGTCACGTTTGTTTCTTAGCACAAAGTCAATGTTATTATGTTGGATTTAATCTCAGAGACTTGATATGGAACATTTAATTCGACATTTAACGAAATCGAAATTTCGAAAAAGTGACCCCTTCTGTCCATATCAATATGCCAAAATTCGAATTTTTGCACGAGTGTCCAGACAATGCCAAAATGAGTTCAGGAATGGCTATTTCACACAAGGACAGCGGGTGATCCATTGTCAGTCTTGCTGAAGTTGTTCTAGTGACGTTGAAACGAAACCGAAATTACATGATATTTGCACTATGAGACAATGGTAAGCGAACAAACTTTCGGTATGCAGCTGTAAAGATACAAGTTAAAAAAACAACACATTTCGTTTTTTAAAAATCGTTTGACAAGCACAATGAGAAGATAATATATCTTAAACATTCGCCAAAAAATGGTCATAAATAATAATGACATGTATCTGAATGAAACAGTTATCGTCCATATCGTATTTATCGGACCACATTGATCAAGCACGTTATTAAGGATTTGTACCTCTAAAGTTTGTTAAGTTTTTGATCAAATTACTTTTTTAGTCTCCATGACATTATGTTGCGAATATCTCCAAAAGGTAATTTAACGCTTGCTCGCTTTGATAAACGGCGACTGTTTTTAGTCCTGTCATACTTACGAGGAGCAATCGATGTTAAACCGTCTTCTTTACTGAATATGATGGGCTAACTAGAAAGATGAGAACTGCTTTCCTAAGGAAAGACGTTGTTAAGGTATGTAAAGTCATTATTAAATTAAGTCATTTTAATTCATCTTCCACAGCTTCAAAGAAGTCTCCACACAGCATTTCAGCGTTAACGGGATCAGGAGAATACGTCGAAAGTAGAAATTATAGCCCCAACCCTTCCTTGACTCCCTGTGTCATTCAGGGAGAGAGAGAGTTTTATTTCCTGTATTGAAGGCCGCATGGCCCAGAGTACAAAATTTGTGTACAATGAACATTTCCATAAAGTGACATTTCGCATTTACAAAATAGACATGAAAACTGTATTCGAACAAGAGTTATATTTGAATATAGCACTCGATTCTGACCTAATTCAGGCTCTTGCTAGATTTAGATGTTTAGCTCACAATCTTAAAATACAATTGAAACGTTATGATGCTAATGTACAATCATCTTGTTTGAACTGTGATAAGTGTAATTTAGATGCTTTGGGTGATGAATTTCATTTTCTCCTTGTATGTCCTTACTTTAAAGATAGTAGAAAACAACTTATACCTGATTACTATTCTCAATATCCAACGCAGCAGAAATTTATACAATTGTTATCATGCAAATCAAAAAGTATTTTAAGATCACTTGCTTTATACTTAAAAAGAAACATGTATAGATAATTGCTTCGCATACCTGTTTTCATGTCTATTTTGTGTCATTCAGGGGTTATTGTTTGATACTCCTCATGTATAAATGGAAACAGGTATTGAAACACGTTCATTTTTCAATGCTGTACATGTGTTCATAAGGGTTGCAAAACATAGCACAAAAAAAGTAAAAATTCTGTATGAATATATGGTACCCTTGACTTTTTCATCGGGGATATCCGAAAAAATTCGTTCTCGATATACCGATCTTTAAGAAAAAGATTATAGATTATACATATAGTTACGTGTCTCCTCTTCCAAAGTGTCAAACTATCCTATTGACCTCAGGGTACTGTCAAAGGCAAATAAATCCATAAGTTCTCTGTAAAGTGACATGCTGATTTTTTTTTCAAAAAAAAAGTTCAGTGACATAAAATTTATGCAGATGCTCCCCTGTAGAGAAAAACAGTTTATAAGAAATCCATAGCTGTTAAGCTACAGCAAACATGTTCGTCGTGCCCTGTAAGAGAACATGGTTTTCGGAGGTTTTTATTTGAAAGATAAGTGCGTGTTAAATATTGACGTAGCATCGTAATGCAATGATGCCTCATATATAACTGTCGAGTGGCATATGCGTTTACTCTGTCTCAGTCGCTTTACGGGAAATCTCTTATTCACGTAATAATCAATGCACTCCAAATGTCCTTTTTATACTATTTGAGATAATAACACTTATCCCACATCCTGCAACTAAAAGATTGATCTTAATACGCTAAGAAGACTTGTGATGTGATGTGCATTTGAATCACAAACAGAAAAGTAGATATCTTAATCAATCAACTGTCATATTCCAATATTTTTAATATGACTTGTTTTTGGGGGGGTTCCCGTGTGAGATTATTATGTGTATGCTTTTATGTGGAATGTAATAATGGCACTTGGGGTACATTGTCGTTGGCTCTGTTGTCTGTCGGTTCGTAAACATATCATTTCGTCGCAGAACGTGGACACCGTTAGGGCTTATTTAATGTAACTTTTTTGTATGCTGATTAATAATCATGTGGAGTTTTTCCGTCTAGCTTTTTCAACTTTCTTAAATGTTTGTGTTTTGCAGTTTTCATGGAAACGCATCTTATGAATTATTTTCTAGAGCACAGCTAAAACACTGAAAGGCCTAGTTTAACAAACCTTGATAAATAACAGAATACCCCTATCTAAATGTGTCTATTTTGGGTTTAAGTTTTCTTTGATTTTTAGGTTTCCCTGGAAATGTAACTTCAAATTTCTTTCCAAGATCAAATATGACACAATTTTATAAAATATTCTACGTAGAGCAAAGTTTGTTTCCATATGTTCAGTCTGATGTTATCAACTTGCAGCTAGTTAAAAATTCTTATTCTACATTCGAACATGCCATGCTATATGTTTGATATTGTGAAAACATGGAATGACGTTTATTCAATCAATCAGGATTTTCGTTAACTGCCGATAACATATTAATTCCTGTTTATAGTCTTACATTTTTTGGTTGCAGGCAGTCAAGTTCATGAATGCATCCACCATTAATTACGTAATCATTTTCATTTGCTTACTGGTCAAACTGGTCATTGAACTTGTGATTGGCCAGGGGAAAGCTCTCTGCTGATGACTTGTTATTAGCGTAATTGCCACATGCCATTTTAAGATATTGAAATAATCTAAGCAGATGTCAACTTCTGATGGAGAGCTATTTAAATGCTGAATTTCAATGCAAAAAACTAAAAGGAAAAATTACATTTTCCATTAGTAATAGGAGCACAGATTTGATAGAGAACTATTTTGGCTTTAAAAAGAAAAACACTTGTCAAATTATTTTGTTTTAATTTCAAGTTAAAAATAGGAACAATTATGAATTGCTTGACTGCTGAGACCCGTTAACTAAACATTTGATGAATTTGATTAGAATGAACTTTGTTTCATTTGGTTTACTCAGTCAAATCATCTCCTGATTTTATTCTTAACCCCCTAAAAGTGTCCACTATAAACCACATAGATTATGTTCACTTGTATAATTCCATAATTTTTATCTTTAAGCCAAAATGCAATACCGTAAAATAATTTGAAATTAGATCAAAATGTTGTAATCGGAATGATAGTGAGGTCACCTCACGCGATGTTTGAACCCAGAACCTACGGGTTGAGAGTCTAACACTCTACCAATTCAGCAGATTCAGCATTACAGCTAGTAGGTATGTGTTATCTCACCTGACCGCACTATAATTATTTTTGGTGGCCACATTTCTCTTGGTGATATACTTGGTGATACCAAACTCATTTATTTTCTGCCAACTACCAATTATGATTTGTGACTCCAAATATCGGTTTATCATGTGAAAAGTCACACCAATCACTTTACATACATTTCAAATACTTGACATTAAATACACAAACGTAAAGGGAATACGAAAAAGCTGCCTTGTATTTCAAAAAGCTGATATATAAAATTTGCTGATGTACATATGGGTACATCGATTTATGATCACACAGTCCCACTTAAGATATTCTCAAAAAGTGTATGATCAAAAGCAAGAAAATGTATGAAATGTTGAAAATGAAAGCACAATTTATTAAGTTCCCTGTTTTGTCTACTGCCATGTACAATACCGTATATACAATTATTTCCCCATCTTCCTAGATATGATTCCAAATAATATAATAAAAACAATTGATAAACATTATTTAAAATGCATACATGAAGGAATGCGTTTTTCGTCATACAGCACTTTGTTTAGATTGGATCCAATCATGTCAAAGAATATTACGTTTGCACACTTTTTCTCAGCAGTTTAAGCAACTTCATCTTAATTAAGGAAATTGAAAGTAGATTTTGTAATTAAGTAGTATTATATAGACCAAAAATACATACAACGCAAGCAAATTTGTCTGAAAATAGTTTATCAAATAAATCAAACACGGTCAATTACCTATTTATATAATACAGGGGTTTATAATTTCTTTTATCGTTATGAGTTTAATATGGGTACTAAGATTGTGAAAATTCTATGGAATTTGAAAAATTTCACTCATTAGGACAATTCAAAAACAAATAGATGAAAGCAACTTTCGGTAAAGCAAGTTTTTGAAAATGATTGTATTTCTCCTATTTCGTAAACAGGAAATGTATCTCCATGTATTCTAGTCTGGATAACCTATTCCTAAGCTAGCTCATAAGGCATGAAAAGCCAAATTGTAAGATTGCATATAATTTAGCGTACTTTTTTTGGCTATTCGACTTCTCCGCAAGAACGGCTTACTCTTGAGAGTTGAAACCTCCGGAACAGACACTTGGTCATTGTTGATTATAAATGGTAGATTTTGTGAGTCTAATGGCTTATTACATCGGCCTGTGAATCATGCACAAAAAAGTATTAAATTTCTAATGTCTACAAGAAAAGGGTGTCAAAAGTTGAAATCATGCGTACAGAAGTGTACAGTGAACGTATTTTTACCTTTCTGAAACCTATTTTGAACTTCTACTCAAGAACTGAAAAGTCCAAAAAGTCTAATTCTTTTATGATAATCCTTCATACCTTGATAATTAAAATGCCTTATGAGCTACATACTTAATGGCTCAATTTTCATTGTTTTGAACGTTGAAGAAAAAAGTGAAAATTTAATACTATGATATCTTGCTTTAATCAAAAAGACAAAACTTTTAGTCATTATCAAAGCATATCTATGGGCAAAGTAAGAAACCCTTTCATCACATTTTGCAACTAAGCATCTAAAAGTTTTTTTAAGAACTAGCTGCAGTAAATTATAAACCAAGACTTAAAATGCCAATGATTTTCCATACGAACACTTGTGTGAATAAGCGGTAGCTCTTGCTTCAGTGACAGATGATTTTGATGTCGGCCATGTCCACTGACATCAATGGCTTTAGCTATATTAGAACTCTGTTCTTCTGTCCCCGAATGAAATGCGAATTCAGACACAGGAGACATGGGACAAACAGATACATAATTTTAGAATTCGTTTGTTTCAAATAGTGCTTTATATATATATAGCCCAATGAAAACAATTTTTAAAAAACACTCGTGTATGTTCAACCTCCTCTAAAACATGGTCAGAAATCATTTATATTGCATTTATTTATTGTATCTGAATGAAAGTTATCATCGGGAAGTTAGCAACCTGTTCCCAGATCCCAGTTCCTTACTCAATTTGTGAAGTAGGCAACCTAGTTCCGCTATCATCCATATGGTATTGCTCAGACCATGGGGGGATCACGCACGTTTTTCGAAACTAAAAATTTTTAAAAAGTTTATGAAGCAAGCAATTTACTTGATATTCATACTAGTAGGCTAGGCATGTCTCCAAGATATAATTTTACTTCAATTTCTATTATTAACAGCGACTGTTTTAATATGTTCATTTAATCGAGGAGCAATTGATGATTTACCGTCTTCTTCACTGAAGAAAATTGGGAATTGACTTTCAGAATCGCAATTTAAGGAAAACAGTTTTAGACAAACGACGCCTGAAGTCATTATAAGTGGCCACATACCTGAAGTCTTTTTAATTCACAAAACCCTGCTTCCAAGGTGCCTCAACAAAGGATCTCAGCATTAAATTGATCTTTTAAAGGAGACAAAAATAGAAATTTAGGCCCGACCCCTGGGTTGACATCCTTGGTCGCAGAGGGGTTTTTGTTTCGCTACTCTTTATTATTCATACCTGGAAACAAATAACCTGTAAAATGAAAACAATTAAACTCTTCAGTAATTTTCATTAAGTGTTTTATTCATCGATGTAACTAACATTAAACAGTCAAATTTCACAAAGATTTAGTGTAACAACCATATCCGATTGGTTTAGTTCAATGTATTACTTAGAGTGATTCCTGAATATAGATAAATATAACAGATAGTCATTATTTGGTGTAGCTCTTATGAGCATTAGTGTTCTTCCTTTACTTCCTTTAATGAATAAGACCCTGGCGTGTCTGTGCGGGCGTTGGTTCCGTTCAGTTTTGGCAAAGTGTTGTGAGTATCATAAGGAAAGAAGTTCATGTTCGTATGGGATGCTGAATATAAGATGATATCAAGAAAGCATCATTGTCATTCGAGTTGTATGTGTCATCCTCCACTTTCTGATCTGGAAATTTCATATAATATACGGTCCTTGTGCAACAAGAACTCATAGTAAGTCATTAACATGGAAATATGTCTCTCCCCATCTTGATGTTTTAACCACCATATCAAGGCGATTGACCTTGAAAGTTCAATGGCACATTAGATAAGAGCTGCAATCGCAAGCCTTGACCCAATGATTACGTAGGATAAATGCTGGACCATTCTACTTTACAATTTGGCTTATTCGAATCATGGGCCAACATCATTTCTGTATCTGTATATTCATATTATTTATATTACATCTGTTTAAAATATTGTTTATTGGCACTGACAGAGCAGTTATGGGAATCATGCCTTGAGATAGAATTAACGTAAAATCAATTCCCCCTGCTTCCACTCTTGTTTGATCCGGGTCGACAACTTGGAACCTCTTCTGTCACTTCCCTCATTTAGAGTTGATGGACTTACCCACTCTTACCCTCTCTTTCGAATGTGTACTATACACTTTACAAACTCAAACCATTTCCCTTTCACGAAACAGTAGATGGATAATTGAGCTCTTTCGTATTCTGTCCAATTGACACAACATCCTTGAAGCTTTATGAACTCATTTCTCATTCGAAGAAGTGTTCTGACAATGTTTCATCTGCACTTGCTATTCATTTCTTTATTTTCTATTTCAAAGGAGAGCATAGATGATTTAATGCATTTTTGTTCTGGTAGTGTACAGTCACTTGTACATTTGATTGTGTGCCCTGTACATAATGGACCAGGTGATAAGAAATTCATTACCGTCAAGCAACAGCAAACATATTTGTCTTGTACTTTACACATGGTTGTCGTTCTCTCCTTTTAAGAAGAAGTGAGAGTTCAATATGGACGTAATATTGTAATTTAATGACTCCTCGGTAGCACCTTCACGTGAAAAGTTTTTTTTAACATTTTAAAGCATCATCAATGTACGCTTGATGTCCTTTTTGTCTTATCTTACACGATGACACTGACCTCAAAGAACTGTGTTCTCTGATTCAATTTCATACAGCATATGAATAATATATATCGATGAAATGCCATGTTACAATGATTTACAGATGAAGTATTATTTGTTATTAAGTATCATATCATGTTCGGTGGTTTGCTTTTATGAAGTATTAAGCATTACTTGTTACTGTTAAGTTGAACCCTCCTAATGGATTACATACTTAACGAATTTTTGGTTTGTAGTATTTGTCATCAGAAAGGGTACATATCTCTGAATGAAAACTGGGCCAATCAATACTTTAGTCTCGTTCTTACTTTAGAAGAAGATACTCGATGTTGGTCATTGAGTGAGTGAGTGAGTGAGTTGGGGTTTTACGCCGCTTTCAAGATTATTTCACTTATATGGCGGCTGCTAGTATTATTGCAGGGAGAAAGCCCGCAACACCATTGTGGTTATGCATTGCGGTGAAACCTGCGAGCATCGGCTGGAACTAGCGACCCATGGGTGTTACTGCGCTGAAAATCAGTGTAGCATTGCACCCAAACCTGACTGCGTGTAGAACAGTTCTCTACTGCAGACAAAGTTGCCAAACCCCTGGCGGGATTCGAACCACGGACCACTCGATCCGAAGCCGAACGCGAAAACGACTGCGCTATCCCGCACCCTGTTGGTCATTGAAGGGAGTAACTATTTTCATCTCACTCTTTAGGCATTTTCTATGTAATGATGTGATGTTGAATAAACCTGAGATGGCGTTCTCAAATAACAAATTCGAAGTTCAACATAGTTCAACATTGTCGAGTTCAACACCTCAAGATACGTTACTGCGAAAAGTAGAAATAACTATCACATTACATTGCTTGAAAACTCAAAGAATGAGACTCATCAATACCAAATCTCAATAGGGTCAAATACTTCACATTTGTTTACTTTTACATTCATGACATTTCTAACGGAAGCATACCTTCTGTTAATGACTGGGAAAATATGATGAAAATAAATAACCTATAGCTATTTGCTGTTGACATGTGGTAAGATAAACACTCAACGTTTTTCCCTCCATTTTTTTTGTCGTATGTTAAATCTACCAACTCCGGTTACAATGGCACTAAGATTACGCAACAGGTCGTATACCGAAAAGTAACACACAACTTGTTATCTGGCGGTTCTAGCGAAACTGCTACAAAGATGGCACGTTGGATCGAATTACCCTCAAGAGTAAACAACTTTTATTGTTGACGGGTAACATGAAACACTAAATATGTATCTTTCACATATTTTCGCCAAAACACATTTGACGTTTTGCAAAGGTCAAGTCGTCGGTGTTAGATGAAACTTTTGGCATCAAATTACATATATATGTTCTCACAGAGCCTTATGTAAGTTGTGCTTATGTATCCATTAATGGTGTACTGCCTTCATTGGTTTGCTATTTACCGTTCAAAAGTCAAATTTGGATCAGAACGTGACACTTAAAATACTTTTCTTTTTCTTCTTTATCAGCCGATTTCAAATATTTAAAGTCGATTCGATGCAAAATTTCAATCCCTTTAATGAATGCCGAAAGTGACTAAGAGGCATTGCAGTTGACATTTAACACACCTTGATCTTTGCACACTCATCTAAAGGTTTCATCAATGATAGCACATTTTGTATATGAGAAAGAATGCACCTTACTTTTATTTTTTCAGTACAGGGGAAAATAACAAGTGCCACTGATTTACTGCATTCAATTTTCGTACAACCAACTTTCTTGTATCTCATCTACTACATCAACAAAGTGAACTTACCATAT
Organism: Phorcus lineatus; assembly: GCA_921293015.1. Lineage (NCBI taxonomy): Eukaryota > Metazoa > Mollusca > Gastropoda > Trochida > Trochidae > Phorcus > Phorcus lineatus. Next base: position 39,923,641 of record OV121088.1, read on the forward strand.
TCTTTATACACGGTGTTTAAATAAAATTCGTTTCTTTTTATACAACTTTTCAACTTTATTTAGGAATATTTGATAAATAACGACATCAGTGAAAAAAGAAATAAAACTACTGTTGAGAAGGCAATACATTATCTGATCCGTGTGGCAATCGGTTATATATCAGCGTACTGCACTATCAAAGTAATCAAGGAATTGGCGTCAACACCAAACGTTCGTTTATCACTATTAATTTAATTTATTTTCAAGGTGTAAAACTAATAAGAGTTGACCGACATATCAGAAAGTCCTGATATCTTTACTTGTATGTTGATATCACGCTGTGGTGACTATAACTTCAGTTTTAATGAGACTCTGTTTAATATTTTCGATCTTACCTTTAATAATCAATAAACGCAACACCATCACGCGATTCAAAGGCTTTACTTTATGAATTGGAGTAAGAATGTCACCATGCCATTCAAACATTGCAAACATTACAACCACATAACGGGTTATTTTATTCCCATGAACAGTATTTTGAATCGAAATAAATTATTCTGGTTTTAAACCAAAAGTAAAAGACCAATGTCACATTTGTGATGACGAATTTAGTGTTCTGTACAATATCAATCCTACATGAATCCTGTATGAAACAGGTTTTAATCATTTCTGTTAAACATTCCCTTGCATCCCTTATCTACCATGGTGTACATATTATTTCATGCCAAAAGTGTCATTTAACATTGACGATTTTACCATTGCAACCTGTCTCAAAACTTGACGACTTGAAATTTTGTTTTCGTACTTTATACCACCTGAGACAGTAAAGCTTTATTGAATTCTTAAAAGAATTTAATATATCTTTCCACGTATACCATCACCACTGGCGTTATACCAGTACGACCAATCTAAATACTTGATTTGTCTCTAAAAGTCCATATAAATGACGTTTTATAGTCAGTACCTGTTTTGTTCATTGCCTATTGTAAAAATCAAACATCGCCAATATAAGTTGTTACTTCCATTACCATCAATGTGACCTGAGAAGTCGTATTGATAAGACTGAAATAAGAATTTTCAAGTAAAGCAACTACAGTGAACACATGTCACTGAGGCAGTATTAAATTACGATGCTACGTCAATATTGAACTCACATTTATCCTTCGAATTAAAAAACCAACAACCATGATTACAATACATCAGAAATATGTCCGCTGTAGCCTAACGGTAATGGATTTATTAAAAACTGGTCCATAGTGAACCAGTAGCTTCTTTATACATTGTAGTCATCTTTAATTAACTTTAGAACCTGGTATTTTCCTAAAACAAATATACTTGCGATTGTACAGTACATGAAATGGATAGAAAGGTGCAAAGGAAAAGTTTTCAGAATACTTCTTCAAATAAATTAAAAGAACTGAAGTTCATGAAGCTTCTAGGACTTTGTGTCACGCAAAGAAACAACACCTTAAACATACTATTCAGATACTAAACAGATCAAAGACAGATGCATAGAATATGAAAGAGCTCTGTAAATCATATCCCTGTTTCGTAAAGGAGAAAATAGTTTGAGTATGTATGAAGGTGGTCCCCTGAACATTTTTAGGAAATCCATAACAGTTAAGCTATAACAAATATTATTGGCATGTATTGTAAAAGTACGTGGTTTTCGGTTTCTCCTTTGAAGGATAAGGGCGAATTCAATATTGACCTAGTGCAAATAATGTAATGATGCATAAGCTATCGCTGTCCATTGGAATCGATGTTTGCTCTCAGTTGCTTCACGGAATCGCTCTTTTTGAGGTTTCAATACTCAGAATGTCCCTCTTATACTATGTGAGATGATGACACTTACCTCATGTCGTGTTTGCAAGGTAAATGCACTGATCTTCCTTCAAAAGGAATTGTGCTGTATTTTGAAAAAAATCGATGTGTACAGCAACTGAATCTCAAACAGCAAATATCATGTATCAATTAACTGTCATGTAAACATATTTCACAAATGCATTCAGATTGGCTAATAAATAAGTATAAGATTAGGATTGGTTTGCTTTTATGAAGTACGTAATAATGCTTAGAAGTTGAAGGATCCTGAAAAGAAGTCGTAAATGATTAATATATATTTCTCCATTCATAATGTTCATTAGTAATCAATACATTAGTACACACAATATCTTCTAACTCAATTATCAAGGCACAACATTTTCTGCAGAATTTGTCATTTTTCACAAATTTATTTTCAGGACATGAGGAGATAGTGCCGTTGGCTCTGTAAGTCTGTCAGTATGTGATCACATGATTTCCGCAGGAGAACTAAAAAATCTTTGGGCCTAACTTAATGAAATTTTTATGTATTTTGACTGATAGTCATATATAGTGTTACCATCTTTGGCGATTTGCTGCACAACTGAAAAGGCCTAGTTAAAGAAAACTTGGTGCAATGTAAATGAATTTTACAATATTGTAAAAGGCTAACTTGATTTCAACTTCAAATAGAATACATGAAGCTATTGTATATCACAACCAAAACTAAAGCAAAATGACGTTTTCCATTCACAGTATTTAGATTTAATTGAGATTGATTTCGGCTTCAAAACCGAAAAACTGTAATTTCAACGTGTTGTCATGTTTACTTAGTTTCAATGACAACTTTAACGATTATAAATCGCTTAACTGCCAATGATTTAACGAATTTGATTCAATAGAAGATAGAATCATTTGTTAATGCTCAAACAGTTACATCATCTCTTTATTTCGCTCCGAAAATGATCCTCGAAGTATCAATTGAAAGTATGTAAATACATGTTAAAATGAATTTGTATGAGTTAAATGAAATTGGAACTTTAAACAATAAAAGTAATTTTGGAAAAAGTTTATCGCCGAAATACAATACCATAAGGCCATATGAAATTGATAAATATTTGCTGTTATCATTTATTCTCTGAAATGTTACAATTGATTACAAAATCAAAACAATTGTAAAGAAGAATACAAAATGCTTTCGGTGCCCTTTTTTCTATCGCCCATGTACAATACCATAAAGCTAAATTTTATATTATATTGAATCACACAGTTTTCATATGGTCCCATCTTCCTAGAAATATTTCTATTGATAACAAAATGAAAACAAATTTTAAGAAGAATTCTAAATTCTATGGATTCCCTATTTTGTCCAAATGCACTTTTTTTTAGATTAGATCCAATGTTGTCCTTGAGTACTAAGTTGGCAAACTTTTTCGTATACGTTATAAGTTTAAGCGAACTATAGAAACAATATCATCTTATTAGTGACAGACTATTCATACGAGTAAATGAAAAAAAGATTTTGTAATTGAATAAAATTATGGAAAATTTCCTTAACTGATGCTGAAGTATTTTTCCTTAACTGATACTGAAAATCATTTTCATTTTTCTTGTTGACCCATTAAGAAGACGTTAAGGAATCGATTACTCTTCGATTTTCACCCATCACAGAGACTGAAGCCATAAACCGTTAAGTTACATCTTGAAGACATGCCATTCATTCTATTTTGATTGATTAACAAGATTACTTGCTCCAAAGGCTGTTCAAACTTTTAAGTTAGAAATTGTTGATAATTTGCATCACATATGTGACCCGATCAATACAACATGGACGATAATGATTTCATTCAGATACGGTCCAACGTAATGATGATTCATAACCTTGTTTTGGAGAAGGGTGAAGAAATACTAGTGTTTTATTTGGCTTATATTTTGATTTTTTAAAAGGAAATGATTTTTTGTTGGACTATATATGGCCGTATCTTAAATATACCATTATACAATTATTCATTCCAATTATACAATTATTCATTCGTTCGTTATATTTCTCCTTTTGGCGAGTGTCTGGAATTTATATTTAATACTGGTGTATAAAAACTTATTTCTTAAGTAGATTAAATCACTTACTTCAGTGACAGGGCCGCCAGCGAATGACCCATAATCTTACCTTATTAAAGTGAGGTAAACCTTAAAAACTTTCAAAGGAGTTTTAGTCATATCATTGGACATTACCTTTAAACTTGTAGATATATATTTTTTGGAAACAGGAACATCCACTGTAAGGCTCCATAAAGTTAACTGATAAAAGTTCAATTAAAAAAATGCGTATTGGGTAAGGAATACAGTCGGATCTACATCCCTGTAATTTGTAATATTTCATTGCCCTGAACTAGTATAGTAAAAACACGAGGAAGGTAGTCGAAAGGAGGCAATGGGGTAGAGCTTATAACGTCAATCAATTGTTACGTCGTCGTATCTAAAACTTCGCAGGCAATGCATGATATTTAAATATAAAAGTTATTTACACATTTTACATAAATATTTAGCCTAATTGTTTATTTAGTTGAATTATAATTGTGTCATTATCTATGCCCTTTTGTATTAATGTATGTGTTGTTGGGTGAAAGATTTGTGCGTTTTTTTGAAAACCTGAATTCTTAAATGTCCATGCGTTTTCATAAATCGTTGGCTCCTTGTTCTGGCCTGTAATAGGGATTACGAAATGAAATGTTGATAGAAACAACAACAAAAAAACCAATGCATTCTTCGAAAATAAGTTTGGTCTTTGTGTATTATGTTTCAATAGGTATTTATAGTCCCTACATGCACAGAGTCAGACCTGCTTATAAAACTTTTTTATAGGTGACAACTTCTTTTTCTGAGACGGTGACCTTTCAACACATATTTCATAGGTCTGTGATAAGATGAATGTTTTTTAGGCAGTAAGGTTCACTCATTTGTATACTATTGCATCATGTCTATGAAGAAAGAGCGACGCATTATAAATTTTGTTAATGATAATTGAATGATAGTCTAAAGTATTTTATTTACAAATACATTTACTTCAAGTGCGACCTTCTTCACCTTTTTACCTATATATATATATATATATATATATATATATATGTGTGTGTGTGTGTGTAGGTGTGGGTGTGTGTGTGTGTGTTTGGAGAAATGATTTCCCACGTGAAGGAAGGTTTTATATAAGAAAAAGTAAACATCGGATGGTTCCGACTGGTTCAATCTTCTTTAATACAATACAATGGATTCATTTCGATCTTTTCAAGTGGAAAAGTTGGTTCTTAATATCTTTTGCCAAATCTTTACAACTCAGTGATAGTCCCGATATATTGTTCTGAAACATGTGCTTTCAATAACTTATTTTCTGCATATACATCCAATTCAAGTACATGATATAACCATACCAACACCAATAATATACAGCCATCTTCATAGACATGAAAGCTTATAAAAAATGCATAATTAACTACTTTCGACGTCAAAAATAGCTCAAATGAGTCCAAAGTATCTCGATTGTTATCTATATTTGGATCTGCTGTTTGCATTATCAAAGCATAAGACTAGTACACTTTTCTTCTAAATACATTGTCATCACTTTCGCATCGAGTGTTAGCGAAATGCCTTTATTTAAAAACCCATCGTTATATCACTGCAAGATGTGCCCAGGAAATATTTTGCATATCATCTTTCAGTAAGGGATAAAAATATCTCTGTAGAAAAATAATGTTTATTTGTGGCAGATAAATCATTGAAAAGGAATATCAAACGAACACCATATGCGCTTAACACCATTTGAAACAAACTTTTGTTTAGCAGCTGTAAATAATCAAAAGTTTGAGTTGCATATATTGTCAAACTTTCATCAGACAAAAGTGAATGCCTTTGGTTATATACCAGAAGAAAAACTCCACACATACTTTGCAAACCCAGGAGACAGAAGAAGCATCAGCCTTGTGGAATGTCCTCTCTGAACTAAGTTAAAGAAAGAAAGAAATACCTTGAATCCTTCCAAATGGGCAATCCGATTTAAGAGATCATCTAGAAATACATTAATTTATGTGGCGACCTTGCGACAAAATGTGAGAGAAAATCTGATGGCTTTTAGTGGTACCTTCAGGTAAAGGACATACAGAAATTGCGTTTTGGAGATTAATTCAAGAATAGTATCACAAAAAGTAAAATGTACATTTATTTAAATTACTAACTGCATTGCATTGACTTATTGTGGTATTATTACATCTTCGTAGATGAAAACACATCCTCTAAGTGAAATTCAGGATGTTCTGTTTACAGAAACCACAGATCCAAAAAAACTCATATATTTGTGGTAATGGTGATATCACAAATGGTATTAAAATGCATAACCCTACCACTGGAGGCCTATTGCCCGATATTCATGTACTTAAAAAGAATTTAACCCTCATATTAACATGATACTTGAAGGAGCAGTAATACGTATTTTAATATGAATAAACTAATCTAATGAAGACGAAAATAAGTATAACCAACTGCAAGACATCGTTTTTTTAATCAAAAGAAACAGTTTTATATCGATAATACCAGTTCCTTACCTCAAACAATTAAAAGGTATTCACACAAAATGGCATCCCGTGGAAACCTTAAAGAAATAATTGTTTCACTCCTACCCCTCTACAAATGTGCGGGAACATTATAACCTTTATATTTAGCTAATAAAGTATAATGTAATATAAAGTATATATAAAGTAATGATAAGGGAATTAATACACCATCCTAAAAAATTTAAAATTTACACATTTTCAAGTGTGTGAATGTAATGGTGTTTTAACAAACAGACCATTACTTTCGTGTAAATAATTAATGTTTTAACATGTTATCATCAAGAGGTAAAAAAGTTTGAGATTTGGTCACGCTGACCCAACTCTTGTGCGTTATATGCTGATACAATCACTTTCATATAACAGAATGTTTTTATACATGTTTATCGTTATTACAATTCAAAGGCATAAAATGAAATGGAATAATATAAATAACTTTAATAATTTTAAGGTTTTCATTAGCTTTACAATTTTGAGAAGAAGTCATTTTGACCCAGTCCTGAGGCTACATGTTTATAAACTCAGCAATTCAGCATTGATATCTCATAAAGTTTAAGATTAAATTCAGATTAGGAAACACTTGCATGTTTTTGTGTTTCCTTGCTATAGCTACATCAATCACTGTATGCCCTGTAGTCAGGCTTTATATGTTTCAATTAGGGCCATTAACTTTACATCTAACTAGTATAAGAAATATTAAGTATATATTATGTAAGAAAGCTCTTAAAACAGCGTTAATATATTAGAAGTGAAGAGGGAATCATTTGAACTAAACGGAAGTGTATTTAATGATTAATTATCATGAAGGAACACAGACGCCTCTTCATTTTAAATTTTTTTGACAGTTTGAGTTGTTTTGATGATTTTTGCGAAGAAGTTCAGGAGAAAACAGTTTAACTTTAAAGCATTCCACTTAGGGAGAAAATAAAATGTCTCAACCTCAACCGAATATATGAAATTTAAACCCATGGTGCTCTTTCAACTATATCATGAAAAAAAGAAATTTTTAAGTAATTTTTGTAAAGCGAAAATCGAGCGCTTTCGTCCCAAGTTAAACAATTCATTTTTAAACCATACCTTAGTTCATAATATTCTATTCTCGCATGTCATTGGATATGTATGGAGAATATGTATGTATGGCTTCCTTGGTCTTACGGTTGATTCAAAAGGCCGACGGGAACAAACTGGTAACAGATTCGAACCCTTTTAGCGATTGCTACATAAACAAAATACAATACAATATATTATCATATCAGGTGTTCATGATATTTAGGTGTTTCTAATGACCACCTAGTCATGATAATTCCTTTGAAAGTATTGATTAGTGTGAAACATCAATACCCTAATAAAACGAAGCAGTTGGTGTATAAATCAAACGGTATTCAACAGAATTCGCTATAAAACAGGGATGCTTTCCATAAACACATAGGTCGTCTCTATGATCTTGCAACAATATTTGTGAGAAGTACTTACACGTATAATGTCTTTGTTTTTCATTTTCCATAGATGCATTTCTCGATAAACAATAGTGGCAGTTTTTTAGGTTTTATAGCCAGTGTGGGGCTGCTCACTCGAGGAACAGTATTTCTTATACAGTTTCATCTGAAATAAATTATGTATAACCAATAAATGTGTGAGTTGTTGTGAGTGTGAAATGAACACCTGTAAGACATTGTATAATGCTCAGTTGTATAATTTTGCAATATTTTTTTACATACTAAACTTTTATTATATTTAGTTCTCAACCAATACCAATTCTTAACTTATATATTTGTTTGGACTCGCTGTCTTGATTTTATATTTGTTTTGATTTTCACGTTGGTTCATAAAGGTTGTATTGGAAATGTTTTCAAATTGATAGTCCTAGGAGTTCAAATCTTAGGTTTAATCGCCACTTTTCATCAAATAACTTCAACATCAAGGCATATTTATGTTCTTTAATGTTTTCATGTCATTTTCTTGTCACTTTTGAATTTTTTGTAATTGGCAAATTGCCAGGTTAAGCTGACATGCCTCCGATCAAGTATTTAGCAAATTTAATTATTACTTTTTTACATCACGTTTCTCTTTCATTCTCTAATCAGATGATTAGGGTCCGTCATATATGTAGGAAATATCATGCAAGCTATTTTTTTCTGTTTGAGCAAAAAAATCAAAGCAGCTTTTTGAAAAATATCCCTGATACAAGAAGAAAGTCATTGGACCTGCAAAAACTCAACAGATAGTTATTTCAAACAAATTTGGACATACACACTGCTGAGAACGTGTCAGTAAAGCTTGAATAATCAACATGAAATTTATTCATTTATACGGCCGTACTCATATAAAGCCATATTTTTAACTTCTTTTTATCTCTTATATAGGAAAATCTGAAATTGTAGATCAACGGCAATAACAGGTTTCATATATGGCAATGGATTTCTCTTGGAACTGGCAGTGATCTACGACCGTTTAGGTCAGTTCAAAAACTACAGTCACAATTTAGAGAAATGATGATTGAACGACTGTAAAATGAATCAGAATTGTCCTAAAGTTAATTAATAGCCTTGTTTGCATGTCTTTCCATTTGCTCTTTCATCAATGACGACATTGATTAAATATTCATAAATTACATCAAATCGTAGTAGGGATAAGCTGCTGTAAATATTATGTATTGTTACAGCGTGAAATTTTATGACTATAGATTGTAGTTCGTAAAAGAAGGTCACGTCAGTTGACTTTCAGAATTTTCAAGGACATCATTACACAAAGGTCATGACGTGCTAAAGTTTAAGGGAAATCATTGCCTGGTAATGTGCATCCGCGAATGTGATAGCAAGTACTAATAGGGTCTCATTCAGTCGCCTCTCATGACTTCAAGTTACCAATAATTGACTATCATTTGTGCTAGCCTGCAGCTAGTAAGGACTTCGCCTCACCAGCAAATATACTTCAGGATAACGTTCTCCTAGTTTATACTTACAACATGTCAAAACATTTGATGAGAATTACTTTTAGGGTACAAATCCTTTAGCCAATGGGATTAAAAAATTGTGTTGTTCCTTGAAAAACGAGTAGAATTATTTCAATGTTATTTGTGACATCAACATGTTTTTATCCTTTGTCAATCTCTCCAAATCACTATTGCATAACCTGAAATTTCAAAATAAGCAATCAATTTTGTTATTTTTCAAATGTTTGTTTGCCTAAAGAAATGCTTTGACATTTTGACAAATGTTTTACAAGTTACATTTTTGTAACATTACTGAAAAAATCTTATTGCATAATATTATTTTCTTTATTTATAATCAAGGAGATGCATGACAATTAATGTCGACGATTTTGAAGAAAAAGCATAAGCAATTACTCCTAAATGATCTTTTCACTTATTTACCTTCTTTTTTTTGCTGAAATAAAGAGAGGTTCACCTTTTGACGGGAGACTTTGCAACTCTTTAAATTCACACCTAACAAAGTTCTTAATTTTTTCATTCTGCTTGATATTGAGTAAACAACATGCTAAATGTGCTAGTTATATAGTTCTAACAAAATAATTTAGGTTAAGTAAATCGGATTTAGATCATATGCGTCAATTGTTGTTATTGACTTGATATTTAATTGTATCTTTATGATAGATAGAAATAATAAGTGTTTTCATGGAAACAAAGACACACGCGGTATATATCTTTTAGTTTTTAGTTTGATAAATTTAAGTTAAATACATTCGTGCATATGATAATATTCTACATTTATTTATCACGTTTCGATATACCATAATATCATCATAAATGGCAAAGGTCTTTTGAAATGCTTGTTTGAGTTCACATAAAACCCCTTTATTGTCTACTAAATCTGAATATAATCGATATACAATTCAAACAAAGTTTATGTGATATTTAAGGTATAGCTTTTTAAGTTCAAACAGTTTAAATGTCTCTGATATTGACATAGAAGGACATTTAAAAGTCATAAAAACAGTTCATGGCTGAAAATAATGCATGATGCACAATTCAAAATCAATGACGTGCGGCAGTTCTCTTTAAAAAGACTATAATCATAACTCTAAGTTGCATTTCAAATTCAATCCTAACCTTTTGAGTGTATGGCAATTTTCAAAAATAGCATTATCAGGGAACAAGAAGTGATATAATTCATTTTTGAAAACAATTCATTTGACAGTGATACGTTAAAAATGATAACTATATGTCAAATATATGAATATGTCAAAACAGCAGCGAATGAATCAATTGTGTATATGTGCAAACGTCGACATTATCCTCCTCATTAACATTAGTACTAGTGATATAAATAATAAAATCACTTTCAACAAATGTCTGTCAACAATTTTGTCTGCTTTAGATAATTTTGTAAAATAAAATTTTACAATTCTTACGACAACAGATCGTGTTTTGAATCGAGTTTTCGGTTGTACCTAACAATCAATACTTATGGAGAAAATAAGTCGATGACTTTTGATAATTTAACATTAATTTATTTCTATGACAATTGCTGCTTTGGCAAACCAAATTACTAATGTGACGCAATAGTTGTTGCAGATTCAAAAAACATGTATTTGTAATCATCGGTATTAAGTAAGCGATTTCTTTCGAAGTTCACGAGGTTGATTGTGGAAGTTACATATGTTGAAAGTATTGTGATATTTGAATGTATTGTACTGACGTTTCATAGGATCATATCATAGGATTGAAATTGATCTTTTTGCAAATGTAACTTAAAGTGAAAACTGAATCAATGTTATGATAGAATGACGAGTGTTTTTAATGTAACGAACATATTTCTAAGGAAGACTGGCTAAGATTAACAACTTAATAACTTCATAGAACTTGATATAAAACAAAAGCAAATGTTAGTGTTATTAATCTAATTTAATCTTAATTTTGATTTACTTTATCTGGACCTCGTTGCATGCACTTTGCACATTTATCTTTGAGACTGTCTATGGCCTTGTGGTCTTCTGACTGGCCCCTCAGACACGCCTTAGTAGCTGCCTTGAGTTCATCATAATCCTGTACCACAAAACTGTGATTTCAAATTGCTAAACAGATAGAAGTCGCTTCGGGCCAGATCTGGACTGTAGGAGGAATGGTTAGGTTGTTCAAAGCCACGTTGTTGAAGAGCAGCCTGTGCAATACGACTCTTGAGCACTGGAGCGTTGTCACGAAGAACTCCAGCAGTCAACATGTCGCGCCTCTTCTTCCTGATCGCCGCTCACAATTATTTCAACAAGTCAGCATAGAAGACTCCTACTATTGTATTTTAGTGGTTTATAGTCTATAAGTATCACGCCCCATCAATCCTAGAAAATGGTGGCCATGATCGTAGGTTCTGGAGAGCGCGTATATACATACTTCCATTGCATGGTTTCCTGTTTAGTGTCAGGATCAAAGTGATGAATCAGAGTTTCATTTCCTATAACAACACTGGCATGAAAGTTATGGAAATCACATTGTAGATGTCCAAGAGCTCACGACTGGTTTCAACTCTCTGGTGTCTATCTTGTGCGTTTTAGGTTCGTGGCACCCATCCGGTAGACACATTGGACATGTGCAAGTGCTCATGAATTATGGTGCAAACAGTTCTATGAGAAAAGCCACACTCTGAATATATCTCGTCCACATTTATTCTACGATTGATTAAGCTCTTGTAACCCGTGTAACCATATCATCTGTAATGGCTTCCGCAGGCCTTCCTGACCATTGGTTATCGTCCAAGGAGCTGCGACCCCGCTTAAACTAAGCTGACCATTTTGCAACAGTAGAATATTGAGGGGCTATTTTCCTTTACACATTGGTCATACGTTTGTGTTTTTCGGTCGCATTCACCCCTTCTTGATATGAAGATCAGTTTTAGACCTTTCCATGATTACAGGAAGGTACCTGTTTTCAACAGGCTGTAAATCTCAGGTTTTTGTCTGTTAGCTATCGTCAAATGGCCATCTCTATAATGAAATCAACGATGATGTCTTCAGGGGTGTATACATACTCACTCCTATGAACTTATTAATTCCAGTTGTTCGACATCATCTTGTCAACGTCAACTTTGCATAGATTTCGCAAAGTGAGCAAATGGATTTGTTCTGGTATTTAATTCATAATGAGGTTGATAGATAACTTATATGGATTGGGATTACACCATTTTGGCAAGAAATAAACTAATCCAGTTATAATAGTATTTGCATTTATTTTAACTTATAAAACTAAAATCTGTATTTTGTCGTGCAGGATAAAAGGAAGGTATATCTAAATGAATCATTGTAATTTGAATAACTAACTGTTGAATAACTCCGTATATTGCTGAAAACACGTTAATTCCCATCTCACTCTCCCACTCATTCTAATTCGGATGTACGGATATATGTTAAATAACTATTGCGCAAAGAAAACCGCTCCTAGGAGTACTCTTTTCTACAATCTTTAGCTATATTGTTCGTCAACTGAGCTTACAAGAAGCTACTTATCAGTCGTTGAGGTGAGGTAATTCGGAGTGAAATTTCACTTATACCAATGCTGCTAAAATTACTGAAGGGAGAAAGTCAGCAACACTATGATCGCCATGCATTGCAGAAAAAACCTGCGGTCGTCGACTGGAAACAGCGAACTATGGGTGGTACTGCGCTGAAATTCAGCATAGCATTGCACCTAAACCATTCTGTATGTAGACCAGTTCTCTGCTACAAACAAATTTCCCCATCCTTTGGCGGGATTCGAACCCCGGTTGTCTTGGTCCCGAACTCGTTAACCACTCCGCTATATCGCCCCTTCTTCGTCTAGGACATTGTACTTTGAAAATTTAGAAACTTAAAACAGACATATTTTCAAACAAGTATTGCTTAATCTCACCCATCACAAACAATTGTCAATATTCTTATATTTCAGGTGGAATAAACTTAAATGGACTGACGGATATAAGATGTTTTATCGACTTGAATAGTAACAGTGAATGCATATACTTGGTTACATAGAAAACTATTTGACACTATAGAAACGTAAAACGGTTAATATTGATTAGGATAGTATCATCACTCCTGGTGACGAAAGCAATGAGTGATAATGTTATCTTTTAGTACACATGACATCAACATTTAATAAGTAGCTCATTGTATTGTGTTTGATATAGCTATAGATCGATTGATATGAACGTGCTATCCTCGTATCAAACCAAAGACACAGCAATATTGTCATGGGAAAATGAAATGAAATTTTGACATGTTATTTTGCTCTCCTACCAGGTTCGATTTTATCAGTAACGTCATAACGTTATTTTGTCATCTATTTTACCACATTTCTTCGCCCTTAGGTCACAATCAAGAACCTGTCAATTACTGTCAAAGATGTTTGGAAAGAGCATAGATATTGATTTTTCTTTCAGTTCGATCTAGCAGTTTTCTCTTAATTAAGTGAGAGCTTGAAAACATCAGCCTTGCATAAAATAAGGAAATGTCCGATTTCACAAAAGCATTGACAAGTTGCCTTAAGATGAATTTTTTTTTGATAAATCACTTCATCAAATAGCAAAGAAAACGATTAATAGGATGATGATAATTCGAATAGCCATATACATATATTAAAGGGACAGTAGCCTTTTTTCAGATACACAAAGTAATCTCACGAAAATGATAATAATTGTTTCCAATTGCAAGACAATGGTTTTTAATCAAAAGAACCTGCAGTTTGAATACGAACGTACCATGATCCGTTAAGCGATGCGAACCCATGTCCCATGAATGTCGGTGAATGACATTCACACAAAAATGTCCGGTATTGTTTGTTGCTTTTTATACTTGATAATAACCTATACGACTACGGATGATCAGGTTGAATAATTAGATGTTTTGACCGTATAAAGATAATACTTTTGGCGTAAACTAATGTTTATTGAGAAAAATGTGAAGAAATAAATCTTTCAAAACGTTCACTAACCCTTTGATATTGATTTGATTTAACGAGATATGTCAAAACACCTTTATAAACTTCAAAATATTATATTCTTACTAATAGAACTGGTATTTGTTATGAAAACATTAAAAGACATATGCTGTAACCTTTTCCTAGAGACACCACCGTTATTCGCCACGATAATAGCTACCATCATATTATTTCAACTATTAATGGTCTATTATAATGATTATCTAAGTTCATTAACAATTCCGAAAGGTCTTTTAAACTAAAAGTTATTAGATTTCCATTGTTGTAGTAGTGTTTTGTGGAAATCAATAATGTCAAGATGCGAGGATTAACGGTTTATCTGTCCCGAGTGGATCGTTGTGATACAGTCCGAACTTTAGCGAGGAAATTATCACAATAACTAACTAGGGACAGATAAAACGTTCTTCCGTTGGTTATTCTTTTGTCTTAACTGTTCATTAAAGAATATTTACATACTTTTGGAAAATATTTTTGTGAAGTCGATTGCAAGTTAACTCGGTCATGGTATTCATGCACGATAACCAACGATTATCAGATGTAGTCCAAGATATTCAAAACAAGATCTCGAATTATTTCAGAAAAACTGTAAGACCCAGGACCATTATCGAAACTGTAATACCCGGCCTCTCTGTGCACGCTTTGGGTAAGAACATTAAATTTGCAACTAATAGTTGCTTCATTGCAAGATTTAGACTATTAGAAGGTCACATAAATCATATCAACACAAAAACACAAAAAAACATTGATAGAATTTTTTTTTAAATAGAATTAAAAACGGTAAATGACTATATCATTCACGATACCTGTAAGTGAACAGTTGTTTATGAAACGTTATGTTCGTAATTGTGAATTTAAGGCAATTTTATCAAGGACTCTTTGAAATAATTAGATTGATTAAAAATACTTATTTCAAGCATTCCGAGAATAATGTGTTGTTTAAATTTCTGAATATCACTATAACGAGCAAATCAAATTCTAGCATATGTGTCATTTCCATTTTCAATCCTTCAAATATCTTTTAGAAGAAGGTTACTCGTTTGTGATATGATGTAAGTATTACTTTCAACACATTCAACAAAAAGTATTACAATCAGTATGTCGTCATTGTTGACTTTGTCAATAATCCCACAAATGAAGTCAAAATATCGATATCTCGATCACCAGCTACCAAGAATTAGTTTTTGCACAAATTTCAAAATGTACAAATTTCAAATGGCAATTTACTCGTTCGTGTAGGTAGTTCAATGCCATCTATTTCCCATGAGGGAGATATGCCTATGTTTATGCTCCGGAAGACATCCGCCAATTATGAAAATATCTTTTCATGGACTCAAAGAGGTTATTTACAGAAGAGGAGAAAAACACCCAATTAATTAAAATAACTTGTGGAACAAAATGGTACAGTGGTTAGCATGCTGGCCTCGCACGCCTCTAGTTAGGGTGGAGACCACAACCATGTGTGACATTTGTAAACTTATGTTGTGTCCCTGGGCAGGACAATTCATCCAGTCCGTCCAGCTGTTCAAAAGGGGACCTGACATAGGAGGAACGGACCTACAGTGCTAATTATCTGCCGTGAAAGTACAATTCTTCGAGTGCTAAGATGTCGGTAGCGTTTTTAGCAGGTAGTGGTGCTGGGGAAATGCGCCACGTACATATCCACATTTTTAATATTACCATTATTAGATAATGTATCATTATAAATGGTTGAACATCACTGAAAGAGAAACCAATATTAGCTTTAGCGATTCCTCAGTGTCATTGAGCGTCTGAGAACAGAGCAGAGTTGAGATGAGTGAAACAACAGTAATGTGAATGAGGAATCTCCAAGCAACTTGCAGCTGATATATTCAAACATGGATCACAGGTTGGAGCTGAATATGACCAATCTGATCTCGTCTAGCCTCTGTCTACTAGGGACGATCATATTCTCCTTCACAAATATTTATGACGTCATTACCGTCTTTAGTATTTACATTTATCCACATTTGGAATTCATATATAAAATTAATGTAATTAATGTTGTATTAAAAGAATCTGATTACTGCAGCTAAATTCGAGATTTGTCCCAAGTATTAAGTTGGATGTTGACCGTCTTAAGTTCGTTTCATGTACGAGATTTTGTAACATTTCATTTCAAAGAGCAAAAATAATGAAATCATGTTTCAAGTTTAAAAAGTTCTATCGCATTCCACTGATGATTTTTTATCTTAAATGAATTGATATATATGATACAACAGAAGTTACGGTACAAACTGTAGTTTACACAACGTTGCAAGATGTGTAAACAAATGTTTAGTTATATTCATAGATGAAGCAAATGTAGTGTCGGTGTTATGAAGTTTTAGCTCAATCTTTTGTATCCATTGAGCTGGTAAAACTTTTATATAGCATACGTCTGGAATGGGAAGAGTGAATGTTGATTGTCTAACAATTAATCACCTAAATATGAATATTCACTATAATGTCAGATTAGTGGTGTCTTGTTGATATCGTGTGTAAATACGCTTACAAGCAGCACAAACGTCCCCACAGTGCTACCAATCTGTTTCTTGAAATAAGTAATGTATATATTAAGTGCTTCAATAGAAATGAAGTTCATGCTCTTAACTTAATGTCATCTGATTATGATATTGACAGCTCAATATATTATAGTTGGCATTAATCGTTTGTGAAGTACTGATCGCATGTATGATTTGTAATCGTAATGAAATAACACGTCTCACGCCACCTTCTAATGTGTTTAAGGGCATACAGGCGTTTGGTGCACTACAAAAATGACTTGGTTTCCAGAGCACGGAAACTAACATGAAACGACACGGAAACCAATATTTCCACTCTTTTGGCTTGATTTAGGTAAATATCTTGTACGTTGTTTAAATGAATCGTATAGACATGGCTCACTACCTATATCTCTTAAAAGGGGCTTAATTGCATGTATACCTAAGGGAAACAAACCAAAGCAATTTGTAAAAAACTGGAGACCTATTTCGTTGCTTTCTATTTTCTACAAAATTGGGTCCTTGGCAATCTCCAAAAGAATCAAAACTGTTCTCGATACTATTATAAATGAAGAACAAAAGGGATTTATGTCAGGGAGATATATTGGTGAAATTACAAGACTTGTCTACGACATGATAGAATATACAGATAGCTACCAAATACCGGGACTATTATTACTCATAGACTTTGAAAAAGCTTTCGACACGGTAGACTGGACTTTTTTGGATAAAGCTCTTGAATTCTTTAACTTTGGGAACTCTATTAGAAACTGGGTAAAAACATTTTATAAGGATATCGAAACTTGCATATTGGTAAACGGATTTGGTTCAGACTTTTTTAACATTTCAAGGGGCTGTCGACAGGGAGACCCTTTATCCCCTTACCTATTTATCTTATGTGTTGAAATATTAGGTAACATGATTAGAAATAACCCTAACATTCAAGGCATAAAAATTGACAATGTTGAATATCTATTGGCACAATTCGCGGACGATACTACTTGCATGCTAGATGGCACCGAACGTTGTCTTTACGCTGTAATGCAAACATTAGAACAATTTGCACGTTTCTCAGGACTAAAGGTTAATGTGGACAAGACTAGGATTTTATGGCTGGGATCAAAGAAACGTTCGAGAATGAAACTATGCCCCGAGTGGAAGCTAAACTGGGATCAAGACTCCTTCACACTTTTGGGAATTCACTTTAGTCTAGATCTTGAGGACATGGTTAAAATGAATTACGATGAAAAGCTCAAAAAATGTCAAACTTTAATGAACCTGTGGTCTGCCAGAAACCTCACTCCGCTTGGTAGAAACACTGTATTAAAATCACTTATTCTCCCGAAACTTAACCATCTTTTCACAACAATCCCAAACCCACCTGAAAACGTTATTAAAGATTTCCAAAGCAAATGTTTCAAATTCATTTGGAAAAATAAACCTGATAAAATAAAAAGAGGCCACGTTATCTGCAATACAGATGACGGAGGTTTCAATGTTCCAAAGATAAAAGAAATTATCCAAGCGCAAAAGCTATCCGTCCTTAGACGTTACTATAAGAAACCAACATCTTGGTCTAATTTAATTGAAATGAACCTGCCCAAAATCAATTCAATGGACATTTTAGAACTTAATTGTCATCACTTAAAGAACGAAATCACGAAAAATATTAGAAATCCGTTCTACATAGACTTAGTATCATCTTGGCTTGACTTTGTAAAAAATATCTCATCCCAAGCATTTACAGACATTCCTAATGAAACAATATGGCACAACTCAAACATTATGATTGGTAAACAAACTATCTACTACCCAGACTGGAACTCCAAAGGAATTCACTTCATAAATGACCTTTTGGATGAGAACGACTGTTTTCTAGACTTTATAGAATTTAAGAAAATATATGATATTAATACAAACTTTATTCTCTATTATGGCTTGATTCAAGCAATAAAAGCATACATAAAATCAAGGGGATTTACACAAGTAAAAAAGTTAGAACTACCAACTTTTCCTCTTAATATAAAACATCTCTGCAAAGAAAACAAAGGATCCAGACACTATTATTCAATCCTTATTCAGAGTCAATGCATAAAAAATAATCATGTCAACAAGTGGAATATCGAATTACAAGATAACATTCCTGATATAGCATGGAACAAATACAACAAGATACCTTTCAGATGCACCACTCATACAAATATACAATGGTTTCAATACAAAATTCTACACCATATCCTACCAACAAATACTCGACTTTACAAAATTGGATATTTGAAGTCTGACCTATGTGATTTCTGTTCAAGACATCCTGATACTATCCAACATTTATTCTGGGAATGTGATTTTGTGAGACCACTGTGGACAAAACTGGAAGATTGGCTGAAAGAGAGAGCGCAAATCGAAATACATTTTGATAAACAAAAGATTCTTATTGGCTTCCCAGACAGAAACAACGACCCGTTAAACGTTATTATTCTGATTTTCAAAAAAACAATTTTCGATCTTAAACTCAAAAGGCCGCCAACCTTCCAAACACTAATTTCTAAAGTCCACGATTATTATAATGTTACTAAATGTGCAGCCGAAATGTCTAACAAAATCGATATGTTCTATAAATTCTGGTCATCCTGTCTTTTTATATTCATATAAATGTAATGTGTGATTGATACCTACATGTATATATTTTCGAAATAAAAGTTTAAATTAAAAAAAAAAAAAAAAAATATTTCCACTTGGTATCCAGACAAGGTTTATTAAGTTTCCATCTGGTTTCCTGAAACTTGAAACTACCAATTTACCCAGTATCCGTTTGGTTTCCATCACGGAACATTACCCACTATCCAAGCGGGATCCAGTTGGTTTCCATGATGTTAATTTACTGTAGGTTTCAATTTAGTTTCCATGTTCAGTTTAATGTTGGTTTCAACCTAGTTTCCATGTTCAGTTTAATGTTGGTTTCAACCTAGTTTCCATGTTCAGTTTAATGTTGGTTTCAACCTAGTTTCCATGTTTAGTTTAATGTTGGTTTCTTCCTAGTTTCCATGTTTAGTTTAATGTTGGTTTCAACCTAGTGTCCATGTTTTAGTTTGATGTTGGTTCAAACTAGTTTTCATATCCTTATTTATGGTAGGTTTCAACTTGGTTTCCGTGTTTTGTTAGTTTATCGTTGGTTTCAAACTGGTTTCCATATCTTTGTATATTATAGGTTTCAACTTGGTTTCCATGTAGTGTGTCATCCATGTTGTAGTATTTGATTGGCATATGAATATATTTAATAATAATATTTTCATAACCCTCGGTAGAACAGGCATTTGGATAACTATAGTAGAAATGAAAACAGATGGACAGGGGCTTTGAATTTACTATGCAAACTTAGTGAACAACTCTGGTGCCTTGTTCCGGTGCCGCTCGTTTTGTAAATCAATGAAACACAATTAACAAACACATCAATTACCATCAAATATTTATTGCAATAAAGATATAAAAAAACATTCATGGAAGGTTAAAATATTTACAAGGTAAAGTGTAAGTGTGAATTGTTGGTGGTTCATAGTTTATACCGATCTTTTAAATACTCCTCTTACTATATACATAATTTCGAAGAATTAATTAATCTTCAAACGAGTAATAATAAAAAATAAGTTTAGAATTGAATTGACCTTTTATGAAATCTCCCAACTTTATTTGAAGGCAGGATAATTATTTTCATATCTTCATTAAAATGATTATTTTATGACAGCTATGAATATATATGAATATTGACATAAGTCAAGCAGATTTTTAAAAATCAATTGTTTCATTTCTATCTAGCAAACTGATATCTTTTTACTTTGAAAAACTCATTTTACTATATTCTTATAAGTTGATTAAGGCAAAACCATTAAGTTTGAGACTTGCACATTTAAATAGTATCCAATGAGAAAACCCCACTTAGTTGAAATCGAATTTGAAATAAATCAATAGTTTAAATACTGATAACGTTTTTTCATCTTGTTGAAAGTCTACTTATTGACAGAAAACCTACATACTATAGATGGAAACAAATAGATATAGTATAAGTTGACAGAAATATGAAATCCAAAACTAAATTCTTGTTCTAAGTCAAATCAATTGATGTCAAGTACTCCCATATTACAAGACAGTTACATTCGATTAAACATATCAATCAATTTAAACAACCAATTGCCTTGGCTGCACTACCTATTGAATTCTCCAATCTAAACAGTTCAGTAGTATACTGCTTGATTATTCAAGAATTAGGTCAGCATGCTGACTGTGACGTTACCTGTTGCATAATCCACTTCCTTTGTCTAAGCTCACGGCTGTCATGGTTCAGTGCACCCTTGTGTAAACAATGTCACATCTTCAGCTGAAAATTGTTAAATAAAGGGAACTTAGTGACCCATCTATATACAGGTAGACACAATATAATAACTTGATGGCAATGAAAATTTAAAATTTCTTATAAAACACACCAATCAATGTAGTTTGTCAGTTAAAAACACTCATCAGTTCTACTGAGTGTGAAGCCAACTTTTCAGAAATGACTTATTCAGCTCTTTCACGGAAGTTTAAACACAGTTTATAAGAGCAATTTAAGTGATTTTGATGCAGTAATGGGGTACTTACTTTGGTATCCTTTACTGTAGAACTGCCTTTGAACCTTTTACTCAGCTGTGAAATTATATACAGTCGTTTATGATGATGGCGGCCATGTTTGTCTCCTTCATTAGTGACTGTCCTGTGTCCGGTCAGGCCAGGTGTCAAGCAGGAAGTGTTATGCAATCAGCCAGTTGAAGTGCAGAGGTTGTGATTAGAGGTTTTTGTCTAGCCTCATTAGGAGTGAAGTGAAATGTATTACTGTTGTAGAGATACGAAAAAGGTGATTGTATACTAACAGAAGTGTATTTGAAAGAGTTATGTTCAAGGATTGTGATAAAAAACGTATTCTTCTTAGTTTTTTTCGTAATGTTATATAACATTCCATGAAAATCTTTTGAAATAAAATATGGAAATACGTATCAAGACCAAGATATTAAGAATTTATTTTTCTATTAAATGGATGCTGATGCAAATATTAACCCAAATGTCAAATTGTTTGTTTCCTAAAGTAACTTGTTTACATCATTTTTGATCATGTTTAGTTAATAATTGATATAATTACAAATTAAATACGAAGATGAGTGAATAAGCTATCGAAATGATATTGAATCTATAAAAATAAAACCTTTACTATCAGGTTTTCTGTATGAGAAATTAATCTGATGATTCAAAAGAAGAAAAGAGGACATCAGCTCTGAATGTTGTGATAGACAACCCGACACAATCCGAGTTTACATTTAAAGGGCCACTCTGTGATTTTCATAACTTATAATTTACCTTTGATACTAAACTAAATGTCATATGTGGTGATATAAAATCAAAACATCTTAACTTTTAATGTCCAAATAACATATGTTTGACAAATACTGGTTTTCCATGAAAATGTAAAACAGCCTTATAAATGCACACAGTTATATAACCTGACAAATGCTATCAACTCCTAACTGCCTTTCTGGCTGTTTTAGATAAGTTTCCAAAATTACGTTTGACTGTTTGACGCGCGCCACTGTCCGGTTTTCGATCATAATTCCGACGTTTTTCCTTCATATTGTCACTGTAAAAAAACTACTAAGCTTTAAAATATGTATTTTTGGTAACAGTCGATACTATACGATCAAATGACCCATTGATTAAGTTTGGCATATATGATTCTAACAACTCACGGAGTGGCTCTATAAGAATAAAAGATCTACTAGTATTAGGGAAACTAATAAGCTATAGCGCTTACCAACAATGCCTATCTTACTGTATTTATAACGAGTCACACTAAGGTAATCAATCAAAAGTATTATTTGGCAAATGTGCATGCATTCCGGTTTTAAAACCGATTCTAAAAGACCAGAAATATTCAATGCAAATGTGCTTACGAAATCAATTAATTTTAAGAAACATTATTTCCTCCTTACTTATCAGTTAAGAGATTAACGTTAACTCAAAAGCTGTACAAATTAATCATAGAGTTTTATTTCTCTATGCCTACTTCAGCCGTGTTAATGTTTTCATTATTGATTGCAAGTAAAGAATAATACGTACTTAATTGCATCGATAGAAATCTAAAGTGAGTGCCTATACCCTTATATGCCTTGAAATAGCAGAGTTGAGTCCAAAAAATCCTGCTTTAGTGCATTTCAGTCATTTCCTAAGCAACCAAACTCATCTTCACGTTATTGACCCATGAGAATGTGAGAATTGATTATCTGATTTCTAATCTGAATTTTCAATCTGAAATAACATCAATTTGAGTAACTGTTGTCCATTACTAAACAAATGACCAAATCTGTTTGCAACTTATTGACTGATAAAGGAATTTAGCTAACAAGGTAACAATCAACAATCACGACTATTTATCGTGGTGGACAGTTGATACTTTTTCTCTTCATATTTCATTGGTCCATTAATAAATTGAAGGCACCGCCCATCTCCATTAATATAACCAATTACTGTTCATGTCAAAAACATTCACTTTAATCCTTTTGTATCTGTAGATGTAATGTAAATTTCTTATTACGACGATAACATTTATTCATATCAGAGTAAAGAAAGCCATCTATTCTAAGAAATTAAACATATAGAGAAAATGTGTGTTCATGTGTAAAATTTGGTGCATTGTTTTTATCTTGCCTATTAAGTCCTGACCGTTGATGTTAATGATTTGTTAACGATCATAATATGATGAAAAACAGTTTCACTCCTTCAAGAGGATTTGTTGTTAAACATGCCGCAAAGTAGCAGAAGTATTGCAACTTTGTAGATGTTTTATAAGGGTTAATCTTAAATCCAAAATCCTGAAATGAACAGTAATAGTATAGATACGCTCAACCATTGTATCTTTTTGGTTTCCATTCCGGAAATATATAAAACCTGAATGCCAAATGGATTCCAGTAGGAAACCAAGTTACTAAGTTTCCGTGGATGGATACCAAGTGGATGCCAGACTACTCAAACACATATGCTTTTGAAAAAACTAAATAATTTGTCAATCTATTCATTTTAAGTTCAAAACAAGATTAGAAACCAACATGAAACTTAACCTTATGGTTTCATGTTAGTTTCCGTTCAATGAAATCGTCATTTGCACTTTCCAGAAATGGAAACCAACTGGATACTCATGACCACAGTTTCATGTTTGTTTCCATATATGGATATATAACAAATCAAAGAATCCAAAATGGATTTTAGCTGGAAACCAAGTTACTTAGTTTCAGTGAATGGATACCAACTGGATACCCCAATTACCCACTTTCCTGTTGGTTTCCAGAATTCAGGAAACCAAGTCATTTTTGTAGTGGTGTTTAACCCATTAGTTGTACGTGGAAAGCTGTCACAGGAATCAGAAATGTGGTCAAGATAATGAAAATCCCTAATTACTTTCCTTCATGATCGTTTCCTCTTTCATCAATGCCGATTTTAATTAAAAATTCAGGAATGACCTGCCGGTACATAAAATCACGGTTATTAATTTGCCTGAGAATAAACCGACTAATTGTTATGGTCTCCTTGAGGGTTAAAGCTACAATACAAGAGAGTTGATTGTATTGGAATTCAAAACTGTCATTTTGAGATTTGACCTTAGTTGGTACAGAAAGGGTTCGATATTAGTGTGTTTGTTCTTTATGTAAGCTGCTAATTTATAGACAAAAGGTCATAATACTGTAGGCTAGAGAAACAGCTCAATATATCGCACTTAAAACATCATTACAAAAAGACAAACATGCAGAACCTCTAGAAGAAAATTATAACAAAATGCCAGAGTTACCAGCTGCAGATGAAGTTGAACAACACTTTTAAGTCATTACTATATACAAAGCATCAAATTCTTGTCCAAGTAAGATGTTTTAACAGCAAATGCGTTTAAACATAAATTTGTTCAAGAGATGAATGTAATTCAATACAATTGCACTAATCAATATATTCTCGCCTCTCATATTTACATAGATGTTAGATCTTTCTTCTAAATGGTGGACGGCTGCGGCTAGCTGCTGCTTGCAATTACCATGAAATGTAGAACACAATGTCATTTCAAAATATTTTTCACAAAATGATATATTTTTAATGTCAACAAATATGTGATGTTGATAACAGCTATATAGATATTGTAAAAAGTTTAAAAGGGCCTAAACGTGAATATACGCTTTCAAAACATGGTTTGTGAAGATTTTTCAAAGGCGAGAATGGTCTAGATTAACAAATTGCCATGCTTTTGATATGCATTGAAAATGCGCAATTCGAAGTCTCATTTGAAAAAAAAATTAATGAGCATAAAAAATAATAATTTACGTTTTAAAGACTTTTATTTCATGCAGTTCATGTGATGATTCTTTTGTAAATTCCGGGAAATTATGAAAGGATGAATTTAATGCTACTATTCGTACACATTTTGAGGACGTGTCAGAACTGAATTCTGAAATCATTGATGGATATTCGTTTAATACCATATTGTACATTAACAGATGTAAATAATGAAACATTATGAGATTCTGAGAAAATTTATTTGCGACTACTGTTAACAATGCACACAGTTTTTCATCGGAACTTGATAATAACTCTCTCCGTGTATGATGGTATCGCGATTTCAGAGTGATTTCATAAATGATTCATTCATGACCTTTGACTAGTTCTCATTTAAATACGTTTTTGATTTAGATTCATGAAATAAAATAATGATATTTCATTCACAAAATATAATATCACTCTATTTATTTGTTAATCTTATTGATTCAGAAAGTGAATGAAATTGTCACAGTTAAGTGAAATATGAATGAAAATCAATCTTAAAAAAAGAAAAAAATTTATGATGATATTTATGTTTAAGATTTGAAGTCCTGCCCAATGTCAAATAGTTAAGAAAACAGTCCATTTTATGACACGACAGTAAGAGCAGGAAATTTCCACACCTCACACTCAAATGGTACTAAAATTGATTGCCATTTAGTAAATGAGAACGTAGTTTAGCCTTCTCCGCAGTTTAACAACGTACATGATCTGAGAATAGATTTTTAATATTTTGCCGCGCAAATGAACAACCTACACAAAATCGTGGCTTCCATTTAACTTACTTCTACGTAGTAACAACCTATTTGGTACAATTGTTCGTGACAAAGCCTTCTATCTAAAATCGTCATAAAGTTCTTACTTTTGCTGCCTCATCCATTATAAAATTTGTCACATTTCTAACTCAAGATGTACTGCAAATCTCTGATGATGATGCATCAACTATACCATTAATAATAATCATTTTTTATTCTATTCTTTTTTTAATTAAACGCAAACATTTTTACGTCAAAACGGTTGGCCTTTGTGACTTTATACTATGGATATGGTATTCGAAGGAAGGCGGCCACATGAAAAAAGCGGCAGACTTGGACTTAGACATCCTCTCCCAACGTAGGTAGCTCCGTCATAAATTCCTATACAACCTCTGTCTTGATAAGAGCTCTTCTCGAACTTCCGGCAGTTTCCCCAGGCGGCGCAATATAGCAACTTTAACTACCTGGCTATATTTCAGCCAATGAAAACACCGAATGCATGAATAACATATTTGTTTGTCACACAGGCCTATGCAATGATGCAGTCGCTAATTTCATAAATGAAAATATAGTAAATATGACGTATCAATTCGCGAGTATTCGCCTTAGATAATTTTCGGATATACATTGTCATTTAACATAGCGTAAGTTTTTAAATCAACCAAACAGAATCGAGAATGCAACGAGGTTATTTTGCAATCAAGACTGAGGCTATAGCTATTCAATTGTCGTTGTTATTTAAAAATATACACTGTTGTGTGGTTTACATAATCAATGGCCGCAATTGATTCATTTTGGGCATTTAAAATCAGTGACGTGTAGTTTGTCCCGCTTTTACGAGACAAGCTACCACAATGATTAAAAGGAGAACTATGTATGAAAAATTTAAAGTTATTTTAAAACTTAATAATTACTTTTATAGAAATCAACAAGAGTTAAAAAGCATTTTCAATTTTTATTTTAAGGCAGGATGCATTATTCAGATGTGAAATTATTTATCATATTTAATTAATGTGTATTATAAAGTAGGTCGAAAACAGTTTTATTTGTACCCATAAATGATAAATAAACGCAGGATGGATTACTCAAATTATTGTAACAGTGTCCAGTGTCAGTGCTCAATGTATACTCCTAAAAAATGTATAGACTTGAACAAAAAAGTTAGGCCGTTTGTCGTAAATGTTTTGAAATACTGATTACATCAAAATCGAACCCCCTATCACTTCATAATGACTATGTCAGAGAATGAATTCAAGCCTGTCTATTACCTAGGAAACTGACTTAAATGGCGATGATGTACAGTTGGCAATATTCAATAGGTCATTCAAACATGTTAAGTCTTCCTCTTGGTAAAGTTATATTTTTCAGTAGGTGAGAAATGGCGTTTGCGGAACGTCTCACAAGATGTATGTATGTAGACACCAAATGCATTTGTCAAAATAAGATCCAGCCTAAGAAAGCATTCTACACAGAAATGTATACAGGCTTTTGGGATGTACTGTCTACGCTATGTCATTACTGAGAGATTCTTGAAACGATTACTTATTGGCAGTTCCATGAAGAAACTTTGATGTACGTTTTATTTTTCAGTTATCATTTTAAATGAAAGTGAAGAGTTTCGAAATTATCTGAGGACACCATGACGTCTATTAAGCTTCTATTTGTAGCTTTAGCTAATGGCATGTGCTTTTTACTATATAATTTTAAATTTGATGACCAAAAACAATTGTTTTATGAACAAACATATTTTGTGGCTTTAGCTCATGGCAAGTGTTTTCAAAACTTTTTTTTGATGACGAAAAACGAACATACTTTTTAATATGAATTAAAAAGTTTTCAAAATATAGAAAATTTCACCCGTGTTTTCTGTCAAAGTTACATTACACGCATTGACATGTGACACTTTAATAAAGGAAATTGTTTGATCTATAAATATGTCGTTCCTTCAAAATAGGAAAACCAACTCAATTGAAAAAGTTAATTTTCAGAATGCATCAAATATTGGAATAAAGATATGTAAATGATTTTTATCCCGTGCTTACATTTATAAATTTCAGCTTGGATATCATCATTGATGTTCTTACCCCATGAAAACATCTGTGCTACAATTCAGCTCTGTTGAGTGTCATGAACAAGACACAAATACTTCTTAACAAAAACAGTATATGTTTTAATTTTTAAATGATTGAACACATTTCCTCAAACTCCTTAAATAGATCAGGATAAAGACACTAACATTTTTTCAGCTTTTTTTATATTTCGATGACGAAGAAATGAGAAGTTCTATTAAAGATTGTTATATAATGATAGAGCCGGTGCACTTAAAATCAAGTTCATCTGTGTCACTTCATATTATACATTTTTTGAGTTCAAGTGACATACTTTTGATATAAATATCCTGGTTTCAAGAAAATTCATTGTTGAAACCTTCCTGTCACACGATTGATCTGTTATCTATTCTATTACTTCTTCAACATTCCAGACTGTCTTTCCTTTCAAACTATGATGTTACTTTTTGATGATGCACAACGCCTTAGAAAAAGTATGTGAGATTTGCCCGAAGACACTTGTTTAAGGAGGGAGTCTAAATCTATGAAATGTAGGATATACCATGAAACTCGACTGTGTATTACCACGTTTTTTTCTTCATGTGATATTGTCTTATAAAAAGGATTAAAATAAGTCTCAATAAAGCGGAAGTCATCATTTCACGAAACTGATAGCAATTCCTTTCTAAACTTTTAGCTAAAAGATAATCCAGTTGATTAAACACAGGATATTTATAGCGAATTTGTGTAAATGAATATTGGGAATATACATAATTTAACCATATAACTTTTACGCCCTGTGTTTATACCATGTTATTAATGTCCCTTTGTACCGCTGTTCTGGTTCTGACACTTGGCAGGTCAAGCTGACATGCACATGTCAAGGATAAACTTATATCATCATACTTTGTCTCCCGGGTCTATCAGGAACAAGAATAACAACTACTTTATCACTTTACTTCCTGTTTGGTGCCATATCTAGGTTAATTGACA
This sequence comes from Phorcus lineatus, assembly GCA_921293015.1. NCBI lineage: Eukaryota > Metazoa > Mollusca > Gastropoda > Trochida > Trochidae > Phorcus > Phorcus lineatus. The sequence goes on from OV121088.1 coordinate 39,952,618, forward strand.
GCTTTCATAAATATAATCTCTCAGTTAAAGCTATAGCTCGAGGCTAATTCTACGTAATGTATTGTAATAAATGGTGGGTTCCAACTGAAAAGTAGTTGGTTTTCATCGTTTTATGTCAATTTAACATTGCTGAAGCAATGAAAGTGAGTAAGTCCAAAATCGTAAAGTGATGAAAGTTATCACCTTTTTTCTAAAAATTTGTTTTCTTTTTTTTAAGCATTAGAAACATACTTGATTCATAAAAAGTATGTTAAAGGCACCACACGTAATGTTCGATGTCAATTTCTGCTCATTGATACTGACTCAAGCCAAATGCTCAACAATTAAGAGTATACCTTCATGTTAACGGGGGAAGTTTTTGAAAATATTTTAAGACCCAATTACGCTGAATCGAATACTTAGAATCCTATTGCACCTCCCTTTTTTAAGCCGTTTTTTTATATCTAGGTGTGTACTTAAACACCCTGAATTTAAAGTTTGTCATCAACCCACTAACATGTACAAGGTACTGCGTGACCTTTGAAAGAAGACTTTGGCTTAAAATCAGATTATAACTTATCATTAGAAATTCTAATACAATTAAAATATTATGTTTATTTTATGTTATAACTGTGTCTGTACCAGTCAACCTTACATTGTTACGCCAGATTATATACAAAGCTTAACTGATCGCTATAGCTATCAATGAACCCACAAGAACTTTAAATCTAAAACATTTTGCTCTGCCCAAAAAGAAAACACGCGATGTGGGGCCAACATGTATATGTCAACAGTATACTAAGTTTTAGATTTAATTGTTCAATAAGCACCAGATTCTGTTAATTACTTTGGATTGGACGCCACTGGGAATGGTACTAAGTGTGCGACCTCGGTTGAATATGTTTCATTGCGATAAAAATAAAACTTAATTCACGGATTAACATATACATATACATGGCCCTTATACACAGATACAAACAGTTTCTTTTATCGTGTAAAATTCGGCGTCCATCACTGAGTGACAAAACATTAGTTATTTATCATAAACATATTTTGAAAGAAAGATTGGGGAGGGACATAATTCTAATCAAATGATACATGTTCGATAATTTTATATCTGCCTATCAAACTTCAGAAAAACATTATCTAACTGTAATTAGAAACACTTTTCTCATCTCTAAAAGTATATCAAATAGACATTAATCAAATTAACCGGTGCTTTGCTTATCATGGAACGGTATATAAGTGATATCAAAACCTTGTAACAACGTCACTAGCATTTGTCCAAGTGGGCAAGCGTTAGACTAAACCAACTATCCTACTATAGAAGCATCTACGTTACACAGAACAAAACTCGTGAAAATGACCATGTAAGTCCTGTATTTATCATAGGATAGTGAGAATTGTTCTTTTTTTTTGTGGGTTTTTAAGTCGTCATACATTAAGGGGTAACAATTCATGCTGTCTGAGCTTCAGTATTTGTCTCTTTCGTTGTCTACCAAATATTTTATTTACAGTATTGAAAATATATAGGTTGAATCATTTTTTCTCATCAAGAGCTTTTTGGAAACGAATATTTCCAACACAATACAAAAAGAGTGAGCAAATGTTAGTTGTTTTTTAAATGTTATTCCCTTCTAAAATCTTCGATTGAAAACGAACGGATGAAGAAAAAGAAACTTTGCAGCAATTACGCATTGGCACGCAAGATAAAATGTCCTAATTAATTCTAACTTTCATTTTGCAATTACAATTATTTCCGAGAGCACTGATCCATTTTGAATGCTTTAACTTATAAAACATAAAATACAAAAAGAGCCATCTTGGGTCTTTTAAACCAAATAGTACTGTAGCGCACGTACATGCGTAATCTCAGCTAACCAATCACAATGCGTGCGGCAAAAGCATTCGGTATCAGTACATGTAGCTGGGGGCAAATAACTCCCATTTACCATTCGTTAACCTTGATCGCCGCTATCCTTTTTTTAAACGCGATGATGTGATTGGTTCGCTAGTGACTAGGTTTTGTCTGCGCTTAACTGGTGTCACCAATACACAATTTACCTGCAATAATTAAGGGAAATCAAGACAACCAAAGAGATTAGGTGATGTCAAAATTCGTAAGTGTCGTTTGTGCACGAAACTGAAAATAGTGATTGCTGTTAGAAATGTATAAAGATTTTAAATATATCTTAATTAAGAACAAAGGATAAACTACTTTATGAATGTAAAGAACTCCAACGATCTTTAACACTGTGAAGGTTTGCTCCTGCCGTTCTTTGATCATAAGAACGTTAGAACATTTTTAATATTTACGACGGCAAGTAAATAAGTTCATAGCAGTGAGTATTGATATACCTTGAATTAAGGCATCATCGTTGATGTCATTATTGAGATGAGCAATCTGACGACAGTTTACAGACATTAACAACCCTTCCCGATCATTCCTTTGATATTTACAGCCTGTTGAACAGAGGTTCCCTCTTGTAATCATGGAAAGTTCTAAAACAGAGAATCGTGCTGTTATAAAGTTTCTGACGAAAGAAGCTGTGAATTCGACCGAAATACATACATGTTGTAAACACATGAGCATTGTGTATGGAAAAGAAGTCCCTCAAAATTTTACTGTTGCAAAATGGTCAGCTAAGTTTAAGCGAGGTCGCATCTCCTTGGACAGTGACCCACGGTCAGGAAGGGCTGTTGAAGCCATTACAGATGGTATGGTTGCACAGGTGCAGGGCGTCATCATGTCTTATCGTAGAATGAAGGTGGACGAGATATCTTCAGACTGTGGCATTTTTCAGTGTTTCTCAAGTATTTGCATCGTAATATATGAGCATTTGCACATGTCTTTGGTGGCTATTTTTCATTATTTTCCATTTTATTTTGTTTGAAAATAATCTACTTTTGATGGATGCATATTCAAATATTTTTTCACTGTGAGATATAAGATTTTCATTTATTCCAACTTTTTGTGATGACATCAGCGTATGTTGTATTCGTTTAATGACACATATTCCTCTCACTCTGTCAAACGTTCCCTCAAGCGCTTGAATTGAAGATTAAAATTGACTAGAATTAGATGGAAGGAATTTTTCTTATAAGACGTATTCTAATCTTAAAACCAGATTTGAAATTGGTCGTCTTGTTGATAGCCACATACAATGTCCAGGCCAAGGTGTTGAACCATATGAACTTCTGTTTTATACCCACTAACTCTATAATAGAATGTACCTCAGTACTCTATGATAATCTTTTTGTATAATTTTTTTTCTTTGGCATTTACATGAACTCTTTCACCTGGTACTTGGCGACCTTTTAAGATAACTATTAATCAGATTATATTATATCTTTTGAAAGTAGACTTTTTTGTTCACTACTTTTATGCATTTTCATTTTATTTCAAAACAGATTAGCAAGAAAATCTTATTTCTCAAACATCAATATGTAACGTTCGCATGACAAGGACGTATGACTAGTAATTATCATCATATCTCTCATTTTAATCAAATCTAAAGAAATCTGATTCCAAATATGATCCGTGTAAGTGTTAGTTATCTTATCCAGATAGGAAACGGATATACATCAATCAATTCTGCTTTTCTCTTGTAACTGTTTCATTGTGATAATTTTCGAATCATTATTGTTTGTGTTGTCTATTTCCAAATAACAGGTTTTCATAATACATAAATATGCAAAAAATAGTTATTTTCAATATCAACTGTAAGTTCATTAACTTAACAAGACAGTGAAAGACTGGCATTACTGACTTTTGAGAAAGTGTTCCAAACGCTGTATAAGGTTATTGAAAGGTTAGATATATCGCAACCCTTGCGCTACAGAAAATCTCCAAAGTGGGCAATTTAAATGAAGAAATATTCATCATGTCAATCAAAAGCTTAATGACTGAAGATGAGCGATTGTAGAGAAAAACAAATATAAAACTCAATTTTAAAGTGAACATGTGATGTCTGAGCTCAATAACGATCTATTTTCCTGTTCAATCATAACTTCTTTCCCCAGTATGGAGAGAATAATTGATTTGTAAATGTAAAAATCTTTATTTTCGATCATTATTGCATATTAAGAATATGTTTTAAATATCCCGAACACTAGACACACAGAGGATTATTTTGATTGATTATTTTATCCTCTTTCAAAAACAGGTGAAGCAAAACAACGTTCCTTACATTTGCATAGACGCACGCTATATAAACTATCCCATTATTATTTCTGATTTATTTCAACTCAAATAATAATTTGTGCAGTTAAAGAATGGGGCATAGCCATTTAAATCCTAAAATGATTAAATCTTTTTCGTTTTTCATTTGTATTATCTTTTTCCACCTCATTTTCCTTCCCAATGAACATATTTAAAGATTTGTGCAATATAGTATATAATATAAATTTACTCAATATATAACCGATGTTGATATCATTTTGCAATTGAACTACTTCTGAAACTAAGGTTAACTATGCTTACATCAGGATTTTATAGGTTTTCAAATCGAGTATCACTATCCGAAAACCTATGCGGAATATTTCCTAACTACTACATAGCACGACGATTTTGCAGTAATGCTGCATGAACTAAGACAGGATGAACGAAACGTGAAGCGCTACGTCCTTATAACTCAAAGTGAAATATTAGAATGATACTCAAAAGATCATCAAGTACATTGAACCTTTTAAGTCATTTTATGTTTGCTTATCTACTGTAAAGGTAAATAAGCCTCTCATTGAACTGCAGATATTAATTACTACATCCACTTTCTCCATTATCAAAACAATATTTAAAGACATATCAACAGGGCTCAGACAATATTTACAATGAGTGTCTAGTCTGTGTCTATTATTTTTTTCTATTAATTAAGATATTACTTCTAAAACGAGTTCACATGTTCGGGTAAGCTGAATCTATTTCCCCATCAAAAATGAGTAAAAGGTGTCCACACTAAAATTACCGCCAGCAGTTTTAAATTGATAATTATACTTTCATCCCCGATTACGGATTATCAGGTTGATAAATGAGGTGTTCGACTTTCTGAAAAAAATGCATTAGGCATAAACATATATTTTTGAAGAAATAAATTTTACAAAAAACGTTGCTGCTGTCCCGATAAGAAAACAGAAATCCTGTCTGGTGTAATGACAAGAAGATGAAACTATTACACCTTCAGGTGATTTTCTCTCATCAATTCAATAGGTTAACTCGTAAGAGCAGCTGAGTGGGCGCTTGATTTTGCCAACTATAACTTGCTGGCATTAGTGAGGGTTATGCAATTCGAGCTGATAATAAGAATAAGCTTTGAGTTTAAATTGGAGTCAAGTGTTTCAATACATTGTTCGAATCGGACGAAATAATAGAAATGGATGAGAGAATAAAGAGATATTTTGAAGACTGTTTCTTATATGACATTGCTCATATTATTCAATATAATATTGTTCAAATTGATAACGTTTGTAACCGGTTAACCAGATCAACTGGTTTTGTAATATTGTCTATCGATTCTTGTGTGATAGGTTTTTATAAAAATTCTGCCTTTAGTTTTGTTCTCTGCAAAGTCAAATTGCATAAAAGGTATCCCTATACATTATGTTATGAAGAATGTTACACAAAAGTTTTACAATATTCACTGTGGACAATCATAATGATCTAAAATGATAAATTATTTAAAAAAATAACTCCTTATAAAGCTCTCTATTCAAAGTACACACATGACTCCAAACTAAAATGTTTACAGAAAATGTCCCCTTTGAAAAATTCATGTTTGTGATGATATAACTATATATTGATATCAAATCGCTATGCATCATGAATCAATTATCTTATGTTTTAAGTATCATAAATTGTATATGAAACCTTGGAAATCAAAAAGGCAATACAAAATCATATAAACGATGCTTGCTTCTAACACTGTCGAATTAAAATGTTTTCTTAAGACATGTGCATTATGTTCAAGATTCCTATTATTATTATTTCAATATCTTTAAACATGTTAACAGCATGTGTTGAAATAGTAAACAGTCAAAAATGGCTTTCACTCTTTGATTTAAAGTTTGTAAATTAATTTATCTTCTCACAGTTACAATATGAAAGTGAAATTAAAACATAAAACCTCGGGGACAATTTTATGTCCTATTAGCTACTCTATATATTCTGTCTCACAACTGGACTCCCACTCAGTCAAACAGAAAGTAACATCTTCCTCTATCACATCATTTATCCAGTGACACGCAACACATCACTAACTACAGAGAAGTTAGTTCTGATAAAAACGAAACGCTTGGCTTGAGATCCCTCTCAAGGTAAGTACCCATACACGTTTTACGAGTGTTAAACCGCAGATCTGATAGGAAATTATTTCCTTCCTTGTAGGATTTTTGCTGCTTAAGTAAGTCAATTATTGTTATGTCTATCATTTTGATATCTTATCGGTTACGAGCTTGATGATGATTGATGATTGTGTTAACTGCAGCTCAATATGTAGTTAAGATTTAGTTTATCGTCGTTTAAATATTCATTTAGTAATTTCATTAATGAATTGAAAAAATCTACAGGATAATAAAGCTTATTGTAAAAACGATTTTTCTCTCAAGGTGTGATTGAAATATAACTTAGTGTAATAGAGTATATTTGAAATATGCACTGCTCATCTAATGTTCATCAATCTATGGCTTGATGTATAAGTTGACTGAAAGCACGTGTTAGAAAAATACTCGTTTTGATTATAAGTAATTAGTTACTGTAAAAGGTTCGACATGTTCATGCAGTTTTCATTACAGTAGAGACATATATGATTCATAAAATCATATAAGCATTTTAATAAATTAGATTTCTGCAAATTGTGTAATTCAGTAAAATGATTGAATGTTGTTGTATACAAAAATATTACTTGTTTTCATGAGACGTAACGTGTTTGATTTCAGGCAACATTTCTGGTAATTAAACTTGGCGTCGTTAATTAAGCCTTCATCCTTTTTAAGACAAATTAATAAAATTATCTAGTTGAATGAACCTACTTGTTGCCAAAGGTCTACCCGTGAACGTACCAAATATGAAAAGTAAAAACACATGCTAAGTTTGAGGAAAATATGATAATATTATTAATGAGCTCTGAGGTCGACGTCTGCCGATTCGGCTCGCCAATCATATCATGTACGCCTCTTTAGGTGGCATCGAGATTGCGCTATCCCGAGATTCTAGTAATTGCATCGCCAAAGCTTGTGACAGACGCATTCCTCATTGATTAAATCGCCTTTTTATGTTCTCTCTGCATTTGAAGAAGTTAAACATAAGCTATTTCAGCTGGTAAATTCTGTATGTTCTACGTCACGGCTATAATTTACTTACACCTCATCCCGAAGAGATCAGTGCAATTATTATGACCATCTACAATTATTGCCAATGAAATTATGTTGCTAAATTGTAATTTTTTCAACAATCAAAAGTAACAAGCAAAAAATCATAATTGCGCCATTATTTTGCATTGATCTCATTTTAAGTACAAGTAAATATACGAGAGTAAATACCAGTCGATATATGAGCAAACATTCAATTCGGTACATTTCAAATGTTTTTAATTGTTTTATATGTTATTAGAACGTGGATCTAATATAATTAGCATTTAGCATTTTACATAACATTATGTTTCATTTTGAAGAAGCGTTAATTTCTTTTTCAGGGCCTATATTTTCGAGCTCTCTTCATACGTTCAGTTCTTTAGAAACATCCTCCCAACTGTTGAAATGTATTCATATGACAACATGATTAAAATTGAACAGCATAAACCGTTCTAATTACTAGCCATGAAGTGGCAGACATGTGAACTGTAATTGTCTTTGGTAATTTATCCCTCAATTCTCCAGATATAAAAGAACTCAAATCTCTTCTCTTGAAAATGCATACCGGGTTTAGTAGACTTCGGGTGTGGAACCGAATGCAGCAATGAGCTTGATGACTAAAGGTACAAGCATTTTTATTATTGCAGAGATTGTGATCCAAAATAAAACAATGTGACATTGTTAGTCGACATTGATTCTAATAAATTGTGGCTTGAATTCGTTTAAATTTGTAACCTAATGGCATCTCTCTATATGTCCACTTGGTATGTAGCGGCTTATGGAACTCACTCTTGATTTCCTTTGTCTAATGTAACACCATTTACTTCATTTCATTACATGTTTCAAATTTAGTGATGTATTTTTCATCATAAAAAAACAAATTTTAGAATATTTCCCTTCTACAACGTCATGGTTGACAGAGATGAAAGGAGATATCAAGGATATTCAAATGGAGAGTGTCCTGGATGCAAATATCTATCTATGGGGATGACAGAGTTGTGTGAGAAGGTTTATAAATTCTTGTTCAGTCAATACATACTTTGTCCTGGGAAACGTGTTCATTGGAAATTCTGAAAATGATTGATGATTGGAATTCACAATACTAATATGCTAAGAGGATTGCTCTATTATTGTCTCGATAAGAAGATGTCTCATATATATCATTAATATAAGTTTCACTTGTAATTATGAGAAGTCAATATAAAACAGAATCAAATGGTTGTGAAATTGATTTTATTTTTTAATAAAATCTCACCAGACCTCGATGCACATTGCCCAATTGGTGTGAGTTATAAATGTTCAAATGCTGCTGTACTTGCTGAGTGAATAATACACATGAAGCAGATGTTTATATATAAAATGATGTCATAAGCTCATATTGTTGCAATCTCTGATCATCAAGTTTACAGTTCACTAAAAGTTGAGGATTTCATGATTTTTAAAACTTTCAATTTCAAATTTTTAAGGTTAGCAATATTTTACGTCTGTTTTTTTTTGAAAATTCATTATAACATTGATAGTTCCTTCATAGTAGCAACTGAATGTTTAATAAAAATTCATTTAGATTAGAAATAGTTATCCATTAGTTCCTTAGTTGTATCCTTAAATATTAATTAACATTCTTCCAAAGTTTCTTGTTTTAGCTTATCATTTAATGAAGCACGTGTTACTTGTTTTATAAGTCAGGAGGTGTCATCTAATCGCATGTACCAGTAACATGTGGTCAAACTCATAAACATAAATGTCAGGTTTATCGACACACGTCATATCGCCGGATTCATGCGAAACTGCAAAAGATACATATTCTTTTTTTAATGAGCTTAACAAAAAAATCTGAAGATATATCAAATTCTTCAGCGGTCGAAATATAACAGTGTTTTAAATATCTAACTTCTAATTGTTTCAATTTTCTTCTTATGATTGGTGTTATCTTTTCAGAGAATTCAAAATAATTGTTATTTTAGAAATATCATTTGAAATCATGGTATAGTCTGATAGTTTTGTCACGTGTGTTTAAATCTTATCTGAAACTGGTCAAGCACTTTTAACATGACTTTAAAGTTTTTGAGGAAAAAGAATAATTTGATGTGCAAAAATAGACAATTTCCTTTCTTGCATGACATGGTTCTATACAGTCGGGTTTACCACAACTTCAAAGAGATTTTTAATTGGAGGAAAACTATCCCGCTTTTATGGTCTCAATTTTTAGAATGATAAAGCCTTCAGAAAATATCACAAAACCCTACGCAACTATTTCGCAATCTCCATGGCTTTTTCAAAGTTAAAATTTTTTAGTTTAAGTATCATGAGTAAACATGAGTATTGTGAGATAAGACATACCTTTTAAAAAAATATTTCTGTTATCACATAGGTTGAACTTTGACAAAAGAGGGAGAAGATATAAAACTACATAGTCTTAAATATGAGTATTGTGAGTTAACAAGAGTATAATGAGATAACATGAGTGTTTTGAGTTAACATGAGTATTGCGAGTAAATATGAGTATTGTGAGTAAACATGAGTATTGTGATTGAACATGAGTATTGTGAGATAACATGAGTGTTTTGACTTAACATGAATATTGTGAGTTAACATGAGTATTGTGAGTTAACATGAGTATTGTGAGATAAAATAAGTGTTTTGAGTTAACATAGGTATTGTGAGTAAATATGAGTATTTTGAGTTAACATGAGTATTTTATGTTAACATGAGTACGGTGATTTAACATTAATATTGTGAGTAAACAAGAGTATTGTGAGATAACATGAGTATTGTGAGTAAACATGAGTATTGTGAGTTAACAAGAGTATTGTGAGTTAACATGAGTATTAAGAGTGAACATGAGTATTGCGAGTTAACATAAGTATTGTGAGTAAACATGAGTATTGTGAGTTAACATGAATATTGTGAGATAAAATAAGTGTTTTGAGTTAACATAAGTATTGTGAGTAAATATGAGTATTTTGAGTTAACATGAGTATTTTATGTTAACATGAGTACGGTGATTTAACATTAATATTGTGAGTAAACAAGAGTATTGTGAGATAACATGAGTATTGTGAGTAAACATGAGTATTGTGAGATAACATGAGTATTGTGAGTAAACATGAGTATTGTGAGTTAACAAGAGTATTGTGAGTTAACATGAGTATTAAGAGTGAACATGAGTATTGCGAGTTAACATAAGTATTGTGAGATAACATGAGTGTTTTGAGTTAACAAGAGTATGGTGAGTTAACAAGAGTATTGTGAGATAACATGAGTATTGTGAATAAACATGAGTATTGTGAGTTAACAAGAGTATTGTGAGTTAACATGAGTATTGTGAGATAACATGAGTATTGTGAGATAACATGAGTATCGTGAGTTACCATGAGTGTTCTTATGAGTGTGAAAATTGTATTTGAATAATTTATGTCATTCACAAAGAGTTTAAAGTTTAGAATTTATAAAAAGTTTCTATTAATGAAATCCAAAAGCATGATTTAGCTTCATTGAGACATTTCAGAACAGTTTTGTTAACCATTTTATTTACAAACTCCTTATTTTTGTTTCTCGTTAATACATAATTCATTATTCCATTACTTTGTGGTCTGGGAGCTTACCCTGAGACCCATGCCACGGTAGAGTTAAACATGTCGACCAGATTTTAGTCGTTCTAAAAACTGACATCTTCCTCTCACTGTGCCTTTCTTTCCGTCTTGTCCTCAAACTTTCGATCCCTTTTCCCCCTGGTCTATTCAGTCTCCTAAGAATATCTTCATCCATGTATTTAGTTACTGAAACATTGTCGAAAGCCATCCTACTAAATCAGCACCTTCCTAATACCCTTATCTCTGTGGGGCTAAATCCACCGTTTTGCTGGCGGCTTGATATTCGTGGCTATGCTCACCTGTTAGTTGTTCAGCCATTGAAATGTCGTTGATTGAGGAGCTTGAAGCTACTAGCTTGGACTCAACGGATTTTTCCACCCGGGTTGTGCCGCTGTTGCTGAGTGCGAGTTGTTTCATTGGCTGGTTAGATATCTAGCTATACGAGGGTTTTTACTTGAAAGAGATCAGGGTATTTGGGAGGAGAGAGCGGATTCATATACGCTGATTTAGCAGACAGGTCGAAAGCATGTAAATGTAAAGACTTGATTCACAAGGTTTGGAGTTTTAAGCTTATTTCTTCTGTGGAAAAATGACAAGAATCGTTAATTTGTCATGGTGCCAATTTATTAGATTCTTTATATGTTTTTATGTTATTCTAAGTTTATTTAAAAATTCTAGGTCACTGATTCGTTTATGGACGTCATCACTTTATCTCAATTACAGCAAGTGTTGGGATATCAACACCTGCATCTGCAAATGGCCGCAAACACTTATCTCAACAATATTAGACTATTTTTTGTAAATCAATATGCATCAACGCAAAACAACTAACCTATTTCATGTATTATGTATTCTTGCGAGACCAATTTTCTTGTCTTTCATCGTACATTTCAAAGAACCTTTTAATTTGTGATCAAACACTTTTTGTTCTATATTGAATCTCCTTACGTACATTTATTGAATAATTTGTATCACACTTATTTCATCCTTTGATATTGAAAAAAAGATTATGTCGATAGATTCTTTTCACATGGTATACAAAGGACAATATCAGGATAATATAACTTGAAAATAATATTCAAAAAACCGTAATCCCACACAATGAAAAATGGCTGATGTGCTGTCAGCAATAATGTAGTCAATTGTCAACGCTTTGGCAAATAATGTTGTTATTCATCAAAGTTATTACAGCATTAATTAAATAAGGTAAAAGTGAACCATAATTTTAGATGCTGATCATTAATATCATTGTTCAGAACGGAAACTCCTTCTATGTTGCTCTCTCTCAATGACGCTTGGCAAGAATATGTTATAATCAAATCTGGAGTAGTAATTTAACAGTATAGTTTGTGTGTGCATTTGCACTTGAAAAGAATTAGAGTGTACATGAAATTCTTGAGACGAGGATATCACCTTAAGTACCTTCGTTAAAATCAGTACCTCGCATCAGGACATTTAGGTAACCCTATTAGTCTTGTGCAAAATGCAATAATGTAATAAACGGAAACTGTTTTTCAGATATCTGCATCAATATAATCTATTGTACACTTGGGGATTGTTGGATGAGGTTACTTGTAGTGGGTTTCTGATAACACAATCAATTTCAAAATGCATTTAAGGGATATATTGCGTCCTGCAGATGTAGTTCGTAACCGGAGTCTGCATTTGGAAGCGTTTTTGTAACAGGTTTGTGGTTTGATCGTGTTCAGCATTTTAATACTATGGAGAAAAACTTAGTGTGCATGAAATTAAGAAATTTTCGGGATTGATAGCGAGTAAATTTGAAACCGAGCGCGTATAACGTGAGATTAATAACTACTTAATTTACAACATTTTGAAAGAAAGAAGATATCACTTCAGGTATTATAGTTGATAAGGTAAAATGTTAGCCCCAAAGATCTGAGGAGACAACTGTCGTATTTTGAGATCAAGACAGTATAAAACTATTTTGCGTTGGTACAGACACTACATCTATCATTCATGCTATTATATTTGCTTGCGCTCAAGGGGAGTTCTAAGTAACACGTTAATGCTTTGAAAAATGTAGCTCACCTCCCCTTTGTCATTCCATTTTCCATTAACTTTCTTTAAAAGTGCAAACTAATAGGTTGAGCACTGCGGATTAACTTACTTACTTAACTTACTTACTTATGCAGCACGGTTAGATTTCCCTGGAGATATATCCAAGCAACATGATGAGGCAACATCTAAAGACTTTGAACTATAACAGACTTAGCAAATTTCAAAATGTTTAATTCATTTCATTTCATAAACAAAGTTCCTTTGCTAATGATTTAAAATGATGAGATTGCAAAACAGCTGCAAAATATTGATCAAATACTTTTTGCAATGCTAATTAATAGAAAATATTATCAAGGTTTATGCAATTGGTTCACGAAGATGTCTGTGAGAGGTACATTATTGTTACTCCGTTATGACATATTAAGAGGCTCTTGCGTTTTGTCAAGGGACGCCAGCACACATAATTTGCCTTAGAATTGGGTAAAATAGATCATTGAGCTTTATCAGAATTAAAGACACATTGATATGGTGGGGAAAGTGTCTGCAAAACAACAAAAAGATTAAAATAAATACATTTGATTTAAAATGTTGATTTCGAATCTCCCTAACAAAAAGACATCATTCTGACTTTAATCTTCGAATATTATTATTTCATAAGTATCTTATATTTACAAATTTTTAGACTGACTGACCCATAAATGGAGCCTTAAGATTTTGACAATTGGGCTTTTATTTGTCATTTCTAAAGCTGATCGTACATCTTAATTTGGTTGATTTGGTGAATATGTGGTAAATGAATTTTTTTACAGATAACCAAAGACTTTAATGTTCTTTTTTAGTTTGTTTGAGTTTTGGTTATTTCAGGTAAGTTTTTTCTCGTTTTGTTCTACATAATAAAACAATATCTCATCTGCCGAGAGTCATGAGTGTATCTACTTTTATCCTGGTAATGCAATTCATCACTTGTATTAAGTCAACATCAAAATTATTTATCAGCATTCTGTGAATGATATCTCTGATATACGAGTAGTGACCTTTTCATGACCTTTGTAGATGACAATAGTATTTTGCCACGACCATCTGGTTTGATAATCTTTACTAACAGTATTTGTACGTATAAGTCAGCATCCCTTTTGTTGTATGGACAAAGAAAAACTACAATTAACCACTTGAAAATATCACAACCTTTCTGCACCTTAGCAATTAACTTTACAACTCTGTAGCAATATGGAATATACCTGAAAAAGGTCCTACCTAAGTTAAATTAACTCGTAAGCAATGGCCTACAGCGTTCGGTGAATAGTAATATGCTTAACACTGTGGGAGGTGTCTAGATGGTAAAGGATAACTCGGTTAATTCTCTTCATTGTGCTGTGCCACCTGTGTACAATGATAATACCATTAAGAGTACTTTGATAGTGCTTTATCCACATCACTCTGGGACGTGCTCTAAGCTCTCAACATTTATATAATTTCTATGTACATGAACGTTTGCATTCACAAATATTTTCTAAAAAGATGAGTTTTGGACGTTTTCTGGAGAGATGGAGAGGCTAAAGGATCGGATGATAGCGAGTTCGGAACTTCAAGAGAGTGAAAGCAGCATGAGAAAATGGATTTTTCACCAGGGTCTTGAGTTCGCACTTGGTAAGAACTAGCAAATAGTGCTCTCTGAACCGAAAGGAACTTACTGGCTAGAAAAGTTGAATCAAGTACAAAAGGTAGGCTAGGTCATAATTATTAATTGTCTTGTAGACAAACAGAAGAGTTTATTCAAACCTCTCTCCGATCCAACCGATGAATAATGAAAGTAAGGACTTTCAGGCAATATAATTATCTTTATCCAGAATTTTTCCCATAAAAGACACTTAACTGTCGGGTGTGATAAGCAACATTCGGAAAACTGACCTCTGCAAAATGGCACCTTAGAAGGCAGCATTCTTAGCCCCACCTTATTCAATATAATAGATGACGAACTTTGAAGAAGGCGGTGCCCTTTTGGTCCGCTGACATATCCTTCAACCTTCCACAAAACTACTCACTAAATAAAATCGACCAAATGACTACAAATTGCTAGATGGATGCACTTTCAAAAATAATTGCTGAGAATTCATGTAAAAAAACAGATTCAGCATGAAATATGTAATAATGTAATGAACAATTATATACATATTTTATAATTACTTGCATTCTAGTTTCATCGTACTACAAAAATGCTAATTAACGTCTGGTGGTTGTTACAGTTAATGTTCAATACAACTGTTCTGAGAAAAAAGAAAAAAGAATTCCCCAATGTTATCTGTGGCCAACAAGACATTTATATAGACATTCATAGTTTTTTTACCAGTCATGGATTTTAAGTGGAATGATTCTAAATAAATAAAAGGTTCCTATAGGAATAGAGATTGCTTGAATTCTTTACAATTCAGGATTGTTTAAGAATACAAAACTGAATGAAAAAATTTCCAAATTTACTCATGTGAAATGGTCTGTTTAACTTTAACTAAATTAATCATCCTCATTGAACAAGTTACAGGGAAGGTGTTATTGAGTCCAAAGTTGTTTTCGTCGTATCAAATAAAACGTTTATAAACAAATTGAAAATAAAAAGTACCTAAAATTTTGAATTACGGACATACACATATGAAGCCAATCTCATCCAGACAGTATTGTTTTGACAGAGAGACGGATTTTCCTGTGTTTGATGTTATAGTTCACAGAAACTTTGAAATTATACATAATGTTTTAATAGAATCTTCTACTACTACTACTTCTTCTTCTACCATGTCCATTGATTCATATCACGCCGATATCCTTCCTGGTTGCGTGTTACTTTGTTGAATAAATGTCTCGAATTAACGTCATCGATGTTAAACATGAGGACAATTATCACACTTTGATGGGGAATATTAGCATAATTGACAATGTTATAGGTTTGTTTTTAAAATCTATTATTCAGTGCGACGCTAAATGAAAAATGAACTGTCATTGTGAATTTGATAATTATTCATCATTTCCAACGACTCTTGTTATTCACATTGCAGTTGAGAGCATATTCTTAAATATATTGTTACCGATATCATTTACCTAAATTATCTAATGCTCTACAATAAGTTTGTCAAATATATACATAAAGCACCAGCAAAAATTAAACACCTAAGTATTATCAAAAATTATAATTAATAATAATATAAACCATAATTGATATATTCCTTGAAAAAAACTTTAGTATATCCTGATTAATCAGTGTATTTGTATCCGAGGACCTCAAACAATACTGTTTATTAACATTTCAATCAACACAAGGCATGAAATAAGATTCAGCATGACTGTACCTTTAATGCTGCTTACCTGTTGGAAACGATTTGAGCTCTCAGCTGCTCTTTCTTTGAGAGATCATGAAAATTGGGTAGGTAATTTGAAGAATAGTTTTTATACACGTGCACGTTGAAGTACCATTTCCGGATAGAGTAAACATGCATTTCGTGACTGATGCCGCCCTGGTAGAACTAGTAATACAATGTAAACTGTTGCTATCAATATTACTTCCTATGTTTACGGCAGCAAATGCTGAAAGCAATTAGTGATATCAGTGAACATTTTCACTCGCTCTTATTGGATCATGGAATGAATCCCTTTCATAGTGAAACAAATCGTTTACTTACGGTTTGAAAGTGATGTTTACTTATCTGCAAGGATACATCTAATTGTAGAAGGGGTCTTTCTTTTACACATAACATTTGACATGAAGTCATAACACTTTTGAACTATAAATGTTTTGATTATTTTAGATTTTTAACTTTTTTGTCTAAAATTCAAATCGTCTCACCAAACTTTCATAACTATCTCTTAAAGAGCCACTCTGTGAGTTGTTGGAGTCATATATGCCAAACTTAATCAATGGTGTCATTTGATCGCGAAGTATCGACTGTTACCAAAAAGAAACATTTTAAAGCCAAAGTGTTTTGTACAGTGACAATATGAAGGTAGAACGTCGCAATTATGATCGAAAACTGGACAGTGGCGCGCGTCAAATAGTCAAACGTAATTTTGGAGTCTTATCTAAAACAGTCAGGAGGGCAGTTAGGAGTTGAGAGTGTTTTTTAGGTTGTATAACTAGTATCAATGTAAATTGGACGTGATATCTACACCTCTGTGCATTTATAAGGCTGTTTTTAGATTTTCATGAAAAACCAGTTTATGTCATACATATGTCTTTTGGACATGAAAAATTAAGATGTTTTGATTTTATATCACCACATATGCCATTTAGGTTCGTATCAAAGGTAAATAATATTTCAAGAAAATCACGGAGTGGCTCTTTAAATGCCAAAATATTATCATTTTCTTGCTCCAAATGATAATTGGAAAACGGTAATATAAAAGTTAAAATATCTAAATTCTGAGTTCATTTTAAATGTGTATTAATACTATCAAACCGTGTTTGTCGTTATTTCTGCTGTAAAAAGGTTTCCGCGTTTGAGTCATTAGCGCGCCATTGTCCGGTTTTCGATCGTAAATCTCATAATAAACCGTTTTTTTGTCACTAAACTAAACTGATAAGCATTAGGATGCTGATATTCTGAAAATACCACAACATCTTCATAAAGTAACACCATTAATAAAGTTTGACATATTTGTATCCAACAACATACTCTGTGGCCCTTTAATGTCGCTATACTGAGCTAGCAAGCATTGATATTTTAATTTAGAAATAAGCCCTTCTTCCCGATGAAATAACATCATTATAAAGTTTGACATATTTGACTGCAACAACATACCCAGTGCTCTTTTAATATCTCGTCTATCACATGCAGAAGCATGTGTTAAGTGAGATAAGACTGTCAAGTTGCAGCCTGAAGCTTTCTCCCTTGTAATTTGGAGCCTGTATAGTTGACGTGTTATTATGTTATCAGATTTCTCCAAAGTATTTTTGTATTAGTTTGCTTGCATTTTTATATTGAAACCCAAATTCACAAGCTGATCGGGTGCGCAGTATGCTGAGTGCATATTACACAGAATGAGGAAAAACACTTAACTAGACAAGTATTTCATCATAAAATTTTTTTTAGATAATTAATAAGATTATTTCATAACATCTAGATAGTGATATGAATAGAGATTGTTACCCGAGGAAGTGTGTCATATGACTTTTACGAAACGAGTGTGAATTTTTTTATTACCCGAGCGAGAGCGAGGGTTATACACAAATTTGCACGAGTTTCGTAAAAGTCTTATAACACACTTCCGAGGATAATAATTTATTTATTACCGATAATATTCCATGTCAATCGCATGGAACTATTCAGAAAACGGCCTCCATCCTTTGCGATAGCCCGCTACCGTGACGTCATGAACAATGGTTTTATGACGTCACAGACGGCGAAATACGGTAACTCGCGCTTAGACAATCGTTGCTAGGCAAAAGTGATATGTGCACATGTGCACATGTCACCGCTTATGAATTACCATATGGGTAATAATTGACATTATATCACTATCTAGATGTATTTCGTCTCGCTCGGGTAATACAAAACGTCACACTCGTTTCGTAAAAGTCATATGACTCTCTTCCTCGGGTATTAATCTCTATTTATGTGACCATGTCTATTTTATGAAAAAGGTCCACCTCGGTAATAAGAGCTGATAAATCTTCATTGAGGGTTGAGGGGCTACAGTGTGAGATCAAAAGTAATACGCTTAACACAGTGGTCGTTGGCGTAATGGGAGCAGATAATTACGTTAACCCTCTTCAACTCGACGATCGAAGAGCCTCTTTAAGCGTTGTTGTGATAAGTGATATTTCTCAAAGTATTAAACTTTAATTGTATTATTATCTGAAACGTAATATCTTCTATGAAAAATATCTCAACTCTATTCCACCGTGTCTTTTGTTTTACACATCTACTTCTAACCTGCTTCATAATCTGTCCATAATGCACTTTGAATTGTAGATGGGGTGTTCAAGGAACCCAAGTCTGATATAAACTTCTCTTCTGATCTGTTGATACCATCCAATGTTATGGTTACTTTGAATTTGAATACTTGAAGTGTTATGGTTATCACGGATTTTAATAAAAGGAAATATGAGAGACTAAATTTGCTACCTCGGTTACAGTTAAACATTGTGAAAATATATCATCATTTTTGTCTCTAAGCACAACTATATATAGATGACAATATCTTTATTCTAAGATTCGCTACGTTTTGATATAGACATTCTCGCTAGACAAGGTTACAAGATCCTGTATCAAAATGTCGCAAATCTTAGATTTAAGAAGCTGTGATCCATAAATATTTGTACTGAGTTCTTTCAAACTTCTAAAATGCGACTCACAGAAGTAATTTTTATCTCGAACGCAAGTTTGTTGTAATAATAGATAATCAAACTTTAATGATAAGTGAAACAATATAACGATTATATTTGCGTTATTATCATTTGATGGCATCATCGATCAAAGTCAGCAAGGTACTTGATGATGCCGAGGATGATGATAATGATGATGATCAAAGTCAGCAAGGTACTTGATGATGCTGAGGAGGATGATGATAATGATGATGATCAAAGTCAGCAAGGTTCTTGATGATGATGATGATGATGACGATGATAAATGACAACGATGGCTTCTTATATAGCACCAGTGTCCATCCATGCTCATGGCGTATTATAACTATGCACAGGGAAAACAGACATATCTAAATAGAGTTTTAGTATTTAGTTAAAAGGAATGTCAACACGTTGGCGGTGTATCATAGTCAATAAACAGCTTTATATAATATTCCTACGTGTCGACAGCTGTCACGTATATAAGTCACGTTCACTCTGTCATGGCCAATCAAGCTTGGTTGTGTGTGTGTTGATTAATGTTTGGAAAGTATGATGATAGATATACGGTCTTGACGTAAGAGAAAGACGCCAGACAGACAGACAGACAGATATTTTATTCCAGTCTCACCTCGATACATATATACAGTGAAATATTTACATCGTGAAGAAAATAATAATTAAATATATCGAGCCACCCTCCATGGGGTTATGAGAGACTATAATATACAAGCATATAACATATAAAACACATCGGCAAACAATTAAAACATTTATAATAACTTATAAAAGCAATGGAACATAAGTTTTATAACATATAAAAGTAAATCAAGAGTATAAGGTATTAGAACGCTTGGATAAAATAAGATGGAAGGTTTTGGCAGCAGAATTTAAAATAACCGGATGTGAAAGTATAAGACCTACTTTTTCAGTATCACAGAGGTTTGTAAAATCTTCAATCTTGTTTTGGCATATATTTAAAAGTTCCTTTCTCTCTTCTTGATATTGAGGGCAAGTAAGTAGAGCATGGGTTTCATCTTCTATTAGGCCGACGCAGAAAGGGCAAGTCCTCTCGTCCAAAGGTGTGTTCGTATATCGACCTGTCTCCACTCTTAAAGGGGCCACTCCACTCCGAAACTGTGCAAGGGCTTTTCTATGGGATCTCTTCACATATGTGAAAACATACAATTCACAACCAAAGCCTTGTTTAATAGTTCTGTATAGTCTGAGCTTGTTTCCACCACATCCATTTTTGCTACTTTCTCGTGTCAGATCCGCCTCCCACTCCGCCAAAAACTGTAGAGAAACACTGTGCTGGACCTGCGTGATGACATGGCGACTATTGTAGCGGTTCTGTAGGGGTATGACATGCTGTAGTTTTAACTTCTGTAGCTTCTTGCGAACCTTTACTGTATGATTGTCTGATTTTCCTCTCAAACTCCAGTGGTGTGACCATACGAAAATTCTGTGTGTCAGTCTTGTAGGCTCCAAATCACGCAATCTCATGTATAGGCGCGACACACTCCCCCATTGCCGAACACACGATGGAGTCCACCCCATATCACCAATTACAGCGCTGTTCGGTGCATATTTTCGGAGGCCAAGGAAAAACCGCATAGCTCTATTTTGGACAGCCTCTACACAGGAAACATCATATGCACCCCAGAGGTTAGCCCCGTAGTCAAGGACAGACCAAACCATGGCGTCATATAGCTTGGTGAAGGTGGTATATTGCATCCCTCCGAGTTGCTTATATTTGGAGATCAATAGTCCAAGGGCTCTCGAGGCTGAGTTCGCCATACGTGCATAATCCAGGTGTTCAGTTAACAGGATACCAAGGTAACAGTAATACTCTTCAACATCTAGGTAGTGGTCACCGCACCGGAAGATAGCAGTAGTTCGGCTTACCGATTTACTCCTGAAGTGCACAACTTTAGATTTTTCTTTATTCACCGTCATTATATTCTTCTCACACCAGTTGTTAAGACAATCCAGTAGAATATTCAGGTCGTTGTCAGATTCTGCCATCAATACTACATCGTCTGCGTATATATATCATCATTTTTGTCTCTAAGCACAACTATATATAGATGACAATATCTTTATTCTAAGATTCGCTACGTTTTGATATAGACATTCTCGCTAGACAAGGTTACAAGATCCTGTATCAAAATGTCGCAAATCTTAGATTTAAGAAGCTGTGATCCATAAATATTTGTACTGAGTTCTTTCAAACTTCTAAAATGCGACTCACAGAAGTAATTTTTATCTCGAAAGCAAGTTTGTTGTAATAATAGATAATCAAACTTTAATGATAAGTGAAACAATATAACGATTATATTTGCGTTATTATCATTTGATGGCATCATCGATCAAAGTCAGCAAGGTACTTGATGATGCCGAGGATGATGATAATGATGATGATCAAAGTCAGCAAGGTACTTGATGATGCTGAGGAGGATGATGATAATGATGATGATCAAAGTCAGCAAGGTTCTTGATGATGATGATGATGATGATGATGACGATGATAAATGACAACGATGGCTTCTTATATAGCACCAGTGTCCATCCATGCTCATGGCGTATTATAACTATGCACAGGGAAAACAGACATATCTAAATAGAGTTTTAGTATTTAGTTAAAAGGAATGTCAACACGTTGGCGGTGTATCATAGTCAATAAACAGCTTTATATAATATTCCTACGTGTCGACAGCTGTCACGTATATAAGTCACGTTCACTCTGTCATGGCCAATCAAGCTTGGTTGTGTGTGTGTTGATTAATGTTTGGAAAGTATGATGATAGATATACGGTCTTGACGTAAGAGAAAGACGCCAGACAGACAGACAGACAGATATTTTATTCCAGTCTCACCTCGATACATATATACAGTGAAATATTTACATCGTGAAGAAAATAATAATTAAATATATCGAGCCACCCTCCATGGGGTTATGAGAGACTATAATATACAAGCATATAACATATAAAACACATCGGCAAACAATTAAAACATTTATAATAACTTATAAAAGCAATGGAACATAAGTTTTATAACATATAAAAGTAAATCAAGAGTATAAGGTATTAGAACGCTTGGATAAAATAAGATGGAAGGTTTTGGCAGCAGAATTTAAAATAACCGGATGTGAAAGTATAAGACCTACTTTTTCAGTATCACAGAGGTTTGTAAAATCTTCAATCTTGTTTTGGCATATATTTAAAAGTTCCTTTCTCTCTTCTTGATATTGAGGGCAAGTAAGTAGAGCATGGGTTTCATCTTCTATTAGGCCGACGCAGAAAGGGCAAGTCCTCTCGTCCAAAGGTGTGTTCGTATATCGACCTGTCTCCACTCTTAAAGGGGCCACTCCACTCCGAAACTGTGCAAGGGCTTTTCTATGGGATCTCTTCACATATGTGAAAACATACAATTCACAACCAAAGCCTTGTTTAATAGTTCTGTATAGTCTGAGCTTGTTTCCACCACATCCATTTTTGCTACTTTCTCGTGTCAGATCCGCCTCCCACTCCGCCAAAAACTGTAGAGAAACACTGTGCTGGACCTGCGTGATGACATGGCGACTATTGTAGCGGTTCTGTAGGGGTATGACATGCTGTAGTTTTAACTTCTGTAGCTTCTTGCGAACCTTTACTGTATGATTGTCTGATTTTCCTCTCAAACTCCAGTGGTGTGACCATACGAAAATTCTGTGTGTCAGTCTTGTAGGCTCCAAATTACGCAATCTCATGTATAGGCGCGACACACTCCCCCATTGCCGAACACACGATGGAGTCCACCCCATATCACCAATTACAGCGCTGTTCGGTGCATATTTTCGGAGGCCAAGGAAAAACCGCATAGCTCTATTTTGGACAGCCTCTACACAGGAAACATCATATGCACCCCAGAGGTTAGCCCCGTAGTCAAGGACAGACCAAACCATGGCGTCATATAGCTTGGTGAAGGTGGTATATTGCATCCCTCCGAGTTGCTTATATTTGGAGATCAATAGTCCAAGGGCTCTCGAGGCTGAGTTCGCCATACGTGCATAATCCAGGTGTTCAGTTAACAGGATACCAAGGTAACAGTAATACTCTTCAACATCTAGGTAGTGGTCACCGCACCGGAAGATAGCAGTAGTTCGGCTTACCGATTTACTCCTGAAGTGCACAACTTTAGATTTTTCTTTATTCACCGTCATTATATTCTTCTCACACCAGTTGTTAAGACAATCCAGTAGAATATTCAGGTCGTTGTCAGATTCTGCCATCAATACTACATCGTCTGCGTATATATATCATCATTTTTGTCTCTAAGCACAACTATATATAGATGACAATATCTTTATTCTAAGATTCGCTACGTTTTGATATAGACATTCTCGCTAGACAAGGTTACAAGATCCTGTATCAAAATGTCGCAAATCTTAGATTTAAGAAGCTGTGATCCATAAATATTTGTACTGAGTTCTTTCAAACTTCTAAAATGCGACTCACAGAAGTAATTTTTATCTCGAAAGCAAGTTTGTTGTAATAATAGATAATCAAACTTTAATGATAAGTGAAACAATATAACGATTATATTTGCGTTATTATCATTTGATGGCATCATCGATCAAAGTCAGCAAGGTACTTGATGATGCCGAGGATGATGATAATGATGATGATCAAAGTCAGCAAGGTACTTGATGATGCTGAGGAGGATGATGATAATGATGATGATCAAAGTCAGCAAGGTTCTTGATGATGATGATGATGATGATGATGACGATGATAAATGACAACGATGGCTTCTTATATAGCACCAGTGTCCATCCATGCTCATGGCGTATTATAACTATGCACAGGGAAAACAGACATATCTAAATAGAGTTTTAGTATTTAGTTAAAAGGAATGTCAACACGTTGGCGGTGTATCATAGTCAATAAACAGCTTTATATAATATTCCTACGTGTCGACAGCTGTCACGTATATAAGTCACGTTCACTCTGTCATGGCCAATCAAGCTTGGTTGTGTGTGTGTTGATTAATGTTTGGAAAGTATGATGATAGATATACGGTCTTGACGTAAGAGAAAGACGCCAGACAGACAGACAGACAGATATTTTATTCCAGTCTCACCTCGATACATATATACAGTGAAATATTTACATCGTGAAGAAAATAATAATTAAATATATCGAGCCACCCTCCATGGGGTTATGAGAGACTATAATATACAAGCATATAACATATAAAACACATCGGCAAACAATTAAAACATTTATAATAACTTATAAAAGCAATGGAACATAAGTTTTATAACATATAAAAGTAAATCAAGAGTATAAGGTATTAGAACGCTTGGATAAAATAAGATGGAAGGTTTTGGCAGCAGAATTTAAAATAACCGGATGTGAAAGTATAAGACCTACTTTTTCAGTATCACAGAGGTTTGTAAAATCTTCAATCTTGTTTTGGCATATATTTAAAAGTTCCTTTCTCTCTTCTTGATATTGAGGGCAAGTAAGTAGAGCATGGGTTTCATCTTCTATTAGGCCGACGCAGAAAGGGCAAGTCCTCTCGTCCAAAGGTGTGTTCGTATATCGACCTGTCTCCACTCTTAAAGGGGCCACTCCACTCCGAAACTGTGCAAGGGCTTTTCTATGGGATCTCTTCACATATGTGAAAACATACAATTCACAACCAAAGCCTTGTTTAATAGTTCTGTATAGTCTGAGCTTGTTTCCACCACATCCATTTTTGCTACTTTCTCGTGTCAGATCCGCCTCCCACTCCGCCAAAAACTGTAGAGAAACACTGTGCTGGACCTGCGTGATGACATGGCGACTATTGTAGCGGTTCTGTAGGGGTATGACATGCTGTAGTTTTAACTTCTGTAGCTTCTTGCGAACCTTTACTGTATGATTGTCTGATTTTCCTCTCAAACTCCAGTGGTGTGACCATACGAAAATTCTGTGTGTCAGTCTTGTAGGCTCCAAATTACGCAATCTCATGTATAGGCGCGACACACTCCCCCATTGCCGAACACACGATGGAGTCCACCCCATATCACCAATTACAGCGCTGTTCGGTGCATATTTTCGGAGGCCAAGGAAAAACCGCATAGCTCTATTTTGGACAGCCTCTACACAGGAAACATCATATGCACCCCAGAGGTTAGCCCCGTAGTCAAGGACAGACCAAACCATGGCGTCATATAGCTTGGTGAAGGTGGTATATTGCATCCCTCCGAGTTGCTTATATTTGGAGATCAATAGTCCAAGGGCTCTCGAGGCTGAGTTCGCCATACGTGCATAATCCAGGTGTTCAGTTAACAGGATACCAAGGTAACAGTAATACTCTTCAACATCTAGGTAGTGGTCACCGCACCGGAAGATAGCAGTAGTTCGGCTTACCGATTTACTCCTGAAGTGCACAACTTTAGATTTTTCTTTATTCACCGTCATTATATTCTTCTCACACCAGTTGTTAAGACAATCCAGTAGAATATTCAGGTCGTTGTCAGATTCTGCCATCAATACTACATCGTCTGCGTATATATATCATCATTTTTGTCTCTAAGCACAACTATATATAGATGACAATATCTTTATTCTAAGATTCGCTACGTTTTGATATAGACATTCTCGCTAGACAAGGTTACAAGATCCTGTATCAAAATGTCGCAAATCTTAGATTTAAGAAGCTGTGATCCATAAATATTTGTACTGAGTTCTTTCAAACTTCTAAAATGCGACTCACAGAAGTAATTTTTATCTCGAAAGCAAGTTTGTTGTAATAATAGATAATCAAACTTTAATGATAAGTGAAACAATATAACGATTATATTTGCGTTATTATCATTTGATGGCATCATAGATCAAAGTCAGCAAGGTACTTGATGATGCCGAGGATGATGATAATGATGATGATCAAAGTCAGCAAGGTACTTGATGATGCTGAGGAGGATGATGATAATGATGATGATCAAAGTCAGCAAGGTTCTTGATGATGATGATGATGATGATGATGATGACGATGATAAATGACAACGATGGCTTCTTATATAGCACCAGTGTCCATCCATGCTCATGGCGTATTATAACTATGCACAGGGAAAACAGACATATCTAAATAGAGTTTTAGTATTTAGTTAAAAGGAATGTCAACACGTTGGCGGTGTATCATAGTCAATAAACAGCTTTATATAATATTCCTACGTGTCGACAGCTGTCACGTATATAAGTCACGTTCACTCTGTCATGGCCAATCAAGCTTGGTTGTGTGTGTGTTGATTAATGTTTGGAAAGTATGATGATAGATATACGGTCTTGACGTAAGAGAAAGACGCCAGACAGACAGACAGACAGATATTTTATTCCAGTCTCACCTCGATACATATATACAGTGAAATATTTACATCGTGAAGAAAATAATAATTAAATATATCGAGCCACCCTCCATGGGGTTATGAGAGACTATAATATACAAGCATATAACATATAAAACACATCGGCAAACAATTAAAACATTTATAATAACTTATAAAAGCAATGGAACATAAGTTTTATAACATATAAAAGTAAATCAAGAGTATAAGGTATTAGAACGCTTGGATAAAATAAGATGGAAGGTTTTGGCAGCAGAATTTAAAATAACCGGATGTGAAAGTATAAGACCTACTTTTTCAGTATCACAGAGGTTTGTAAAATCTTCAATCTTGTTTTGGCATATATTTAAAAGTTCCTTTCTCTCTTCTTGATATTGAGGGCAAGTAAGTAGAGCATGGGTTTCATCTTCTATTAGGCCGACGCAGAAAGGGCAAGTCCTCTCGTCCAAAGGTGTGTTCGTATATCGACCTGTCTCCACTCTTAAAGGGGCCACTCCACTCCGAAACTGTGCAAGGGCTTTTCTATGGGATCTCTTCACATATGTGAAAACATACAATTCACAACCAAAGCCTTGTTTAATAGTTCTGTATAGTCTGAGCTTGTTTCCACCACATCCATTTTTGCTACTTTCTCGTGTCAGATCCGCCTCCCACTCCGCCAAAAACTGTAGAGAAACACTGTGCTGGACCTGCGTGATGACATGGCGACTATTGTAGCGGTTCTGTAGGGGTATGACATGCTGTAGTTTTAACTTCTGTAGCTTCTTGCGAACCTTTACTGTATGATTGTCTGATTTTCCTCTCAAACTCCAGTGGTGTGACCATACGAAAATTCTGTGTGTCAGTCTTGTAGGCTCCAAATTACGCAATCTCATGTATAGGCGCGACACACTCCCCCATTGCCGAACACACGATGGAGTCCACCCCATATCACCAATTACAGCGCTGTTCGGTGCATATTTTCGGAGGCCAAGGAAAAACCGCATAGCTCTATTTTGGACAGCCTCTACACAGGAAACATCATATGCACCCCAGAGGTTAGCCCCGTAGTCAAGGACAGACCAAACCATGGCGTCATATAGCTTGGTGAAGGTGGTATATTGCATCCCTCCGAGTTGCTTATATTTGGAGATCAATAGTCCAAGGGCTCTCGAGGCTGAGTTCGCCATACGTGCATAATCCAGGTGTTCAGTTAACAGGATACCAAGGTAACAGTAATACTCTTCAACATCTAGGTAGTGGTCACCGCACCGGAAGATAGCAGTAGTTCGGCTTACCGATTTACTCCTGAAGTGCACAACTTTAGATTTTTCTTTATTCACCGTCATTATATTCTTCTCACACCAGTTGTTAAGACAATCCAGTAGAATATTCAGGTCGTTGTCAGATTCTGCCATCAATACTACATCGTCTGCGTATATATATCATCATTTTTGTCTCTAAGCACAACTATATATAGATGACAATATCTTTATTCTAAGATTCGCTACGTTTTGATATAGACATTCTCGCTAGACAAGGTTACAAGATCCTGTATCAAAATGTCGCAAATCTTAGATTTAAGAAGCTGTGATCCATAAATATTTGTACTGAGTTCTTTCAAACTTCTAAAATGCGACTCACAGAAGTAATTTTTATCTCGAAAGCAAGTTTGTTGTAATAATAGATAATCAAACTTTAATGATAAGTGAAACAATATAACGATTATATTTGCGTTATTATCATTTGATGGCATCATCGATCAAAGTCAGCAAGGTACTTGATGATGCCGAGGATGATGATAATGATGATGATCAAAGTCAGCAAGGTACTTGATGATGCTGAGGAGGATGATGATAATGATGATGATCAAAGTCAGCAAGGTTCTTGATGATGATGATGATGATGATGATGACGATGATAAATGACAACGATGGCTTCTTATATAGCACCAGTGTCCATCCATGCTCATGGCGTATTATAACTATGCACAGGGAAAACAGACATATCTAAATAGAGTTTTAGTATTTAGTTAAAAGGAATGTCAACACGTTGGCGGTGTATCATAGTCAATAAACAGCTTTATATAATATTCCTACGTGTCGACAGCTGTCACGTATATAAGTCACGTTCACTCTGTCATGGCCAATCAAGCTTGGTTGTGTGTGTGTTGATTAATGTTTGGAAAGTATGATGATAGATATACGGTCTTGACGTAAGAGAAAGACGCCAGACAGACAGACAGACAGATATTTTATTCCAGTCTCACCTCGATACATATATACAGTGAAATATTTACATCGTGAAGAAAATAATAATTAAATATATCGAGCCACCCTCCATGGGGTTATGAGAGACTATAATATACAAGCATATAACATATAAAACACATCGGCAAACAATTAAAACATTTATAATAACTTATAAAAGCAATGGAACATAAGTTTTATAACATATAAAAGTAAATCAAGAGTATAAGGTATTAGAACGCTTGGATAAAATAAGATGGAAGGTTTTGGCAGCAGAATTTAAAATAACCGGATGTGAAAGTATAAGACCTACTTTTTCAGTATCACAGAGGTTTGTAAAATCTTCAATCTTGTTTTGGCATATATTTAAAAGTTCCTTTCTCTCTTCTTGATATTGAGGGCAAGTAAGTAGAGCATGGGTTTCATCTTCTATTAGGCCGACGCAGAAAGGGCAAGTCCTCTCGTCCAAAGGTGTGTTCGTATATCGACCTGTCTCCACTCTTAAAGGGGCCACTCCACTCCGAAACTGTGCAAGGGCTTTTCTATGGGATCTCTTCACATATGTGAAAACATACAATTCACAACCAAAGCCTTGTTTAATAGTTCTGTATAGTCTGAGCTTGTTTCCACCACATCCATTTTTGCTACTTTCTCGTGTCAGATCCGCCTCCCACTCCGCCAAAAACTGTAGAGAAACACTGTGCTGGACCTGCGTGATGACATGGCGACTATTGTAGCGGTTCTGTAGGGGTATGACATGCTGTAGTTTTAACTTCTGTAGCTTCTTGCGAACCTTTACTGTATGATTGTCTGATTTTCCTCTCAAACTCCAGTGGTGTGACCATACGAAAATTCTGTGTGTCAGTCTTGTAGGCTCCAAATTACGCAATCTCATGTATAGGCGCGACACACTCCCCCATTGCCGAACACACGATGGAGTCCACCCCATATCACCAATTACAGCGCTGTTCGGTGCATATTTTCGGAGGCCAAGGAAAAACCGCATAGCTCTATTTTGGACAGCCTCTACACAGGAAACATCATATGCACCCCAGAGGTTAGCCCCGTAGTCAAGGACAGACCAAACCATGGCGTCATATAGCTTGGTGAAGGTGGTATATTGCATCCCTCCGAGTTGCTTATATTTGGAGATCAATAGTCCAAGGGCTCTCGAGGCTGAGTTCGCCATACGTGCATAATCCAGGTGTTCAGTTAACAGGATACCAAGGTAACAGTAATACTCTTCAACATCTAGGTAGTGGTCACCGCACCGGAAGATAGCAGTAGTTCGGCTTACCGATTTACTCCTGAAGTGCACAACTTTAGATTTTTCTTTATTCACCGTCATTATATTCTTCTCACACCAGTTGTTAAGACAATCCAGTAGAATATTCAGGTCGTTGTCAGATTCTGCCATCAATACTACATCGTCTGCGTATATATATCATCATTTTTGTCTCTAAGCACAACTATATATAGATGACAATATCTTTATTCTAAGATTCGCTACGTTTTGATATAGACATTCTCGCTAGACAAGGTTACAAGATCCTGTATCAAAATGTCGCAAATCTTAGATTTAAGAAGCTGTGATCCATAAATATTTGTACTGAGTTCTTTCAAACTTCTAAAATGCGACTCACAGAAGTAATTTTTATCTCGAAAGCAAGTTTGTTGTAATAATAGATAATCAAACTTTAATGATAAGTGAAACAATATAACGATTATATTTGCGTTATTATCATTTGATGGCATCATAGATCAAAGTCAGCAAGGTACTTGATGATGCCGAGGATGATGATAATGATGATGATCAAAGTCAGCAAGGTACTTGATGATGCTGAGGAGGATGATGATAATGATGATGATCAAAGTCAGCAAGGTTCTTGATGATGATGATGATGATGATGATGATGACGATGATAAATGACAACGATGGCTTCTTATATAGCACCAGTGTCCATCCATGCTCATGGCGTATTATAACTATGCACAGGGAAAACAGACATATCTAAATAGAGTTTTAGTATTTAGTTAAAAGGAATGTCAACACGTTGGCGGTGTATCATAGTCAATAAACAGCTTTATATAATATTCCTACGTGTCGACAGCTGTCACGTATATAAGTCACGTTCACTCTGTCATGGCCAATCAAGCTTGGTTGTGTGTGTGTTGATTAATGTTTGGAAAGTATGATGATAGATATACGGTCTTGACGTAAGAGAAAGACGCCAGACAGACAGACAGACAGATATTTTATTCCAGTCTCACCTCGATACATATATACAGTGAAATATTTACATCGTGAAGAAAATAATAATTAAATATATCGAGCCACCCTCCATGGGGTTATGAGAGACTATAATATACAAGCATATAACATATAAAACACATCGGCAAACAATTAAAACATTTATAATAACTTATAAAAGCAATGGAACATAAGTTTTATAACATATAAAAGTAAATCAAGAGTATAAGGTATTAGAACGCTTGGATAAAATAAGATGGAAGGTTTTGGCAGCAGAATTTAAAATAACCGGATGTGAAAGTATAAGACCTACTTTTTCAGTATCACAGAGGTTTGTAAAATCTTCAATCTTGTTTTGGCATATATTTAAAAGTTCCTTTCTCTCTTCTTGATATTGAGGGCAAGTAAGTAGAGCATGGGTTTCATCTTCTATTAGGCCGACGCAGAAAGGGCAAGTCCTCTCGTCCAAAGGTGTGTTCGTATATCGACCTGTCTCCACTCTTAAAGGGGCCACTCCACTCCGAAACTGTGCAAGGGCTTTTCTATGGGATCTCTTCACATATGTGAAAACATACAATTCACAACCAAAGCCTTGTTTAATAGTTCTGTATAGTCTGAGCTTGTTTCCACCACATCCATTTTTGCTACTTTCTCGTGTCAGATCCGCCTCCCACTCCGCCAAAAACTGTAGAGAAACACTGTGCTGGACCTGCGTGATGACATGGCGACTATTGTAGCGGTTCTGTAGGGGTATGACATGCTGTAGTTTTAACTTCTGTAGCTTCTTGCGAACCTTTACTGTATGATTGTCTGATTTTCCTCTCAAACTCCAGTGGTGTGACCATACGAAAATTCTGTGTGTCAGTCTTGTAGGCTCCAAATTACGCAATCTCATGTATAGGCGCGACACACTCCCCCATTGCCGAACACACGATGGAGTCCACCCCATATCACCAATTACAGCGCTGTTCGGTGCATATTTTCGGAGGCCAAGGAAAAACCGCATAGCTCTATTTTGGACAGCCTCTACACAGGAAACATCATATGCACCCCAGAGGTTAGCCCCGTAGTCAAGGACAGACCAAACCATGGCGTCATATAGCTTGGTGAAGGTGGTATATTGCATCCCTCCGAGTTGCTTATATTTGGAGATCAATAGTCCAAGGGCTCTCGAGGCTGAGTTCGCCATACGTGCATAATCCAGGTGTTCAGTTAACAGGATACCAAGGTAACAGTAATACTCTTCAACATCTAGGTAGTGGTCACCGCACCGGAAGATAGCAGTAGTTCGGCTTACCGATTTACTCCTGAAGTGCACAACTTTAGATTTTTCTTTATTCACCGTCATTATATTCTTCTCACACCAGTTGTTAAGACAATCCAGTAGAATATTCAGGTCGTTGTCAGATTCTGCCATCAATACTACATCGTCTGCGTATATATATCATCATTTTTGTCTCTAAGCACAACTATATATAGATGACAATATCTTTATTCTAAGATTCGCTACGTTTTGATATAGACATTCTCGCTAGACAAGGTTACAAGATCCTGTATCAAAATGTCGCAAATCTTAGATTTAAGAAGCTGTGATCCATAAATATTTGTACTGAGTTCTTTCAAACTTCTAAAATGCGACTCACAGAAGTAATTTTTATCTCGAAAGCAAGTTTGTTGTAATAATAGATAATCAAACTTTAATGATAAGTGAAACAATATAACGATTATATTTGCGTTATTATCATTTGATGGCATCATCGATCAAAGTCAGCAAGGTACTTGATGATGCCGAGGATGATGATAATGATGATGATCAAAGTCAGCAAGGTACTTGATGATGCTGAGGAGGATGATGATAATGATGATGATCAAAGTCAGCAAGGTTCTTGATGATGATGATGATGATGATGATGATGACGATGATAAATGACAACGATGGCTTCTTATATAGCACCAGTGTCCATCCATGCTCATGGCGTATTATAACTATGCACAGGGAAAACAGACATATCTAAATAGAGTTTTAGTATTTAGTTAAAAGGAATGTCAACACGTTGGCGGTGTATCATAGTCAATAAACAGCTTTATATAATATTCCTACGTGTCGACAGCTGTCACGTATATAAGTCACGTTCACTCTGTCATGGCCAATCAAGCTTGGTTGTGTGTGTGTTGATTAATGTTTGGAAAGTATGATGATAGATATACGGTCTTGACGTAAGAGAAAGACGCCAGACAGACAGACAGACAGATATTTTATTCCAGTCTCACCTCGATACATATATACAGTGAAATATTTACATCGTGAAGAAAATAATAATTAAATATATCGAGCCACCCTCCATGGGGTTATGAGAGACTATAATATACAAGCATATAACATATAAAACACATCGGCAAACAATTAAAACATTTATAATAACTTATAAAAGCAATGGAACATAAGTTTTATAACATATAAAAGTAAATCAAGAGTATAAGGTATTAGAACGCTTGGATAAAATAAGATGGAAGGTTTTGGCAGCAGAATTTAAAATAACCGGATGTGAAAGTATAAGACCTACTTTTTCAGTATCACAGAGGTTTGTAAAATCTTCAATCTTGTTTTGGCATATATTTAAAAGTTCCTTTCTCTCTTCTTGATATTGAGGGCAAGTAAGTAGAGCATGGGTTTCATCTTCTATTAGGCCGACGCAGAAAGGGCAAGTCCTCTCGTCCAAAGGTGTGTTCGTATATCGACCTGTCTCCACTCTTAAAGGGGCCACTCCACTCCGAAACTGTGCAAGGGCTTTTCTATGGGATCTCTTCACATATGTGAAAACATACAATTCACAACCAAAGCCTTGTTTAATAGTTCTGTATAGTCTGAGCTTGTTTCCACCACATCCATTTTTGCTACTTTCTCGTGTCAGATCCGCCTCCCACTCCGCCAAAAACTGTAGAGAAACACTGTGCTGGACCTGCGTGATGACATGGCGACTATTGTAGCGGTTCTGTAGGGGTATGACATGCTGTAGTTTTAACTTCTGTAGCTTCTTGCGAACCTTTACTGTATGATTGTCTGATTTTCCTCTCAAACTCCAGTGGTGTGACCATACGAAAATTCTGTGTGTCAGTCTTGTAGGCTCCAAATTACGCAATCTCATGTATAGGCGCGACACACTCCCCCATTGCCGAACACACGATGGAGTCCACCCCATATCACCAATTACAGCGCTGTTCGGTGCATATTTTCGGAGGCCAAGGAAAAACCGCATAGCTCTATTTTGGACAGCCTCTACACAGGAAACATCATATGCACCCCAGAGGTTAGCCCCGTAGTCAAGGACAGACCAAACCATGGCGTCATATAGCTTGGTGAAGGTGGTATATTGCATCCCTCCGAGTTGCTTATATTTGGAGATCAATTGTCCAAGGGCTCTTGAGGCTGAGTTCGCCATACGTGCATAATCCAGGTGTTCAGTTAACAGGATACCAAGGTAACAGTAATACTCTTCAACATCTAGGTAGTGGTCACCGCACCGGAAGATAGCAGTAGTTCGGCTTACCGATTTACTCCTGAAGTGCACAACTTTAGATTTTTCTTTATTCACCGTCATTATATTCTTCTCACACCAGTTGTTAAGACAATCCAGTAGAATATTCAGGTCGTTGTCAGATTCTGCCATCAATACTACATCGTCTGCGTAAGCTAGGATTCCAACTGACATCTCGTCGATTTTTACTCCAATGGATAGCTGGTTGATAGATGTGATAAGGTCATTGATATATAAGTTAAATAAAAGAGGGGATAAAAGGCATCCCTGTTTAAGTCCACACTTTACATCAAACCATGGCGTCATTCTCCCGTTTAGCCTCACTGAGCACTGGACATCCCTGTAGAGTGATACGAGAGCACTGTACATCCTCCCTTTAATTCCCATGTCCAACAGT
This sequence comes from Phorcus lineatus, assembly GCA_921293015.1. Taxonomy (NCBI): domain Eukaryota; kingdom Metazoa; phylum Mollusca; class Gastropoda; order Trochida; family Trochidae; genus Phorcus; species Phorcus lineatus. The sequence goes on from OV121088.1 coordinate 39,987,671, forward strand.
TTATTCCACATTTTCTGGCGATCAATGTTGTCATAGGCTTTACGGAAGTCTATAAACGCAGTGAAAGTTGATTTCCTCTGTGATTTCCGCGTTTCAATTATTGAAGTTCGCGACGCTATATGTTCTGTTGTGGAACGGCCTTTTCTAAACCCATTCTGGTTGTCCTTTATGATGTTGTTGTCTTCCACATACCTTGTTAATTTGTCGTTAACAAACCACAGTACAGTTTATAAGCTGCACTAGTAATAGCAAGTCCTCTGTATGCTAAAGGGTCCCTGGGGTCATTAGTAGAGTTCTTTGGTATGGGGTTAATTATACCTCTTGTCCAACATTCGGGGATTCGACCTGTTCTAAAACAAACTGAAAAGAGTCTAAATAGGTAATCCGTTGCCATGAACACTCTTGGTGAATTTTGCAATGGTTCGATATCAGGTAAGACTTCCCACTGGATTATAGGTTGAACGGGTAGAGAGAAGCTCCTCGACGTTAGGTTTGTTTCATGACAAAAGCTTTTTCAGACGTCCTGTCTCTCTAAGCACAAAGTGTTTTATTTCATACCTGGATCACAATGAATAAAAAATCGACCTGACGCTTATAACAAAACCTGCAGCAGTTCATTCGTTATTGTAACCAAATAGTATTTTTAAATGTCAACTGGTATTCATGTTGATTTAGGTCCCAACTCTCGTACACACGCAAGCGTGACTCGATTCTCATGTACATAATCCTACTCCATTCTTTTGACGGATTACGCTGGAGATGAACACCGTTATTGTAACCTGTCACAAGCTGACAGATATTCCGCTGCGATCCAAGGAAATGTCATTTATATCTCCGTTGGTGTGTATAGGAAATGTCAATCTGACTGAAATTAGTGTCTTCATGGTCTGCTTACAGGCAATTCGACACTTTACTGTAGCGAATGTTCCAGCTTCCTTTCATGCACATCAACTTTATTTACTGCATCAAGATAATTCCCTCTCTGTACTTCAACCTACTCATTGGACAAACCTATTCCCGTTTATGGATATATTCGCTCTCAAAATCCAAAAAACCAATGTAATGACACAATGTTTTTTCTTCTTTTCTATATGTAAAATCAATAAAATAAATTGTAAAATGTACATGCTATGTATTGCACAATGTAAACGTGGACGGTATTAAATTAATTTATCTAATTTATTTAGTTTGATGCTTTTAAAAGAATGTGAACAAAAATCCTTTAAACCTAGATAAATAGGTTCAATAAAAACGTGTTCTATGCATTCTGTTCTGTAATCCCTTTCTTTCGTTTCCATTAAAAAAATATTTCCTATCTGAATACATCTGAATATATTCCTTCTTAATGTAACATGAAATACACAACACATTTGAAAATTTCAGTTGTTATTAGCGAAAGACATATGAACATTTCGTCATATTGGATGTTAACCTCGTTGTGAAAATGGCAGAAAATGTTCATGCAATATTAAGCATTTACACAATGTTGCCGTGTCCCTATTATCTTATGAGACGGTTGGTATCTGATAATATGTATGTCCTCTTCCTTGTTCAACAAAACCCCTTTTCGGGAAAATATAATTACCATCAAAATTACATTTATGAATATAACTATAGAGCATCCTAATTAAACTTATAACAGATTGTATTTATAGTTATAAGCAAATATGAAGATAATGCTCCGCATTTAAAATAGATGGTAACTCATCTGAATCATATTTCGAAGTAGAAGTTTCACATTTTTAGATAACAGTTTCACATCATTTCTGGTTACAGATAAAAAGGATAACGATGTTTGAAATCCGAATATCAAATTAAAAAATCAGTTCATTACTAACAATGTAAAACACTCAAGAACATGTTCTGCGTGTTCAGAGCGAGTATTTGTTGATTAATTGTGTATGGATGAAATGATATAAGTATTATTGAAATGTTGAAGCGAAAATCTAATGTCAGTTTAACATGTCAACGGGAATTTGGATTAGGACTCTTTGTAAAATCATAAAAGATTCAACAAGTAAGACATGTTATCATGATCAATTCAAAACACGTCTTAACTTGTCGTTTCTAACTACATTGAGTCTTATTTTATATCTGGAATCTGTCAGATATCACATTTCTTGGTCTTGACCATTAGTTTAATGCGACTTGAATGTCATGTATTCTTGTGCATTACATGTACGTCTTGAAATTAAATGCCTTTTTTGTTATGATAATTAATTTTTAAATCATTCAACCAGGTCTCATTTTAATAAGTGTGCCCAGTTCTATGTACAAGATGTATTATAATCGTTTAATGCTTTATCACTCGCCAATTATCAATTCCACATAATTATACAGCTGCATACCGAAAATTTGTTCACATACCACTGAATCGTAGTGCAAATATAATGTAATTTGGGTTTCGTTTCAACGTCAATAGAAACACTTCAGCAAGACTGACAATGGATCACCCACTGTCCATGTGTGAAATAGCCATTCTTGATCTCACTTTGGCATTTTCTGGTCACTCGTGCTAAAATTTGAATTTTGGCATATTGATATAGACAGTAGGGGTCACATTTTTGAAAATTCGATTTCGTTAAATGTCGAATAAAATGTTCCATATCGACTCTCTGCGATTAGAACCAAGATAATCACATTGACTTTGTGCAAAGAAACAAACGTGACTTATCTTTAAAGAAGTTGATAAGTTTAAAAGGATTTTATAGAGAAAATTAAAAATAGGTGTTTTCGGAATTTCGACCCCTCGTCATTTTAATGACCTGCCAAAATTGTTACGGGAAATTGTGGGGTACAATAAACCTTTGCCTTAAAGAAGAATTGATCTGCATATGTGTAGTGAAAATTCAATATTATACGTTTCTTTTTCGCAACGCTACGATACCTCAAAGGCATTTCAAATTACATGATAATTGCACTAGTTTATTCAGGTATGTGAATAAACTTTTGGCATTCAGCTGTAGATGTGAACAACATTTAAAAATGGTTTCCTTTCTTTCAATTTTGAATACATTAAAAGTTGATCAAGTCCTTCGTGTTATATGTTTAATTCCCATAACAAGGTATGCAGATGGCATGAATAGATAGCACTACAATCTGTTATATTAGGTCCATAAGGGACAATCGTCTATTCCTGATACAGATCAATAGTAGGCTTTCCTCGGGAACGAGTCATACTTTAGAAGCACCAATCCTCTTATTCCATTAACCTAGCTGTTCCATTCAGAAGTGTTATTTAAAGTTCAACCATTGTGTGTGGATTTATATTGCTGCTGTGAAGAGACAACTATTATGGTATTAGCAGGCATTTCTGGAAATGTGGTAGGTAATATCTTAAAATATGACTTCTGTTTGGTTAGCTGCCCGACGTTAGTGTCCTAAGAGCTGTCGCTTTGACACTGTTGGTGATATGTAGGGACAACTATCATTTTGTAAAATATCTATGTGTATTCCGTACCATTTATTGAAGATAAAAGTGAGGGTTGTCTTGAGGAAAAGGACGTTCACTTGCATCAATATCATGCAATACAGTACATTTACATAATTACACATTACATAAGTTTAATTATCCTGAACTAACACTTGGTGGTACTTGCAAGGATATGAAATATGAAAATACAAGGAACTTATCATGCCTATGACTAGTTCCTAAATGTAACCTTAACAGTGGTTTGATAACAATGATTGCTCTGTAATTATTTTAGGGAGGTAACATATGTTTTGTTATGAAACAGTATTTCGTTCAGTAGCGAGTTCCTCGCGCAGATGACTGTATATTTTTGCGTCATAATTCATTTCTACGTTGTCACTTATACTTATTGCCATAATAATTGTAAATTAGAAATGATTTTTTCGGGCATGTTAAGTATTTCAATCAAGTAAGCCCAGTTTCACGTTTGATGTGTTAAGTTGTTATTGGACATGGAAATCGTATATTATTCTCAACGTAAACTTATTGACTACGGTAACAGTTGACGATTAAGAACGACCTGTTATCTTAAGTGTATGGTGTCAATGAGATGTTTTTTTCACATTATTTGGAGTGACATATACCATTTGAAAGACTCTTATCGTGATAAACACATAGTTTCTTGAGTATCCATATCTACTCTACGAAATTTAAACAAAGCAGCCCCATTTTCCTTCGAACAAGAACACAATCATTTTATTCTCTTGTGTATGGGCGTACTCGTACCTTTTTGACCGTACCATTTTTATTCAAAGGAGCACTTTTCACTTCGCACTTTGCACTTCTTCATCAATCGCAATTATCTTTTAATATCGAGTCTTTCACAAAATTGAAATTTTTTTTATTGATAAAGTACTTGCAAGTAATATCCAACCATCGCTCTCAAAACCTGCGAGTAAATCAATTTTACCGTGAATACATCATAAGATCTTTTATAAAAAGCTTTGTTTGATGGCTCTCTAACAAATCGTTTTGACACTTTAGATTTGCAAGGTAATTTTTCTTTTAATTCAGTGCAAGCTCTTTTCAACAGGCAGACAAAACTTCAATGTTAGAGTTAAAGTCCCATCTGAGTCTTCCTAGAAAGAAAATTTGATGACATTCTTACATCTTAATTTTATTTTTATGATATATAGAAGGTACACAGTAACACCATCCTACCTCTATTATCAACATAAAATATTTTGATATCAAACATATTGCTAGCATGCATGCATTCAGGAAACATAAGTAATGTTCCGGCAAGATAAGAAAAGGAACATTAGTCATGATCGGAATCATTGAATCTCTTGCACTTGCCGAATTGAATCATTACCACCTACGTCTGTTTATGAAGTTACATCGAGAAAACAATAATCAATAGAAAACAATTACATATTACATTGAATATCTGGATTTCCCTTGATTATTGTTTGGCCACAACACAGGTTTTTTGCATAACGCTGACAAAACGTTAATTAATCTGAGATAAGTATAAATGCAACATATTCGAATATCATTCTTTTAATTTATTAGTATTGGTTTAATCACAGAGCCTCTTAATCTGTTATCATATTAGTTAGTACATTTTTTAATTTCTATTAAATGTTTAGTTTTACATCAGTCACCTAACACTACTAATTAGATGAATAAATGTTCTAATATTTGTCCCGTAAAACATTATCGTGGTGCCATAACTCTTACTGTTGTGATTAGCGGTATGCTCAACCTTTAAGGGTATGAGAGTTACCTCCCTTAACTATGTAAACATTTGACAGTAAAAGCGTGTAACTAAAACATTCGCTTTCCCAAGTGCGAAATCAGCTCTGCTGGAAACGTTCGTATAATCTCCAAAAATGCGCTTTGTGATTCTTTAAAATCTCATCCTGTGATAGCCCATCGGTCATCAAAAGCAGTACACTTAGGATAGTTCCGACAACCTCACATTGACAATGCTGACAATCAAAGTCATGTAATAAGCACATGTTGACTGATTTCAAGAACATGTAGGTAATGTTCACTATTAATTGATCGATGCGATATCAGGACTACTACATGAAGTCTGTATTCAGATGAAGAAACTGATTTCTGATTTAGGTTCGAAATCACACGCCCAAATAACATCTGCTGTCACGGATTTGATAGCGTAATAAGCACAGCAGCATCAACTATAGGAGACATGTATAGTAACAATATCAGACGAATTGTATCCTAATTTATTCGCTTGGTTGGGGTTTCCCGATTAACTATTTACAACAATTGGATTAATTTCTTATGATATATGTAATATATATTTGTAAGATGCATCACTTTGCTGATCTCCCAATGTCAACAACGAAACTATCAGGTATTTCTTCAATGTGAATCAGCCAACTTATATCTAATAATAGTAAAAGAAAAGTACTTTTAATTGTATTTGAGTTCGCACATACATCCCTCTAAACATAAATCAATTTTTAAATAACCTTTAACTTAATTATGACTTTTGAAGAACATCGTGATAGTTAAGGCCATCGTTAACTACATTCAAGTAAACATACAAAGTAAACAGATAGTTAGATAGTGTGCTTCTTTCACCAATTTCGTGTAGATGATGCACTTGGTTATCATGTGATATGTGAAGAGTATCAGAGAATTAACCATGGGTGACAATACTTTAATTTTAACGCATTATTGAAGTACGACGTCATGAAACATGCCAAAAAGGTTCGTTTACTCTTTTTATCTCATTTAGATAAGGAGATACCAAAAGGACCAGTTCTAAAATGCATTTATTTGGAGAAACTAAGACAGATAATGCTTCAAAATAAAAAGCTTCCTTATTGTAGCTTCTAAACATTGAGTAGTATTTATCACTGAATGGGATCTTTACTTTTTGGTGCTGACGCGTCTTTTGCTCTTGAGTTTATTAAAATTAACCAAAACGGTGCAGTTCTATGCTTGATATATTTTTAAGCATTTTTAAGAATTTTTTAATTATACTTTCAATACGATGCTCATCATTCAAAGTGCACTGGATTGAATTCTTTTTAATTGGTGTTTAATCTAGAGTCAATTAATTGGAAAAACAAATGTTAAAGCCAAATAGGCCCGGTGATTTGTCTCTGACAGATTATGTAAAGTTTGTTTTAAAGAGTTAGGTTCTTCTGCTGACATCATATCTTGTCGATCACTTGAGACTAAGATTACAGGTAACTCTTTAATATTATCATCACAGAAACGCGATATGTGATGTAATTGCCAGTGTGAATATTTTTGTATGATGTCGAGCTTCAGAATGTTTTACAGGATCAAGTGATATCAATCAATCAGATACAAATCTTCCAATCAACCAAAGTATATCAACTATATAGTTATCCAGGATCCTGATGCATAATACACTAAGGTAGTCTTGAGTCACTAAGATAGCCTTAGTTATTGTACAATGTTTAAGGATGGTATAGTTATGGTTAACCTTTGTGTTAAGTTGTTTTGTGCAACCTATCTTTCAACCGCGACTTAACACTGAGTAAAACTTTATTTCTTCAATTTGTAATTTGTGTTATTTTTTAGATCGTTTGCAAAAACCCACTTTTCAATTAAAAACTACAACTGCATTTACATAATTGAGATGAGTAATTTTATATATTGATATATAATATTGAAATAACTGGTGTGACACTCTCAATTTAATTTGTTTTAGATTCCAGCGACATCAACGGACCTTGAATATGATGCAACTAGTTGGAATCAATGAACGCTCGACGCAGATATACATGTGTTAAATGCGTGCTGAAGTCAGACAGCATACGACATACGGATTAGCAATATGCCAGACCAGACTTCATTGCTCTGGTAGATCAGCATACACGGGATCATCTCATCTCTTCTATTGTACTGTACGGGTCAAGCTCTTAACGACCACATGACAGACAATCTCACTGTGAAAGGATTTATTGAATTCATGACGGATGAAGATATTGAGGAAGGATTTACTGGTTTGATGACAAAAGGCAATTGCTGCAACGTTGAGGAGAATGTCACCACAAACCACACACAGAAGGGACCGGAGCTTCCTACGTACATGTTTGTGTATGTTACTCTATTCAATGTCGTAATATTCGTAGTCGGAGTCCTTGGAAATGTGATGGTGATTTACGTGGTGGCTCGGATGAAGGCGATGCGCACGCAGATGAATTATTTCTTGATGACCCTAAGTGTTGCTGACCTCCTAGTACTTGTGATTTGCCAGTCATCCGGGTTATTGGAATTCTACGCCAAGGACAGGTGGTTATTGGGAGAAGGAATGTGTAAGTAAATACGATTATGAAATTTCTGTCAATCAATTATCGAAGAACATCTGCAAGTAAGAAATTAATTAATTATTTAATGTGACTGGGGAAAAGAATAATACTGCGGCAGTTATTGCATCTAAAAGGCAAAAAAAGACGGTGTCCCTGCTTCTGATGCGATGTTAAGTAAAACTGAAATCCCCTTTACAGAAAGGCAGATACGAATATACAGGTATCCAGAGAAAATTGCAATTTGATTTAGGAAAAATTATCATAACGCTCTATTTTATTCATGTTTTCATTTGAAATGAATAAAATATGACCTTATAGTCAAGGGACCAAATGGTTACAATTACAATTACATATGCATGAACGGAAAGATCGCACCAATTACCATCTTAAAGTAACTTTGAGGAACACACTGAATAACATCTAACAAGCATTGGTTGCATAATTTATTCATGTATACATTAAATCTACAATTGTTAAAATATGACCTTATCATTAAGGGACAGAATTTTTGCTATCACACAAGCATGACCGGAAAGGTCGTACCAATTACCATCTTAAAGTAACTTTGGTGAACACACTGAATTACACCCAACAAGCATTGGTCGCATATGTTTATTTATGATGTGAAGTATGTGTCTAAGAAAATTCTGAATCTTTACAAATAGTCCCCATTTGTTGGCACATTTGTCTCTAGTTAAGAAGTGAGCCTCTTGAGGGAACATCGTTGGTTAAATAGGCTGTATTCATCTGCGCCATCCTGTCCATAACAGAGTTTAGTGATGATTACTCCCACGTTCTGTTCCTCCAGCAGACAGAAACTTGCTTATAATAACTGTAATCGATCCCATGTCGTAATGATATTGATTCCTTTCGTGTCATTCCCATACCTACACAAAAATTCTTCGTGTGAATGTTCTACTAGCTTTACTTGCAGAATTCGACTTAGTAATGTGAAAATCTTATTTAATTACATGTCAGGTTGTTTATGTACATAGTATGTTTAATCATTAACCTAGCTAATTAAAACAATTTCAATTCAAAAAGTAACACGCATGATCTGTATGTATTGTCATTTGGAAATGTTGAAATATTCATCCAAGATTAGACGATTGAGTTCAAAATATGCAAATTAAAAATATTGTAAAAATCCTAACTAAAATAGTAACACAAAATATTTTCAAGGTCATAACATCTCAATTATTCATTCATTAACATCAATATGTAATCTGTTTCAGGTCGACTAGTGCCTTTCTTGGAGAATGCAACACTACACTCGTCTGTTCTCACCTTGCTCACAATCGGATTTGAACGCTACTACACCATCTGCCATGCATTGAAAGATCAGAACACGTGCTTGTTGACGAGTACAGGTGTGTTTGTGACTTGTATCTGGATATTTTCATACCTTCTGTCCCTCCCCTTCATCTTTCTCACGACCCTGGAGGACGCTTATCACTACGAAGATAAGTCCTTGATAAAGGTCTGCAGAACAAAGATGGAGAATATCCTACCAAAGTTGTACATAGTGGCCATTTTCTGTATATTCCTGCTTTTGCCAATGTTCATGTTAACTTACATGTATTCATCAATAATTCAAAAGCTTTTCAGACTCAATTCGGAGTCCTCTCCACAGAATTATACTCACGCCAAGACCATCAGATCCCGGAAGCAGGTTGTACGCATGCTTGTTGCCATAATGATCCTGTTCTTTGTGTCTTTTCTTCCAATCCGTATTGTAGGACTTTGGATGGTGTTTACTCCGTCAAGGGACCAGGAACAGCTTGGTTTTGTCACTTATAACAATATTCTGTCCACCACAAGGATTCTGTGTTATATTAATAGTGCTGGAAATCCGATTATCTATGCTTTAGTGTCCACGAAATTCCGGAGAGCCTTTAAAAGGTCTGCAGTAAACTGTTTGCCTGGTAGACAGGGTGGAGAGTCATACACACCTAGAACCACGCCACGGTAGGGGAACTGATCTGCCAGTGGATTGTGATATATGAATGTGTTACGCTGTACATGTAATTTGTAATCATGCATATGAGCCACTTAAGTACACTAAAGTACATGATGTAAGTTGTTTCCAGCCTTGATGCCATGGTTATGAAAACGATTTTTTTCTATATCTTACACTTCTTTTATGTCAACGATTGCAACGTTTCAGGGTTGATATTTTTAAGAAATGTTTGCCAGAAAAGTCACACTCCGTGCAATAAGGCATCGAATAACAGCTTTTAAAATGTAGATGGAGCTACTTGCTATGTTGTAGCGACGATGTCAAGGATTTAAAAACATTTGGCATCATTACGTAAACATTCTAATTTAGATTTCTACTCATCTGTGTAAACATCGTATTTGTTAACTGTTCGAAATAAAGATTTAAGAAGATTTCTGACACTTTCACGGATAGGCGATTTGAAAATAATGAAAAATATCGGAAAAGAATTGACATCCCAGAGAATTAAGATTTCGCCCTTTCTGCAAAAATGTTTTAGAAGATGAATTACATTTTATGTTTTTATGTCCATTATATAATGAATTAAAAAGTTCTCACTAAGTCACCATATTTGTAAATATGAACTTCAATACATTGTACTTTGTTTAAAAAAATCAAATCATGTCAAAGATAACAAGGGATAATAAGTGAATGAATAAGTCACATATTGATGTTGTTTAGGGTTCAATAAATAAATAAAATAAAGACTCTTTCCAAAACAACACTCACTCAAATTTAAATTTGATAATACTCTTTCTGTTTATAAAGTTTGGAAGATGTGAAGTAATGAAACTTTATTTGTGGTCAGTTCACACACGATAAATAAATAAGTTGTCAATAAAGATACATCAGTCATTTCACACCACGTCTTCGTATTGAATGTATTCAATCTACCCTATAGACGAAAATAAAATAAAAGAGACACTGTTAAAAGAAATTATATCACTTGCAAGAGTTCCGATCTAAACTTCACAGACACGTTTGAATGTCTGATGTAAAGTGGCAATTATGTACCAAATGGCACTGATTTCAGTAATGTGATCATTATTGGTGTCATTGTATAGAGGTTTTTCACATTTGTGATCGAATTCCTTTATTAAAGTGCAGATGAAATCAAAATTGTATGTTAGCTGCAGATAAAACGATAGTTGAATTAGGAACACTTATACAGACCAAGTTAAAACATTATCATAAATTTGATAGTGGAATTAACATCTTTACAAATATAAAAATGTTCTCAAGTTCAATAACAAAGACAGGATTAAGACTTATCGTGAATTGGTATCATTTATATGTCAAAACTAAATCAATAACGTTGTTTTAGCGACGCAAGTTGTAAATATATGCTTAATACACTCTGTTTACAGGATCCTATTTAAATATATGAAAAAATAAGTCACAAGTCTTATTCATCTTTACAAGTTTACCCTTTGTTGACCATTTCATTTAGTACAGGTACATAGTCAATTATTGTTTTGAATTTGCATATTTACAAAATGTAAGTAGCTTAGTTGCTCTAGATGTTAGATGTTGCTTCCTTGCTTGGCGCTCATCAATAGAAAGACAGAACATCGCTTGAACTGGCGCTGCACAGTGGCTTTCGACTGCAACGGGCACAGAACAATGTTCTTATTTACATTCTTAAAAGGACAAGAAAGAGTTATCATTATTTTAATCTTATTAAACAATAGAGTCACAGCTTTTCTCGTATCATCATATCTTTTACATCTTCAAGGCCATTGTCTGTCTTCTCGCAGTTGTACAATCGCCTTGCAATCAGCACTTCCTTAGTTATCAGTTTAATTAATTCAACGTCTTTTTTATCTTGTCTACACAGATACTGTAGAAGTGTCTTTCCAGTTTTATCTGGTATGTTGACATCTGCTCCATTCTTCAGTAGTGTTTGTATCATTGGCTTCCTTTTTCCATCAACAGCCGTCCATAGCATCGTCCTGCCATCCTTGCCCGGTTTGTTGAGCAGTTCCCTGTTGACCTGTAAAACGATATCAAAATTCAACCAACTTGACGTAATCACAATGTTGAAATAATTAACCTTAATCAAATTATGAATGAATCTTCAAACAGATAGGCATTATTCGGATCCAAAAAACATACCCGGCAAGTTTACATCAACACCTAATGGTAAGAAAAGTATCTTGAGGGATGTGGAGGATTACAACCGAAGCATCTCGAGATGTTCCAGTTATAGATGAGGTGAGTTGGTGTTTAATGCCGCTTGAAAGATTATTTCACTTATATCGCGGTTGCTAGTATTATTGCAGAGAGAAAGCCCGCAACACCATTGTGGCTATGCATTGCGGTGATGCATGGGTGGTACTGCGCTGAATTGCAGTGTAGCATTGCACCCAAACCTTACTGCATGTAGAACAGTTCTCTACTGCAGACAAAGTTGCCTAGCCCCTGGCGGGATTCGAACCACGGACCTCCCGATCCGAAGCCCAACGCGCTAACCACTGCACTATCCCGCCCCCAGTTTCAGTTATAAGGCGTCGTGGAGAATGATACATATTTCTTAGTCAAAGAGGGATGGGTGTAGACAGCGTGTTTTAAAGATTTATTTAAAGAGGATGATGAAGTTGGGGATGAAGGGAGGTTTTGAAAAAGGCGGAGCTAATAAGCTAATCTGGGGAAGTAGGGAAGGTAGCAGCGAGAGTGTGGGTTATGAGGCTGTTGTCTCTCGGATGAAGTAGTGAGAGATTAAGGGAAGGGTAATAATTTTGAGAATTTGTTACTACAAATTGGAGGTAGTTACAGTAAAAAGGAAGAGTAAAGGTATGGAGTGATGGAGCAAATGAGGAACTGTCGATATTTTGGTTGTAATGAGAGAGTGAGGAAATGATCAGGTGAGAATGGCAACAGAGACCGGTTAGATCAGATCAGAAAAGTCATGAAGTTGTGATTTGTTCAGGGAATCCAGGAAGGGTAAAGCTATCGAAATGATTGAGTCTGGAAATTGTGGTTGTATTAAGAGAAAGGGAGGGATAAGGTGAGAATAGCAGAAAAAGTAGTGCTGAGGGTATTAGTAAAGTAATGAGGTTGTGATGTAATCAGGGAGGAACGTGAAATAAGTATCTAGATGAGTGAGTGGATGAGTAAGGTAGCAGTTGAAGGAGTCAGGGACACTGATTATCTTGTGAAGTTCGGGCGGTTGAATTATTGAAACAGTCAGGGATTATATATTGATGGAGTTAAATAAATGGAAGTAAGAATAGATAGAAAGCAGTTTGGGAGATAACATGGATTATGTACCTAGTGGTCCTCTTAGCACTTTTTGATGAGTTCTTTTCGGGGGAGAACATTTTCCGGAAGGATCTAAGGCCTTACAAGCTCAATAAACATCCTATGTGGATAACCTTAATAATATTATTACCCTGCTGGGAGGGGCTTATACGGTATAATGAATTCCGACCAGGGTAATATCCAGAAGAAGGCCTTCAGTTATTCATCTTCAAATAACTATTTCTCACAGTGAAGATTATTGTCTGGTTTAAGTCAAAGTGCTAACTAACTAACCCTAACCGAAAAATAACTCGAATTCAAATATTCAATATACAAATGTTTTGGCAAACGCCTATACTTCATACTTCTTCATACATCATACACGGCAAATTCCGACCATCATCCCTGTCACCGTACAGACGCTGGGGTCTTGCTGTGGTTTATATGATATTTTACAAACGCTTCTGTCAGTATTTGCCTTTTATCGAATCAACGTAATAATAATTTTTTTACGATTAATAAGTAAGATTAAACATTACCTGTGGTCATTATTAAGGGCAACTTCATGATCATATATCCCTCGATATTTGATTGAACTTCACTAAGTTTGGTTTGGCCAAACAAACGCCCAGAACTTTGAAGATGGCATGGCTAGTCTTAAAAATGAATTTCTCTGATGTTTTTCGGTGCATAAAATATTCATAGAGCTATTTAGAGAGTTAAACTGTATTTTGAAAAACTAACGTCACTAAAATGGTATTTACTTTTATATTTTAACTTTTACACCGGTGGACTAGTTGTTGTACTACTAAAGGGTACTTGACCATGACTCCAGACACGTATTGCATATCCAATGCATTCATGTAGCTAATGCATCTTTGTATCTAAGTTAGTTCTTTGTGTCTTAGTTAGTTAAAGATGTAAATGAAAGATACGTTTGTGGGCTGATTTTTGTCAACCTTGAGCATCTGAGCAGCGGTTGGGGGAGAGAGTGGAATCGAAGGGAATTGGAGAAAAGGGAAGCCTTTAAACGTGAAGAAGTGAGGGGTTCATGAATAATTTTAGTCTTGAAAGAGTTCTAGTGGTGTTTAGCAGGTCCTGTATTACATTTTCCATACCTTGCTTGAACATTTGAAATTTCTCTTCCTCTTCTCTTCCGTAATACCACCTGTAATAGAAAACCAGCCAAAATATAAAGTAACAAATCGCAGTCAAACAGTCAAACCACAGATGACACCCTCATCACTCACAGGTCGGTATTTATTCCTTGAGAGGCATTTTAATACTTATAATGAAATACTTGTTATATAAAAAACGAATGAACTACCATGGTGATATAAATAGCCAAACATACTTTAGGATGCATTGATAACGTCACTGCAATGAATCAATATAGAGAAAATATTATACGGAACATGTACTAGACAGCATTCAAACACGTTACCTTTAGCACCAATTTAGTTAAAACTACCTGCAATGATCCGTCATTAGGCCTCGGGACAGCTAATTTTCACTAGAAGGATTACGAAAATTGCAACAAGTGGAACGACGAATTTCAACTCCAAAGCACTAACACCATACAACAATGTAATAGGTATAAGCTGCAATTTTCTTGAACGATTGAAATTCGTTGTGTGCAGATTAAACGGGAGGGGGGTTGAGCAAGTTTTCGAATGGTGAAGAAACGACTAAGAGTTAAAAGCAGAAGAACATTCTGCTTATAAAAAGGTCGATGATTTTAGTCCACCGAATGATAGAAACCTAGTGAGGTTTATTAGAGCTATATTTACTTCCCCTGTGACTCATTAGGTTTTGGCAATATCAATAAACCATATGGAGCTGTCAGAACATTCAGACGACCATTTTAAGCGAACTAAATTGTCATTGTGTATAGCTTTGGGTAGGGCTACGTCATGACAGGTCATGACTTTAGCCTGAGATCAGATTTCCTTAACCATTAATTTGAGATTAACACATATAATAGAGGGGGCGCTTAGAAGGTTGAAGATTGGGGTTAAACAACTTCGTGCTAAACAGTAGTCCTGCTTCATCACTGTGTATATAAAGGAGCCTTTAATACAGTCTAGGTCCACATTCAGCAAGTCTAGACTAAGGAGCCAACATAAAAATATATTATGGAAGAGGGAACATTTAATTATTAAAAATTTTCCTAGACTAAATTTTGTTCTAGCTAAACAGATCCATGACGGGATATTTGGTGGTACTAATGTAAACATTAGTAAGGTCCAAGATTGAACCGTTTCTATGATGTTATTTTTATCTAACTTATCCCAAAAGTCAAGTTAAAACATTTTACCTCAATTTTGTTATCAATATATTTGGACAGTATCTCCTCGCTCTCTATTGATGGATAAACTATTCACTTATATGTAATAGATATCGTATCTAGGAATGACCAAAATAATATACAAACTTTTAGCGAGTGAAATATTAGGACAGTTAACTTATAAAAGAGATAATTTTCGATAGTGAGAATAATTGATAATTACAATGCATTAGTACATATTGCATAAACGATAGAGAGTATTGTAGTAATGTACATTCAACATTCACATTTTCACATTGGGTTCAATGGGCACACGTTCGTATAAGATTCAATGTGCACATTTTCACATAAGAAATCATATTTTTAACATTTAAGTCACACATGTTTCCCGGTATGAAGACGAAATGGTTCTCACTTTGTGAACTTCCGGCAGGCAAGGTGACCAGCTGTAGCATGCTCTGATACGCCAATGTCTCGGGGTCTGGTTTGAAAGAAGCAAACAAAATCGGGTAAGTGTAAATACATATTGTATCTCAGTCTGCATTACACAAAGACGTAATTCTGAAAATGAAAGATTCCTATGCCAAATTGTTTCGGGGAAGCAGTCATCCAATAGTTTCAGTGATAGTACATACCACGTCCATAGTTGGGGCTGGTACCCAAAGACGAATGAAACACACATGAATGAGACAGTTGTAATTTGCCAAAATTAAGTCATGTTTTTCTAAAATAAGACAGACACTTGTGTTATTGATAAATATGTTTTGATCAATAAGGTTAAAGAAAAGACAGTACGTTGACATTCCGTATAAAGTTCACACAACAACATCATATCCGTTTGTACAGTATAAATCTATTTTTTTCCATAGCTTAACACCATCTACATCAGTAATGAGAGTAAACTTATTTTACCTTTTACTGCTGGTTTGCCGCGGCCTTCTAATTCAACGTTCATCACCCTGACCCTTCAGCACGGTCTGGTGAAAATGATTTTCCTTTGCCTACTTCAAAAGGTAAGAAACATCCATTAGTTCTTAACAGTCCCATTCACTGTCCCATAGACAAGAAAAGACCATTTACCATTCTCTCCCTATAGAGAAAGTTCCGTCATAAAATCATGCACGAACCTCTGTTATAATACAAGATA
Source organism: Phorcus lineatus (assembly GCA_921293015.1). Classification (NCBI taxonomy): domain Eukaryota; kingdom Metazoa; phylum Mollusca; class Gastropoda; order Trochida; family Trochidae; genus Phorcus; species Phorcus lineatus. The sequence continues at coordinate 40,004,078 of OV121088.1, forward strand.
CTCTCGATCTTTCGGCAAAATACTTCAACATATTAAACTATCTTGCCATAATTATGCATAACAGTTTGTATATATAACCTATATTTCAAAGTAGGTTTGAAGGCAAAAGTGTAAATTTCTATCTCTGTAGAGAACGACTATTTACATGAATAATGCAGATCTAATCTACCTTAAATGTTTCTTCTTTTATCTATTGGAGCTGATGACTGGGGAATAGTTTGCTGGCCTCAATTACTTATGTACGTAATAGTTTATAGATTCAAAAACTGCTGCCGAATTACTTTCACTGTTAGCGGAAAATAGTTTTCCTTTGTTCACTTGCAAAGTTAAGACATATCCGACTATTTGTTTTAATGATATGATAATTGAGAGATATTTTCAGTATTTACATCTTTCATAGGGTAAACGCACCGTTCTCCTTTGCTTTCTGTGTAAAGGGGAACATATTTCAGGGTCACAGAAGGTTCAGTTTGTCTCCTGTCGGTTTTTACAAGACGGTTATGTGGTATTTTGATAAGTTGCTTTATGTTTCTGGCAGTGATGTGGTCATGTGATGTGTTCGGATTACACAAAACATACCTATGTACGTATGTTACGATTTAGAAGAAGTTCATACTCAGTTTGCAGGCCATTGGCCCATGTACAAAAACCATCATGATGATATGGTTTACAGGGCAATAAACTAAATACTTTCAGTTTAAAGCAGATTAACATTAAAGAGCTCACTTGAGAAATTTGAGCAGTTCATTAAAAGTGCATATCATATGGCGTTAATAGCTTTAGCATTTCACAATTGTTTGTTCGTTTTTTTCAATTTAGGTAATTAGTTTTTCAACATTATTGCATATCTTTTACATTCAAGGGTCAATGAATTTTATTTTAATTATTACTGATAATATTCATTTTTACAAATAACATCATAGCCAGCAGGATCTTTCCAGATAATGTTACATCGTAATGGTACTGCATTGAATGTTGGTAAGCATAAATATCTCCTTAGGTCTCTTACCTTATTCTCAAATGCAATGACCAATGGGAAAAGTCAATATATAACGTTTGAAAAGTGTGAGATTTGAAAATTCATAATATTGCTACTTAAATTTGTGTTGAACAATCAGTTAACCTCTCCTTAAATTATGACAAAAATAATGATACATTGTCAATGTTTGGACATGCTATATATAAATATATATATGTGCATGTATGCTAGTACATGAGAGCTTGTACATGTGTGTATATATGTGCATGTATGCATGTGTGTGCATGTATGCTTGTACATGAATGCTTGTACATGTGTGTATGTATGTACATGTATGATTGTACATGTATGCTTGTACATGTGTGTATGTATGTACATGTATGTATGTACATGTATGCTTGTACATGTATGTATGAATGTATGTATGTTTGTACATGTATGTATGTATATATATGTACATGTGTGCTTGTATGTATGTATATATGTGCATGTATGTATGTACATGAATGCTTGTACATGTATGTATGTATGTATGTATGTATGTGTGTACATGTATGGGTGTACTTGTGTGTGTTTGTTGATGTATGTATGTATATGTACATGTGTGCTTGTATGTATGTATATACAATGTATGCTTGTACATGTGTGTATGCATGTACATGAATGCTTGTACATGTGTTTATGTATGTATGAATGTTTGTTAATGTATGTATGTATATGTACATGTGTGCTTGTATGCATGTATATATGTGCATGTATGCTTGTACATGTGTGTATGTATGTACATGAATGCTTGTACATATGTGTATGTATGTGCATGTACATGTATGCTTGTACATGTTAGTGTGCTTGTACATATACGCTTGGACATGTATGTATGTATGTATGCTTGTTAGTTTGTTTGTTTGTTTGTATGTATGTATATATGTATGTATGTATGCATGCATGCATGTGTGTATGTATGTATGTGTATGTATGTATGTATGTATGTATGTGTATGTATGTATGTATGTATGTGCATGTATGCTTGTACATGGGTGTATGCATGTACATGTATGCTTGTACATGTGTTTATGTTTGTACATGTATCTATGTATATGTACCTTTGTACATGCACATGTATGTATGTATGTTTGTATGTATGTATGTATGTTTTTATGTATGGATGTATGTTTTTATGTATGTATGTATGTTTTTATGTATGTATGTTTTTATGTTTTTATGAACATGTATGCTTGTACATGTATGTATGCATAAATGATACTTTGTATGTATGCATGAATGATACTTTGCATATATGTTTTTATGTACAAGAGCTAGACTATATATGCATGTATTAAGCAGTGTTCTGACATAAATGAATATTTGTAAATGTTAAGTGAATCACAATCTTTTGGTATGTTTACTACATGTATGCATTTGCATTAACTAAGGCGTCATCTCGGCTTCCTTTCACATCCGTTTCATTCCTGGATCCGTCACTACAGTAAGTATATCTCAACATTCTAAACATACTTAATCAAAATTAAACATTAATTATTATTTATCTATTAGTTCCGATGTGGAATAAAACAAACAAAAACACATATTTTGAACTTGATAATAGCAGTTAAAACGTGATGTACACAAGACATTGGCTACAGATATTTCACTTCCTCGTTCTAGTTGAAGTTCTATGATATCAACACAACACATTGACTACTTTCACCATGCACTCCCTCTTCATTTTAATCCTAATCTGCATCAGCCGCGGATTTTAACATCTACATATCACTTAAAACCTCTATATACTCACAGGAAGCTGTTAAAAGAAGCCGTAATCTTTATATCCATATATCCCTGCAGTAGATTAGGCATGTCTCATCATGGCCGCCAACCTCGAACTGGATCATGAAGAGGAAACGAAACAAGGGGATTCCCCTTCTAAGTGCGTTGCAGGCTGTCAGGTTAGTGTACAGTGATATTCTGATACAATGATTTCTCCCTCTATCAGCGATGTTGTTATACATGTAATACGCGGTTCCATTGACATTGTTACGCGTGTACAAAAGCAAAATTTGTAGCAAGGCATTTCATGTTCGTAATGCGTGTAAATGGCTTCACGGCTCATTCATGTTTTATTTTACCAAGGACGTACACTGTCACTACACGTCCTTGATTTTACCGATTGTAGGCTCTCATTTATGTAGTTGTAAAATCTAAAGCAACCAACATTTTATCCTCGGCACCATGTGTCAAATAGGTAATGATACAATCGTGTACTTATAACATACTTGTATAAACGGGATTGTTGAATTTCGTTTCAACAAACAATACTCAGATATCACTGTCCTTTTAATTTTTGTAATAACTCATTTCTTCTGACTTAATACCCATACTCCTTGTTATTCTTTCAATGTTCATTATGTGAACTCCTCTTATAGCTTTAACTAAATTTTGGTACCTACAGTTACACTATATATCATGACTGGTCTTCAAAGCTTCAAAAAGTCTCGCCCTTTAAACCTATTAATTGATGTTACTCCTTGTTTAGAATCTTAAAGTATTAGACAATATAGAATACAAATAGAATATTTTGCATAGAATTAATTCAACCATTGATATTATAGAATGATAAAAACAATGTAACATAAGGAAAATCAAAAGGAAGGCTCAAGAGGAAGCCTTATGAGATGAATTTGGTTTATCCCTAAATTGTCTATTCAGATCAAGAGATTAGTCGTTTGAATACCGCAAGGTGCTTGGAAACTTTGTCTGCAGTACAGAACTTTTCTACATGCAGTAAGTTTTTGCTGCAATGCTACACTGGATTTCCGTTGACCTGTCGTTTGCTAGTACCAGCTGATGCTCACCTCACCTTTATCACAAAAACTTGGGATAAAGCAAATTATTTCACTATGGCCATAAACTTCATATGATAGGGGAGGCTTAATTGTTAGATATCGTATCAGTTTGACAATGCTGAATATTTCAGATGAATTATCACAAGAACGGATTTTTTAATATATGACATGTATGTTTGTGTCAAAGTAAAAAAACAAGTCATGAAAATCATGAAGTGACTCTTTATTGTTTGTATAAGTAATTGTCACAAGCAGAGTATCACAATTGTCAAAAAATATCACAATATTCAAGTACAAGGAACAACAAATTTAAAGAGAAAGATATTAAAATCAAAGAAATAAGAACTGTAACTTCAGAACACCTTAAAAATTGATGTGGTCTTTAAAGCATTCCATAAAGAATTACAAGGATACAACTATGTATAAAACTACCATCCTATACCATAACCAGTTTTTGGTCTGACTAGAATCAATTAAAATAATTCCAAACCTTAATTGAGTAATTAACAAAATTTGAAAATGAAAAAAAACCTTAAAATTTTAATATATATTGATTTAATCATAATATTTGAATATCAAAATTTGGACTTTTCTTTCAAAATTTAAACCTCCGTTTCAAAGAGTAAATTTTTTATGAGCAGTATTTTGATCAAATTTGTAGGGAAACAAAGTTTCCAAATTACGCTTCTGACGTTCAAGTCTGGATTGGTCTATTAAAGTTTATAATTTATCATGACCTGACATTTTACAATAATTGAATAATTTGTCAGTCAATTAATAAAAAGGTAAAGAAAAGTATAGATGAATGTTGTATTTACAATTACCTTAATCTTTAATAAAATGGAATATATTTCTTTTTTACAATCACTGGTTTGAACAAAAATCATTCAGTCAGTCAAAAAAGAGCTGAGTTTAAAATGTAAATACAGTTTATTCAACAAGAATTAAGTATTACTAATAAAAGATACAAAAATGTGTTATATTGTACAACAAAAACAATAGAAGTGTTGATATTTTAAAGTTTACAATTTTACACTTTTACAATTTACAATTCATGAATTTATAAAAAAAACTAAAAATGTTAAAAATATTAAATATGAGCTACAAAAACCATCAATAAATTATGACATGGCATTATTCACATTTATGAAGATCTTTTAGTACTAAGAAAGTTGTAACTCCCATGCTCTCTCATTGACTCACATCTTTAAATTTCTTAGTCTAAAGAGTGCAATAAAGATCTACACCAAATTACTATGCTCAGTGTTTCAAGAAAATTATACTTCCAAAACAAGAGATATGTGAGGGACAAAATCTTATTTTAACAACCTACCCCTTTTCAGACACATCTTCTAATATTTATTATGAAAAATATAACTACTAAGAAGAGTTCAAAAACATTTTCAAAACATAAAAGCAAGTAGCAGTACTGAAGTAAGTAAATACCAGAGGGTCAATAAATAAACAAATTATTTTAGTTACAAAATACAACAAGTTTATTATATTTCATATTTTTCTATAATCATCAATGCAGAGATATTTTTCTATTTGTGCATGGAGGTTATGCCAATTTCCAAAAAATTTTAAAGACACTATTTTGAAGATCACAAAGCTTGACAACTTGACCTTTATCACTGAATAAATTAGTGCAAAGCAAAATATTTCAAATTTGTACAAGGAGACAATTATAGGCGTCTTTCAATCAATCAACAGAGATCAAACTCATCATCATCATCATCACTGGCTTCTGCTGCCCCTAGATACGCCTTGAAGTCCTTAGAGGCAATCTCTTGAATGAAGTATGGCAGCTCTAACCACTTCTTGAAGTACTGGGGTTGGTGGGTACGTTCGTTGGTAACAATGAAGTATTTAATTCCCAGGGAAGGAAAGGAGACTCCTCGATAGATGAACATAACTCCCCATGGCTTGTGGCAGCTCTTGCATTGCATACTTCCCGTCATCTGGATCTCGTCAAAAGGTTTCTTGTTCTTCTTAAATGGGATTACGTGAATCCTGTCACGGAATCCTTGATCGATCACAACATGTTGGTTGCCATTTATGATCCTCATGTCACTCCCCTTTGTGCAGAACTTCCGACAGCAAGCACAAATCAGCGAGAAATCAATCTTGAGCTTCTTGTTTGTATGGTAGCGCTTGACAGTTTCTTTGATGGCTTCGCGGTCCAGTGATTCTTCTTGATGGTCACGTAATCGTCTAACAACACGTTCGTGCGGCATGTCGTGAATTGCCTGGATGGCACGCTGCATCATGCTTGCCCGGGCAACGTTGAGCATCTCCTTCTGCTGTATCTTGCTGTTACCCAGAAGCACAGACGTACCACCCTGCTTGCGGCTTCTTCCTGTATGAAAAGTACATGTGCAACTTTAGTTCAACCTTTCGTACTTGTTGCAACCTTTCACATACTACTTCCCACACAAGTCATTACCTTGCAACATTTGCCCAACCCAACTGTGCTTACTCTTTAGGCAACAGTGAGTGACCCTAATTGTCCAATGAGAAATCTTTGGCACATAAATTTGAACTAAGTGGCGTGTCATTTTGAGGAAGCCAGGGAAAGAGACTGGAGCAAGTTACTTCATTAAACGAGAAGTTACAAAGGGGTTTATATGCTCAATTGTTCTATGCTGATGTCAGTATTTGTTATCTTGTATTAGATATGCACACAGTCTAACAGGCTGATATGCTTCTTGCTAAGTAGAGGGTCAGTTATCATTGTTTTTAAATAGAAGTGTGGGCATGAATTCTAAAATTACTTTAAAAAACAACGAAGATGAAAATAGAAGGAAGGTGAAAATGTATCTGTACAGTGTGAACGTACAAGAACTTTTCAATTTACTTCCAAATCATTTTGTTATTGTTGCATACCTCTGGTTTGAACAGTTGTGATTTCATTTCCCACATGGTTGTACTTGAGCACAATGTTACACTCGGGGATGTCCAGACCTTCTTCAGCCACCGATGTAGCTACGATCAACTTGATTTGACCGCTCTTGAACTTGGCGATAACCTTATCCTGCTCATTCTGGGTCATTCCTGAAAAAAGAAAGGTAAGCACCATGCTTTCAGTCACCTAAACAATTCAATTTATGTCTCATTGTAAATTTGTAATATTGGTAAAAACGTCAACTCCTTCGATTATAAAAATGAATTTCAATGTAACCATGACAACGTACCACCCTCTTCTTCATGCGCACCAGCTCCTGTGAAAGGCATGGCCTTTAGTTCCTTAAGCTGTGGATCAATGTTTTCATCCTCATTGAGCCAGTTGGTCAGTGCATAGCAAGTAGCACGGGTTCGAACAAATATGATGGCTCTGGAGTCGTCTCCCTTCTCTTCTAACAAACCTTTGAGGGTCTTGGCCAGCACTTTGAGATTCGGATTGTCATGCTTTGAGTCACCCTGACGCTTACGTTCAAATTTCATCAGATTCTTCTTAAGGCCTGAAATGCAGCATTTTAAATGTTATTTCTCCATTTATCCCAATTGATCTCAATAAATGTAATAATGCTGAATTTATGATGTCATAATACTCTCACCTTTAATAATGTCCTATGTTATACAACTGAATTACTAATAAGCTACTTTAGCACAGTTCTCACCATTGAAGAATTCCTCAAGCTTCTCTTCACATGGCACATGGACATTGGCTCCACTTGGCAAGAGGGTTTCCAGACAATTGTGACTGAATTCTTTCTGGAGGTAGTCGATCACATCCTTGATCCGCACAATGTCATGAATCTCTAGGGCTGCATTATACCTCTGTAATCGATATGGTGAAAATAAAGCTGAAAGGTTATTTGGGGTCACTTGGCGTCAGATAGTCGCCATCCATATAAAGAAGCTGTGAAAAATCTATAATGGTGTCAGATGGTCACAACATGTAATAAGAATCTGTGCAATACCAATTGGGGTCAGATGTTCACTACCTGTATTAAGAGGTTTTTGCAACACCTATCATTGTGTCAATGGTTACCACCTGTATAAAGAGGCTCAGTAACACCTATTATAGTGTCAGATGATCATCACCTGTATAAAGAGGCTCAGTGACACCTATTATAGTGTCAGATGGTCACTACCTGTATAAAGAGGCTCAGTAACACCTATTAAGGTGTCAGATGGTCACTACCTATATAAAGAGGCTCAGTAACACCTATTATAGTGTCAGATGGTCACCACCTATATAAAGAGGCTTGGTAACACCTATTACAGTGTCAGATGGTCACCACCTGTATAAAGAGGCTCAGTAACACCTATTGTAGTGGCAGATGGTTGCCACCTGTATAAAGAGGCTCAGTAAACACCTATTCTAGTGTCAGATGGTCACTGCCTGTATAAAGAGGCTCAGTAACACCTATTATAGTGTCAGATGGTTGCCACCTGTATAAAGAGGCTCAGTAAACACCTATTATAGTGTCAGATGGTCACCAGATGTATAAAGAGGCTCAGTAACACCTATTGTAGTGGCAGATGGTTGCCACCTGTATAAAGAGGCTCAGTAAACACCTATTATAGTGTCAGATGGTCACTGCCTGTATAAAGAGGCTCAGTAACACCTATTATAGTGTCAGATGGTCACCACCTATATAAAGAGGCTCAGTAACACCTATTATAGTGTCAGATGGTAGCCACCTGTATAAAGAGGCTCAGTAACACCTATTATAGTGGCAGATGATCACCACCTGTATAAAGAGGCTCAGTGACACCTTTTATAGTGTCAGATGGTCACCCTCTGTATAAAGAGGCTCAGTAACACCTATTGTAGTGGCAGATGGTTGCCATCTATATAAAGAGGCTCGGTAACACCTATTATAGTGGCAGATGGTCACCACCTGTATAAAGAGGCTCATGACACCTATTGTAGTGGCAGATGATCACCACCTGTATAAAGAGGCTCAGTAAACACCTATTATAGTGGCAGATGGTCACCACCTGTATAAAGAGGCTCAGTAACACCTATTATAGTGGCAGATGGTCACCTTCTGTATAAAGAGGCTCGGTAACACCTATTATAGTGGCAGATGGTCACCACCTGTATAAAGAGGCTCAGTAACACCTTATATAGTGTCAGATGGCCACCACCTGTATAAAGAGCCTTAATAACAACTACTAGTATTGGGGTCAGATGGTTGACTTCCTAAAGAACCTGTACATTCACCTTGTTATTGCTTTTGCTTTTGGAGAAAGGATAAAATTCTATTTTAGTGTGTTGGTGTTTGTTTGCCCTACTTTTTGTCAGATATTTACAAAAACCTGCAATTAAGTTCCTTTGTACCAAAAATAATTGGACATGATATTTCAGTTGTCCAGGAGTTTTATGTGAAGAGTACTTGTAAGTAAAAAAGAATTTTTGTTTATGGCCACTTTGGCCCCTGATAAATAACAACAAGGTCTGAAAATCATAGTTTACCTTTGGCCAAGGTCCCATGATTTCAGCTTGCTAGTTCTTTAGAGGAAGCACAAGCTTCCCCTCTTTGACCCAAGGCCATTAATCAACAATTTATACATTATAATTGACATGGAATCTGTACTCAAGAATTTAGTGCTCTAGATGTTCTAGAAAGAAAGAGAACATGGGAGGATCGAGTTGAAGAAGGTTTAACAGAGGAATCACTTTCAGGCTTATGAGGTGAACAACAATACGAAATAGAAAAGCGGCTCACAAAGAGATGGTCTGCCATGACAAATAGACTTCTGGCCATCTCTGCTCGTTTCGGGTCAACTTCCCCGAGCAGGTTGTCGCGGCGACCAGTCTGTACAAGACGTGCCTCGTTTTTCATCTGAACTGCCCACTGTCCATATGGCTGACTGTTTCGGTCACTCGGACACTTCATCAACAGATTGTCAATCTGACGGTCATTCAGATCTGAAGCAGAATGATTGTTATATGTTCTTTTATCAGGGAGTTTAACAGTGGTGATAACAGTTGTGATATTTTTATCTAATTATTCTATCTATTAATTATCATTCATTGATTCATTGGTTGATCTATTTAATCATGCATTCAGGAATTCATCACTCAATCCTGTTTACTCATATTCATTATACCCCGCCTTACAGTTTAAATGGGGTATTCATTCTGTCAGTCAGTCTGCCTGCCAGTCGTTTTAAACTATATATAACAGCTAGTTCAAATTCAACTGTTAGATAATACATTAAAGTTTTATGATTTTATGTTTGCTTCAATCAGTTATTGTTTAATATAGTAACAGGGGAGTTATAAACACATGTGGTAGAAAATGGTTGACATTTATGAAACCATGTGAAGTTTTTGAGGAAATGTTTTAATTGTGTTCTAAGAAGATTTTGTGTTCCAAAAGTCTAGTCATGATATAAGGAGATACACATACATGTCCATTCTCTCCCAAAAGAGGTAACTCCGTCATAAATTTCTTTACAACCTCTGTTTTAATACGAAGGTTTCTTGTGCAAGAAATGTAGAACGCTGATGCAATCAAAGTTAGTTGTGCAATCAGCGATGCCGTTTCAAAACTTATCATTCAAATCACTTAAGTTATTTCCGTAAGCTTCCCAAAAGCTAAACTTTATTCAAATATGCACCTTGCACTTTGAGTCTTCTTTACAGAACACAAATGCCTCATTTTACGACTGTTTCATTGCACAGGCCTGTGTGACATCAAATATGTTATTCATGCATTCGTTGTTTTCATTGGCTGAAATAGTTTAAGTTGCAATTTTATTATTTCCACGCTAGGGGAAAGTGCCGGAAGACCGAGAAACCTTCAAATTAAGAAAGAGGTTCTACAGAAATTTATGACGGAGCTACCTCTGTTGGGAGAGAATGATACATGTCATGAATAACCCCTATATGTACCCTTTGATTGTCAGACCTACATATGAATTTTATTTTAGCGGTTTCCATGGAGACATAACCAAGCAGGTACTAGTATCCAACGTCAATTCGATGTTGAAATTTGATTGATTTCAGGTCAGTAAGCTGATCAACCAATTTCTTATGTTGGAAAAACATTAGTTTACTGACGTTGAAATTTGGTCGGTATTTTAATTTGTCTCAACATCATCAGAACAACTTAAATTCAACTTAGTGATTACTTTTATTAGATTTCATTATTATCAATAACTGAAAATAAGTCATGGATTGTTTGAAAGGACAAAGTGACAAATGCAAAAAATGAAGAGCTATCATTGGCATTTAAAAGGTAATTAATGTTCGAATGAGATTTTTAAACGTTAATTCCTTTTAATTTCACAAGAACGGGACGTAACTATGTCTTAGCTCTAATCAAAGTTAACAAGGTAAATGGTCATTTCCAACAGTTTTTATTTTTTCAGTTATCTTCACAACAGTTGTTTGTCAGTTACTGACAACATAAATTTTCGATATGAATAAAGTTAGTAGTTCTTAGAAAATTACAACTGCGCATTTGTAAAAAACATTGTTTTGTTGTCACTCTGCTCTAAATCATTGCAGTGTCACATGATTATGACTTACGTAGTATCTTCAAGGCAGAGGTGAGATGATACAGACATTTCATGGTAGGATAAATTTCACAATATCACATAACGATACGATTAAAAGTGATAAAATGTCACACCAAACACTATGTTCAGGGACTTTTGATAGAAAGAAAGATAAACTTTTGAAAAACACTTTTTAAAGTCAATGATACGTATCATGATACTGAAATACTTATATATTGTCATATAAAGTATATAAGTTGGGATAATGAACCCGAAAAACGGTTTGAGAGGCAGAGTTGAGAGCACAAAATGTTGAATAAACTTATTTGTAGGTGAGTACTTAAAAACATATGAGGCTGCAGTAAGGAGATCACAACCCTTTGTGGTAGTTGATGTTTGGTTTGAATTTTTGGAACAATCAATTTGGACACACAAAATTTAATTCTATTCGAAGCGAGAGATTAGGTCGTTTCCAACCTTGCTCACTTCATTGGCATATTTCATTTGCTGCGTACCGCTAAACTTGGCCTTTGCTTTAGCATATCTCTTATCCTTCACAATTGAAACATTAAAACTTTATGAAAGACGCATTCCTAGTTGAGTTTATGCCTTTTAATGTTCTTTCTGTATTTGAAGAAGGTAATCATGAGCTACTATTATTAGATTTTTTGCTGGTTTCTGAAAATTATCATGTGTTCAACATCATGACTTTTGCAAATGACGTGGTACTTAGCCCTGTCATACGACAAGGTTGAAGGATAAAGTGTTTTGAAAACAATACTGAGGGCTAGAATGCGTGCAAAGTTCTGAAAATGATTCATCCTATGACTTTAACCCCACTGTCATTCAACTTCGCCAACACTTCATCACTTAAAATTGTTGTGCATTTTGTTTATTTGAAGTTTCCAGGCATAACAGGGAAGCATTAATACTAATACTAAGCACTAATTATACTTATCTGATTATTTATTCATCGAATCATCCATCTATTCATCTGATTCACTCATTCACTCACTAACACACTGAATTGTATTCACCATTGATATCAAACATGAGGTCTTCTATCTTCTTCATGACCCCCTCCAGCTTCTCGCGGGCCTCGTCCTGTCTGTTCTCCATCAGGGGCACAGTCTCTGTTTGAGGTAAAACATAACTGTTGTCATACGCATCAAATGTGTATAATTGCAAAAATAGTTTTAGACAATTTAAGTTTTTTAATACTCCCCTATTTTAATTTCAAAATAGTTATTATTGAAAAAAATTTTCATATGAGCACAATGATCTGAAGTCTATGTAAAAAGTCATGAAACCTAGGTTAAGGGGCCATAACTCTAAAATAGTCAAAGTGTCATGCTGAAAATGCAATATCTGTGTCAATGTCTTTAAAGACATATTTGCAAAGTTTCAGAATGATTAAACAATTTAAACTCTGTTTTAAAATTGATTTTGCAAGACAGGTTCAGCCATAACAAATCTGCAAAATCCAGCAATCTTAGTCAAGGGCCATTACTTTACAAAGAAATTAATCAAACATGGCAGTAGTTGATTTTTCAAGGCAGATATCCTGTTCTGGGACAGAGCGACAAGCATAAACCACCTCCAGACTTTTCCTTCAAGTGTTGAAAAGCAAAATGTTAATGGTCTGATGCAGAACTTATGATAATCAGATTTATAATATTCATGATGTGAAAGATTAAAAATGCAAAGCAAAAGTCATCTTACTTTCATCTGGAACCGGAACCTTTGCCCTCAGTTCATCGACATGCTGGACCACAGTGGACAGATAGGGGGCATCCATATTGGCACAGAGCTTCAAGATGTTGTCGATGGCGTCACTGTCTACTGTGGCCTTCTCCACACCAAGGGAAGCTGTTAGTCCTACAATCTGAAGTCCATTAAAAAAACATTTCATAGTTCACACTTTTTTTCATTCATAACTCTCTAAACACAATAGTAGGTTAATGTAGTCACTTTGATATGTAGATATGTCTTTAATATGTTTCAATCAGTAATTTACATATTCTACGCATTTTTTCTCATTTGTCCCTTCAAATCTTGTACCATCTATATCTCTCATACTAATTTTTGGAATGTAAAGACATTTTACACATTTCATCACTTTGAAGTGTAGATGTGTCTTTTGTATGTTCTATCCCTATATTTGCATAGTTTATGCAAATTGTCTATACTTAGCTCATTAACGCCGAGACAACTTCACGGCTCAACGCTTGGGCCACTGACTACAGACGCTGCTCGCTCAAAGCACCGTTTTTTAAGCGACATGCAGCCTTTGTGGGCGACTGTTGAACGGAAACTGTCTAGCCTTGTGATATAAAGTCTTGATTGTTTTATAGTTTCATGAAGATAGATGCAGGTGCTGAATATTGATACTTTACAGGAATATAACATGTGACATTTCACCATTGAGTTTATATATTGCGGTTTGTCTGATTTGAATTCATAAACCTACTCAAAGAGAGAGAGAGGGAGAGAGAGTGAAATTGTTTTCATTGTCTCACTAAATAAAATTGACAAGTAAACTGCATTAGATATTACACCTTTTATATTGGTCAAAATGTTATGAGAGACATTTTCTCTTACTTATATCTAAACAACAGTACTGAAAGAACAGCAAATAATAAACACAGACACACACTTACATATTTTATATATATATATATCTATCTTCATGTTAGATTGTCTTTCTCAATCTACCACTACAGTGATTTGATGGCGGCATATTGTTCACTCCTTTGCAAGTACTAACACATAAACACGTAACATACCTCATATTTTCACATTTGTTGATTTACTTGCATTTTTATTTGTAGATACAAATACTGCATATCTACACACCATGTTGAGTAGATACAGTGTGTTGGTATCTCAACTATCTGAATAATAATTAAGAATTAATGGAAATTATATCTCGATTTAAGAGATAGCATGTAACATCAACCAATGTAATGAATTTTAATATCAAACAAGTGATTTATTCTGTTGGGACGTTGTCAACTCTAATTATAATTTAATATGTGTATGTATCCATTCAATGGCAGACAGGGTCGTGGATCTTTGAAGCATATTGTCGAATTAAAAAAACCATGTACATGCTAAAACTATTATTGATAAAGGACAGCTACTGACCGTGCTTGATATAGGATGCGCTCAGCTAGTTCAGTAAAGTAATATTCGAACAAACTGTTATATTAATAATAGTATTAAAAGTAGAACAACACTGGTTTCAAAATATTAATTACATTCAATTATCAAATTGATAGTTCATGACATGACACCCTAAAGCGATGCATTCAAGAAGTAAAGGTAAAATCAAAGTGTCACTGTCACTTCAATAGCCTCAAATTCTTAACAAATGATTTATGAATACATGTACATAAATGTTTATAATAACGCTTCCTCTCGTTTCGTCTTAGATATATGAATTCAATGTGTTTTAGAAATAAAATGTATCTAACAATGTTTCAAAATTGGTAACTTCACAAAGACTCCAATCGTTTCATCTGATTTAATAAACCTTCTTTTTAAAGTATTTATTTTTCTCTTCAAAGACCAACGTATGCAAAAAGTTTTCATTTACAAAACGCAGTATATTTTTGCACAAAGAGCAACGATTTTAATTTCTTATTGCTTTCCTGAGGATAGCATCTTATTTACGAAACTGTTATCTTCATTAATGGACGCTAAACTGATTTAAAAAATAAGTTAATTGTTATACTATACAACAGACGCACATATGCGGCTCTCTCTGAATAAGAGGTGCTTTCAATTTACGCACATAAGCGTCTCTCACTGTGAGAAACTGCTAATCAACGGACGCTTATATGCGGCTCTCGCTGTGAGGATCTCATTATTTTGACGCATATACGCGGCTCTCGGCGTTAATGAGTTAAAACATCACCTCTGACTCTATAAGCCAATACATACCTCCCAATTCTTACATGCGAACTTTACTATATCTTATACACATATTTCTTTTTCCTTTTAAGATGGTTGTGAGAGACTGGCTTCCCTTCTTTCTAAAATACACAGCTGGTTTTAAGGCTTGCCTTTGGAAGAGACTGCCTTCCTTCTTCTGCTTGAGATACCTCAACATGAAGTAGTTGAATGATAACATGTGGAAGAGACTGGCTTCCTTCTTCTGCATGAGATACCTCAACATGAAGTAGTTGAATGATAACATGTGGAAGAGACTGGCTTCCTTCTTCTGTTCCTTAAACGCACTAGTGCACGCCAATACTTTGTAAACACAACGAATGCACAGATACTGCATATCTCTCGATATTACTCACTATCCTAACTCAAGTAATCTACCTCGTAAGTTATTTAACAAATATTTACGTATTCAGGTAGTAAAGTGGATTTTTAAAGGCCGGACGTATTTAATGTTATGTTACATTAAATCCGCAAGAACTACGATATCGGAAATATTAAGATTTTGCTCATAACCAGAAAAGCGGAAACGGCAGCCGCTATGGTAAATCTAATAACAATGCTAGTACTGTGTTAATAAATCGGTTAATTTACAACATTGCTTTCATAAAACATATTTCATTATTTGTTCTCAGTTTAGAGTTTAGGTAAATTCAATAGCTGCACACAGTACTCGTTCAGCCGTTTCCAAGTGTCAATAATTTATCCGTTTTGTGCACAGCTAACCATAGATTTTTATATGTCCAAGCCGACAGCAGCTGTCTTAACGTTTTCATTGTTGATTGTAGGTTAATTGTAAAGAATGTTTAGTATTTCATTGCATTGATAGAAAGTTTAAGTGAATGCATAAGTCCTCTTAAACCTTAAAATAGCCAATTTAAACCGTCAAAGCGTGCACTAGTGCCTTTAAATTATTTCAGCATCAGTTTGTTGTTAGGCTTACCTGAGGTAGACATTGGCTCCCCTTCTTCCCTTTGAGATATGCAGTATTAGATGGATGTAAGGCTTACTTGTGTGAGAGACTGGCTTCCCTTCTTCTCCTTGAGATACTTAATATTAGATGATTGTAAGGCTTACCTGTGGTAGAGTCAGGCCTAGGCTTCCCTTCTTCTTTTCCTTGAGATACCTCAACATGAGGTGGTTGTAAGGCTTAGCTGTGGTTGAAACTTTCTTTCCTTTGTCTTCCGCTTTAGATACCTCAACTTGAGGTGTTTGTAGGACTTACCTGTGGTAGAGACTGGCTTCCCTTCTTCTTCTTCTCCTTGAGATACCTCATCATGAGGCAGTTGTAAGGCTCTCCTTTGCGTGTGTGGTGACACTCATCAAGGACAATGAGAGAGAAGACTGAGACTGTTTTGATCTTCTCCTCCTTGAGTTGGTTCTCCAGAATCTGAGGGGTCATCACCAGGATGTCATAGTGTTCCAAATACTGGTGCAGGTACGAGCTGTGTTCATCTTCACCGCTTAGTTTCGAGACCTGGAAACAAATAAGCCATTCATGAATTTAGCATTATTGACCACCGCTGACAAGAGCCTTACTTCCGACTTCAGACATGTACTGAGCTCATGTGACATAAACTGGGCATAGCTCTACGTTTAATGGTGAATTTGCTACACAAAGTAAATTCAAAGCCTTGCTAAGTGGGGGCGAGGTAGCACAGTGGTTTGGCTTTGTTCGAATCCCGCAGCAAGGTTTGCATGCAATGCTACACTGCATTTCAGCGCAGTACCACCCATGGTACGCTAGTTCCAACCAATGCTTGCAGGTTTCACGGCAATGCATAGCCACAAAGTGTTGTGTGCTTTCTACCTGCAATAATACCCCAAGCCGTAATATAGGTGAAACACTCTTGAAAGCCTTGAAGCCCAAATCACCTCACCTCACCCTAACAAGTGAATAATGTATGTTGAATATGATTTGTCATGTTTTTAGCATTAATACAAATTCATACAAGATACCCGCCCCTGATAGCTGAAATACTGCCAAAGTGACGCTATAAAGTAACTCACTCACTAATAGTATATTTCCTGAGATTTTACTATAATAATGAAACTTACACGATATTTGTGGCTGAGGAATTTGAAGAAAGTGGTGTATTGCTGGTTAACAAGTGGAACGGTACGTGCCAGGAACAGAACCTTCCTTTTACCTGAAACCAGATGGCTCAATAAGGTAAATCATGACACAATGTAAATCTTGGAATAATCATTCAATTATTTCTTTCCAAATATTTCCTTATGTAACATGAAGAACATCATCATGGCTAAACAATAGTGAATTAAGTTTGGTAGAAAAGTTAGTTGTGTAATCAGTGATGTTGTTTCTAATTGAACTGTTCAAATGAACAAAAGCAAAAGCAATAACTGTGATGATAATTGTCACAGCTTGGTAGTTAAATCCCCTTATAACAGAGGTCATGTAGAAAATATGTTATGTGAGAAAGTGGAAGATGTTTAAGTGCACAAATCAAATCCCTTCAACAAACTCACCCTGCTCCTTTTTGTCGAAATGCTCCCTGACTATATGGAGAGCTACTCTAGTTTTACCGGACCCAGTGGGAGCACATATGATGGTGTTCCTCCCAAGAACCGCATTCTTTGCCAGCTCCAGCTGGTAGTCACGCAGATTCAACTCTGGGGGGTCTGTGTCCATGCTTGCTCCATATTTCTCAGTATCTGGTTTGAAAAATATCTGATAATGTAATTCTATCATAAATATGCTACTTGATTTTAATAGATTCAATCGATGGTGAAAAGGGCAACACAGGTCAGGTTTTAATCCTGCCGCAGGGACTTGATATTCAGTTCCTCTACACTAGGGTGCAATTCTACAGTGAAATTATCAACGAGAAATGCTCCATTACGTCACCGGCAAATACTTGAAGGTAGGACAGAGGTTTCACCTTAGTTGCAAAAAGAAGGATAATGTTTTACTAATATTGGTGAAATGTCATGGCAGTGAGGTTGAGAAACAGAATGAAGGCAAAAAATATAGCATAACAATAGGGGTAGTCTGTAGGCCAGACCCTGAAACAAGGTAGAAGCCTAAACAAGTCTATAAAAAGACTTAAGAGCTTGATTTAAAAAAATTCTGAAAATGAAGAAATTTAGTCTCCTTTAAATTTTATTTAATATTCTTTTAAATTTTTCGGTTAACTGAGTGCCAGGAGTTACAAGGACAAAAGGTTTAGAGCTTAAAAGAATGCTAAAGCTACACCTTTGTTTCAAATCTGAAATTTAGAGTGATATACTAATACTTACATCAAAAGATCCTTTAAAATAAACCTGTATGTATCTGCTTCACATAGCTCTATTTCCTATTCACCTTCATCATCCTGTTTCTCTTCATCTGAGAAATCTGCTGTCTGACTCTGCAAACTGGGTTCTGGGATAGACTGTGCCATAGAGCTTAGTTGCATCTCATCACTGGTGGGTGCGTACACCTCTGGGAGAGAAATATAATCATCCATGGTAAGTACAAAGGAAAAAATGTTTATGTTCCAACAATTTATCTCTTTTTTTCACTACATATTTTTATGCAGGAAAAAGATAGATGTCGTTGGACTTTACTCTCAACTCCCCAGGGAGTTCCCATCATGCTGATATTTGTTTCAATGCAATCTGTTCAAGAGGTGCTATGAAACTGTAGTGAATTGATGAAAAGTTTGATTTTCATAGGATTGGGTTATATTTACCAATTCAAGGGATTTAATCATAAATTTCATTCTGAGTATATCATTACAAACTCAGCTGGTTTTGAATTCATATTTAGTCTCATTTATAAATTGAGTTTTCATTACGACACTTTCAAAAGTCAGACTAGACCCGTGAGGAATGTCTGCGATTCAATGGATTAGGTCACCCATCTTAATACATTGGAGACTTAGAATTTCAACAGCAAAACGTTATACATTCAGAAAGGCCTTATTAACGCATGTCTGGATAATGTTTTATCATTGAAATCATAGAATTATATGCGCCTACCTTTAACAGCTGTTTGTAAATTTCTCCTACCGGTTGATTCGGACGTTGAGGATTCACCGCCACTCATTGTCGACATTCCTTCAAATCCAACCAAACTTTACAGTATTTTCGCAAGTAAAAGCCAAGTGGCACATTAGGTTAAGGAATAAATTATGATTTGGATAGTTTTTATCAAACTGAAAACGAGAAGATGTCTGAAATAGTTTCTTACATTTTTAGATTTCAGGGATCTCAAATGTAAAATTAACTATTCTTAAAAAAATCACTATAAACAGAAACTTTGTAGGTTTCATGTCTTGGCTTTTGTACATTTTTGTGGCATTCTAAAAGTTGCCAGTTTCAGGAAGGCCAGTTTATTTCAAGAATGGCCATTGTGAAAATAAAAAAGTTGTACAAGCATGATATATCCTTGTCTTTCTTTACCTCAGACCTCCCTAATTAAACATTGTAGTGAATTAATTACCCACTTCTTGAATAAGGGATGCTTAATCTTGTCATAAAAGAGATGTTTCACCGATGAAAGAAATTTAATCTATTCAATACGAAAACACTTTTGACCAAAAAAGAGCTCAATTTAAAGGCATAAGATTATCAATACCTGAAACCAATAAAAAAAATACATAGAGGATATTTGACTTTTCTCGTCAAATACCGTGTATATCTCATCGAATGAAGTAGAAATTCATATTTTCACGTGTGGTGCAGGCAAATGTTCTATCAATTATGTTTCCAAAAACCTCTTAATGACGTTAACTATACGAATGAAGTAGCTAAATCGCTTCACTAGCGCAGCCTTTGAATTTCGTCATTTAATGGTTTCTTGACATATTAGACGACGTCATATGGATGTTGCATTATTTCACAGTAGAATACCATTATAATTTCACTCAGTGAAAATACCGATTTTATTTTCACCATTAAATGGCTTATTTCAACATTGAAAATATAATAATAATTACCATCATCTTCAACATAACCATCCAAACCATCATCACCATCATCACCGTCATGATCCATATGGTCAGCAGTGTCATCTAGAATTGTGAATTGCGATTACCTCATTATTCACTCAAAATCAACACCAAAGACAATAAGTTTGATGATGTCAAGACATGACAGAAAATTTTTCTTATTAATGGGTCTTTTTAACTTCAAAAACACAAATTTAAGTTGTATTTGTGTTGAACTTTTACAATTTCTCTATTTTGTAACGGGATGTCTCTATTTGAATTATTATGTGCTGATAATATTGTAACATCATCTTTGCATGATAACAAATATGTCTATCAATAAAGCTGTCATTCTGTCATAACTCAACTTTTCAATGCAAATGAAAAGATGAAAGCATAACCACGTTAGGGGTGACACATTCTCTCCCAACAGAGGTAGCTCCGTCTTAATTTCTTTACAACCTCTGTCTTAATTCGAAGGTTTCTTGTGCACGAAATGTAAAACGCTGATTGGATCAAAGTTAGTTGTGCAATCAGTGACGCCGTTTCAAAAGTTATCTTTCAAATCATCTAAGTTATTTCCGTAAGCTAAGCTTCCCAAAAGCTAAACTGTATTCTAATATGCGACTTTGAGTCGTCTTTACAGTACACAAACGCCTCATTTTTTATGCACACACTATTTCATTGCACAGGCCTGTGTGACATCAAATATGTTATTCATGCATTTGTTGTTTTCATTGGCTGAAAGATAGCCAGGTAGTTAAAGTTGCAATATTGTCCCGCTGGGGGAGTGTGCCAGAAGAAACCTTTGTATTAAGACAGAGGTTGTATAGAAATTGATGACGGAGCTACCACTGTTGGGAGAGAATGGGGATGACATAGTTAACAAGTTTAGTAGTTGAAGCAGGGTCTATTACTTCCTGTTCAGTGCACTCTTCATCAAAGTGATATTTTGGTTTCTAGTTAATATCATGTTATCTGTCGTCAAGATTATTGACTGATATTTATTTTTCAGGTACTGCAATACATATCAAACCAAAGCACAGGTGTTCGACCTCACCCAAGTAATAGAATAACAAGCTCCTGTAGTGCCCTTGCTGGTGTTCAATACATTTTCCGTGTCTCCACCTAGTCATAACAGAAACGGAGCATACCATCCTATGCATGGCATCTTCAGAAACAATCTAGACTTATTGATTTCATCTTTCAGGACTTTTTCCAACCAATTCAGTTGATTCAAAAGAGGAACTGAGCATAGAGATAACAATTCTTATACAGGATCTACATTTAATATCAAAATCAGGGCATTGGACCAACTTAAAATACCTACTGATAAATGTCTGTAGTGTCACTAACCTGGTGCTAAATTAGGGTCAATCTTTGCTAGCAATGCACGTTGAGTGTTATAAACAGCTTCAAGAAACTTGACCGGCCAATGGGGATCTTTCCTCTTCATACACCTAAACATGTGGCGACAGGTGTGGACTTCCCCACGACGGTCCTCCATATTCCTGATTTCTTCAATATCCTCTGGGGCCAAAATCGGAGTCAGTTGATCAACAATTTCGGATGGAATTATTTTCTTGATTAAATCCCCTTCCAACATATTGAGAAGGACTTCGTATTTGGCAGCCCTTCTAGCTTCTCCTTTGTCATCTGGGTTATCATCCAGGATG
The DNA here is from genome assembly GCA_921293015.1 of Phorcus lineatus. NCBI lineage: Eukaryota > Metazoa > Mollusca > Gastropoda > Trochida > Trochidae > Phorcus > Phorcus lineatus. Next base: position 40,025,922 of record OV121088.1, read on the forward strand.
TTGGTGAAGTGTTTAAATCCTTCAACAGAATTTCGACAAAGGTATGTGACTGATTACTAGAATGCCTTGAAATCATAGTGTAAACATATTATATTATATAGAGTAATCCTGTCTCTTTCTCCATGAATATCCTGTTCATATTATTCTGTTGGTAAACATTCATCAAATTTCATGACCAATCTTCAAATGTGATAGTATTCATTGATTTATAATAAAACTCTGAGAGAGATTTTATATGTGATGGGTTGCCGACAACTTGTATTAACCAGATCTTGTACAATCACAAAGCTTTTACAGATATGAAAAGAAGATCTACTCTAAGACTCACCAACTTGCCGTAGAGCAAATACAAAGAGAGACATATGTTGCTCTGGTTGTTCCAGGACAAGGTCTACAAGCTCCTTGGCAGCCTTTTCTCGTGTCTTCTTCTCTTCCAGTTCTAGGATCTCTTCCTTCACTGAAGCTGCATTCGACAGATATGTCAATAAAGGCTCTGATGCTCATTCATAGGAAAAACAATATTTTCAGAATAAAAACTTATCTAAATATGAATTGCGCTTACTGACTCCTTTGATGGAAGGATGGTGATAAGAAAACAGTGTACTTGATCTTGTATGATATGTACATAAATACAAAGCAAAGACATTTTTAACTATTTTGATAAATCAGAAAACAATCAGAAAAATGTGTAACAATAGAGTATGGCGTTATTGAAGAAGTAGATGAATATTGATTATAAGGATTTTTACCAAAACTTTGCCACTGTGAAAATGAAGAAGAAGATGTAAATCTGTAACATATCCATGTCCTCCCAGTTCCATGAAGTTCATGACCACTGCCAAAACCATTTAAAACTACGAAGTCCATAACCTCTACCATGACTATTAAAAACTAAAGTCCATTACCTCTGCCTCAATGATAAGAGCACTAAGTTACTAGATTCATAAAGTCTGTCTGAATTGTAAGAGGGCAAACTATTTAAAACTATGAAGTCCATAACCTCCACTTCAATTATAAGAGCACTAACTATCTAGATTCATGAACTCCATAACCTTCGCTCCAATGATAAGAGCACTCACCATCCTCATGCTTGAAGTTTAGAAACTTTGCTTCACTGACAAAATCAGTCATTATTCTTATCCATGAAGTCTATAACATCTGCCACAATAATAAGAGCACTCACGATCTAAAGCCATGAAGTCCATAACCTCAGCTGGCTTAAGGTATAACTTGAAGGTCGGCATCATGGCCTCTATCAGCTCCTTCTGGTATTCCAAGCATTCTTCCCGACTCACATCTGCACTTGTACCTGCTGCTGTAGCCATGCTGCTCTAAATCTACATCAAGAGAAGATGAGTGGTTAAACATTAGCACAGTGGTTTAGTGGTTAGCTTGCTTGCCTCTCACACCAGAGACCCGGGTTTGAAACCCGGTGGAGACACCAAAAATTAGTGACTTGGGTCTCATCCTGTGTTGTGTCCCTGGGCAAGACATTTCATTCACTTTGCACTCAGTTCACCTAGCTGTACAAATGGGGACCTGAACAAGGGGGAAGTACGGACCTATACGGTCACGTGGAGCGCTTGTTAATCGGCAGCACCGAAAGTACTAGCCCTCCAGGGTAATAATACTCATGGCGCTTTGAGCATGCTTTGTCATGGATATATGCACTGTATAAGAAAGCTATTATTATTATCATCATTACAGGCAGAATAACATCATATCTTGATTAGCATCACTTACAGAGACCTTCTAGCATATTAGTGTTTCAAGTTTCTCATGCTCTAAATCTTCAACCAAATGCCAGGTTAAATTCAGCCTCTCCTGCTCATTCTTTTACCTTTTCTTCATTCTAGACTGTGAGGATATCACCATTAAAGTAGGTGTAGGTGAAAGATACCCCCATCCCTTATAAGTTACTTAGGATATCACCATTAAAGTAGGTGTAGGTGAAAGATACCCCCATCCCTTATAAGTTACTTAGGATATCACCATTAAAGTAGGTGTAGGTGAAAGATACCCCCATCCCTTATAAGTTACTTAGGATATCACCATTAAAGTAGGTGTAGGTGAAAGATATACCCATCCCTTATAAGTTACTTAATTTGACTGGATGGTACAAAGTTACCAAAGACACTATAACAGTTCAACTAAAACATAGTAATAATGTTACATTTGATGTTGAAGAGTTTATTTTTAGCATGTTCCTTGGTACACTGAACTTCCTAGCATGAGGGTTAATAATACTTTCAAAGTAATGATATATCCAGAAGGGGAATTCATTTTACATTCACTGAGTTATAAAGGTAACAAATATACAAACATTTAATAACAAAACGCACACAAAATACTTATATGACATAAAACAGATAATGCACATCTTAAGTTTTTTAAATATATGAATTTACATTTCTAGCATTGTTTCTGTAAAGATCAACGGCACCGCCCACATTTATCCCGCAATAAAGCATAGTTTTTGAATGACGTCACAAAATGATGACCCATGACGTCAACAACAATAACTTTAAGACATCACTTGTTAAGGCCCTAGACGAGTAACTTCATTCTATGCCAATTTTTATTAATTTCATACAGTTTTTCCCTGAACTATTATTTACATAAAACTATTCAGCCTTCAGCCTCGTGCTTTAACTACAATGGTTCAGGGCAAAACTGTACTTTATTGCAAAACACATGACGGTTGAGGCTACACTTTTTCTTAAATATAGAACTATTTATCTCGGATGCTATTTAAGCATCTAATACTATTTGGGATGAAAGACTTCGTGAAATGGTAGGTTTTAAGTTAGAGCATCAAAATGCTGGGGACACATGGTAAGAGTGAACAGCTTGTATTTAAGTGGTGGGTTACAACAGCTAAAGGAAGGGATAGCACAGGGGCGGGTATCGCTTAGAAAAAGCCTAAGAAAGACATATATACCTATTGACCCCCTTTGACGTAGTAGGGTAGGGTCTATAGGTATATATATGTCTTTCTTAGGCTTTTTCTAAGCGATACACGCTCCTGTGAGGGAAAGGACACAGGTTTCATAGGTGCTAGATAGTGAACAAGTTGGGTGATTGCTATTTTACAAGCAATAGTTGTCATTTGGATTGATTTGTTTTAGATACATACACCTGGTTGACTTAAACACCATGTAAACACTCATCTTGACTCCATGGTTGGTTAGATGATGTTTTTATAACTTATACCCGTGGATATCTAGGACGGTTTATTGGATGAAAAACAGTATTCATTTGATCTATATAGGATAGAAAGGTTAACTGATTAAATGTCCTTATTACTGATAAAACATGAAAGGCAACAAAAGAGTCAGCAATATAAATATTATTGATAATCGACAGTTTATTGTAGTGTTATTTTGAGTTTAATCTTCCAGCAGGTAATTGCATTCTTTTGTATTCACTCAAAACACATACTTGCATTTTTGAATGAATACGTTTCCGGTCTGTTACTTTACATGTCATATTATAAGTTTTGACATTATTTCTTGATATATGTGCACATAGTTCATATCTCCTATTATAAAAAGAAAATGTTTGAAATGCATTAAGAAGTTGTAATTCTCCCTAAACTAATGATAAGATTTTATGGATGTGTAAAAATACAGGAGTGGCTTTAGACAGGAATTTTTTATATTTGATCTCATCATTTTTAGCTAGGGTTTCAGATATGCATTGCATTTTCTTATTATGTCTTACTGTGTGATTATCACTCTGTATATTGAATTTGTTTCCCATAAGTAACTTCCTGTTTGTATCATAAGACATAGAATAGACCTGGTTACTGTATATATCCAAAACAGGCAACAAGCATGATTACTAGACTTGTTATTATTTAGTATAGGAGACAGGCGATTATTGAAAGATTTACGGTAATCGCAATCTTTCACACTATGTGAAGGGAAAAGAGATCTGTTATAAAATAACAATACATAAACCTTATTACGTTCTACTTATATACGCCAAATAAAAATTTATAATTAAGTTAAAGATAAGAAGACGGCAAAATAATGAAAATAATAATCATGACATACCTGTCCGATGGAGAGTCTCAGGTGAAATAGTTTGTTTCTGTTGTGTACAGTGTCGTCTGCAAAGCAGCTTTCGATCTGGGACTTCCTGTAGATATTATTGTTAAATTCGGAAAGTGAAAATTGTCCCAATATCACGATAACTAGATTTATCTGATTCGAAACATCGAGAATTCCTTCTGCAATCATTCGGTTCATAGAAACATCAGAACTGTCCTACTTTCGGTTTCAATTAGCTAATCGGGAAGGCCGATCTAAATATAGCCGTACTCTCTAGCACACGAAGTGAGAGGTTAAGTATGTATTTTAATCGATACTTGTGAAACAACTCCAGCCATGAAATATAATTTACTGAATTAGCGTGAATGCACAGGTAAATAGAAGTTTGGAGTGAAGGAATTATTCTTTTTTCAGAACACATTGACATGACCTTAACCTTCACATTGCAGTGGCCATGCTTGATTCGTTCATTCGCCGTGGATAACGACTGACGTTCGCTGGGTGTAGATCTGCGACAAGATAATCGCACGTTACACAGCTTATATAGATCTGAAAAGGCCCGATATCTCAAGCCGTCCGACAAACCTTTATTTCAAGCTTGACCTCATGTTTTGACGGGCTTATAAATCATTATGCATACTACTATTGGATATTATGATAATAGCTGAAAGATAGGGGAGACCGGGGCAGTTTGGGACATATGGTAGATTGGGACACCATAGATATTTAGTGATTTAAAAGAAGGAGAAAGTAACTGTCAATATCACATGAAATGACATCATACAAATGCTGCTTATGGCTGAAAATATGGTGTAGTTCACTGATTGGAAAGTAATATTCAAATTTCTATAGTTTGAGGAACATTTTAGCATCTTAGTAATTATGATCTGATGTAAAGATGATTAACGGAACCTAGGTGATACTCATTGTTCTGGAGAGTTTTGTCATTATGCTAAGTTATAAAAAGTCATTACTTGACATGCTATTTAAAGTTACCAATATGGAATCATATGATCCTTTTATTGGTCATCGGGCAGTTTGGGACAGTACTAATGGGGCAGATTGGGGCAGTGTCTCAATGTGCACCGGTGCATTTTGACATCGCCCCAATGGTCGAATCGTAATAAATCTAGTTTCGTAAAAAAATATTGAACGGTTTTTGAGATATGGCCCGGAAACGGGCCCTACTCCCTATTTGCACTAATTTCTAATTGTTTCCATGGAAACCAGAATATTTTTTTCAGAACAACCAAAATAGCAAAAGGCATCACTCCACCACTAGACCTAACCACAAACCGAGTTTCGTAAAATAATATTGAACGGTTTTTGACATATGAACCGGAAACGGACCCAACCCCCCATTTGCACTAAGTTTAAATTGTTTCCATGGAAACAAGAAAAATATTTCAAATTCAGAATAACCAAAATAGCAAAAGGCACCACCCCACTACTAGACCTAACCACAAACCAAGTTTTGTAATAAGATATTGAACAGTTTTTTAGATATGACCCGGAAACGGACCTTACCCCCCATTTGCACTAAGTTGAAATTGTTTCCATGGAAACCAGGAAAAGAAAAATCAGAATAACCAAAATAGCAAAAGGCACCAGTTTCGTAAAAAAAATATTGAACGGCTTTTGAGATATGGTCCGGAAACGAAAGTATTTCGGAATTACAGAATTACCGAACCACGGAATTACATCACCACGGATCCATGGAAACACGGACGGGATGGAAAACATTATGTCTCCCGCAAAGCTTTTTGCCGGGGACGTTATCACATATATATACCCACTGGACTGAAATATGTTCATTGAAGAGGAACTTCTGACTTATTTTCTTACAAATAGACCAGAAACAACTGCATCTTGGACCTCGAGCTGCAAGCATCCATGATGCCCCACATATGGCCACCAGAAGCACCTAATAAGGACCAATTGGATCACCAGATACAAGCACCCAATATGCAACCATTGGACCATCAAAAGCACTCAAGATGGACACATTGGACCATCAAAAGCAGTCAAGATGGACATATTGGACCATCAAAAGCACTCAAGATGGACATATCAGACCATCAAAAGCACTCAAGATGGAAACATTTGGATGATTGCACCACCAGATACAAGCATCAAAGATGGAAACATTGAACCTCAAGCCAAGAACAATGATTCAAAATTTACCTGATACTCCAACAAGCAATATTCCATTGTTGGTGTCACTGTGATAATATTAATTGGAAGTCATGTATTTTTAATTATTATTTTCGACAGAATTTATTGTCCCAATGTGCCCTGGGTCGTGTCCCAATGTACACCGGGGTGGGGCAGTTTGGGAAAGCATTTATTACTTTTTTATTATTAATTTGTACAATTTGTTTGTTAACATATTTTATTGTCTCTTGTTTTAATATTTTGACAATAAAGGTTGCTTGAAATCTGCCAAGTTTCAAGTTGTTGGACTTCATAGATTTAGAACAAACAGGAAAATAATTTGTTTTGTCCCAATGTGCCCCGGACTCCTCATGGTTACTTGATCAAAGGGAAAGGATAACAGCTTTGCATGTACTCATACCATCTCACAACAGTGACGAAAAGGAAAGCGAAACTTTGTAATTTGAACATGTATTTCTAATATGTGTAATACAAAATCAACCAGAAAAATTACCTCTGTCGTAATACGAATGTTTCTTGGGCACGAAATGTAGAAACCTGATTGGTTGCAATCAAGGTAAGTTGTACTATCAGTGACGCCGTTTCAAAAGTTATTATTCAAAACGCCTATGTTACATCCGCAAGCTTTCCAAAAGCTTAACTTTATTCGAATATGCACCTTGCACTGCGAGTCTTCTTTACGTAACAAATACACCTCATTTAGCGACTGCATCATTGCATAGGCATGTGTGAAACAAACATGTTATTTATGCATTTGGCGTTTTCATTGGCTGAAATATTGACAGGTAGTTTAAGTTGCAAAATTGTCCCGCTAGGCGAAACTGCCGGAAGACCAAGAAACATTTGTATTAAGACAGAGGTTGTATTGGAATTTATGACGGAGCTACCTCTGTTGGGAGAGAATGGACTAGCCCCCAAAATCATTTCTTTTATCATTCTCACCCAACAGAGGTAGCTTCATCATAAATTGTATAGGAATTAATGACGGAGCTACCTCTGTTTGGAGTGAAAGTTATATATGAAACAAATTTTTTTTGTAAACAATTGATATGGAAATATTGAGCCATGCATTTTAGCTGTTGTTTAATTGTATTTTTTTTAAATGGCCATTTTTCAATGAATCAATGACATATGTTATAATCAGAATTTTTTTTGTAAAAAATTTTGTTGGATGTGTGAAGGATTTTCCCGCAATATATGGTTCCGCGAAGCATCATAAATACGGCTGCGGACGCCGCGCTTCTATAAAATGTTTGGTCGTACGCCGGTCTACCAATCAAGCATATTTCTCTATCAGTTTTGACTCGAATGAGCGATTATTTCTTCGTCATGTATTAGGTCGCCAATGATACCGGGCATGATATGTTACATCACTAATTGGTTGAAAATGGTAAACATTTAGATTACCAAGAGCCGAATTCCAAGCCCGACTTGAGGGCAGCTGTCAGGGAGAGTACGTGGAGGTGTCTCTATTTTTAGATCAGGTGGGATTTCCAAGAATAAGCAATTTATCGTACGATTACGAGTCAAATCTCGATTCGCGGAACGGTGATTCCTTTCTCGTAGAACAGAATTGAGGAATTTGTGCCAAATGTTGGTCTTCGGTTACTTACGGAAAACTAAGAATTTAAGCGCAGACAGTCGGAGGTAGGTAGAAACGTGAACAATCACGATTGTTTATATCATAAACGTAGCCACAAGTAATTACCGTATTTCCTCGAATATGACCCCTTTATCTCGAATAGAAATCATCAACACACAGAGCTCTGGATGAATGTGGTGCTGAAGAAAGTAGAACTCTGAAGTTGTATTCAAGCGAAGCCGAGTAAGTGCCAGCAAAATTGTGTCATTGTTATCGCGTATTAGTTGAATCTAATTGCATGGCAATAGATAATGACATGCACGGCACGTAGAGTGTTAAAGATTATTCAGGTTTGTCTTCACAAGTGTCCGATCTATGAGAGTGACAGCATTTATTGCCTGGAATAGATCTAATCACTATTCTAACCAACAGTCTGTATTAGATAACCTCTTGACAAAGCTTGATTAAAAAATATATAACTGAAAATCCATATTCTCTTTTTAGCAGTCAAATCCGCTAATTTGGTCCTGCTATCAGTTAGTCCAGTTTTACTGACGCCGCTGTGGCACATTGTGTTTAGCTATAACTTTTTCCCACTTAAGATTTCAGAATTTACATAAACAAGAAAAGCCTTTAAAAAGGCAAAGTTTGAGGCACCCCAGAACTAGATCATAATGTCAAACACGGGGATGATTGGGTGTATGAGAATGTCACCTGATATTGACGGTAAATAAGTATATTTAGACCTACAAGGGAACAAAATCCTTGAAACTGCTCTGCTTTTGGGTGTCCCGCGTGGTGTCCCGCATGCACTGATATAGTTTAGAATTGAATTTGGTAGTCTTGATAATGTTGGTATTATGATTCATAACATCAAAAAGGAAATTACAGTTGATCTATGTGATCTATGAAGTATGAATGAACTAGTTGCCATGATCCATGCCTTGATAATATTGTTATTTTGTCCGGCCTATAAGTGTCCCTCAAACCCGAGACTTTAATTAAGATGTTAATTGAGGGTAACAATGCTGATCAAACATAGCTCCTTCAAACTTATCAGAAGATCTTAGGGACAGTACCTTGTCCTTTTAGATAGATAAAGTGATATTACCAAAAAAAATGTTACCATTTGCAAGACAATGTTCTTAATCAAAAGAAGTTCTAAAATGATCGCTCATATCAGGTAAGCAATGCTGATCCTTTTTTTATTTTTTTTTCATTTGGCATACTTTGAAGAAACAAAATTTTTAAAAACTTGCTACCGTCCCTTTAAACCTTGTGTGCCAACAAGATAATTCTTTTTCAGGAAGGGATCCTCCTTGGGGTACTACTGCATAAAATCTGTATATTTTTGCTATATGACAGGTTGTGACTATTTTTAAATAACAAATATACAAAAAACCACTCAAAACGTGTTTTTGTACATATCACCACCCTAACAGGGCCCCCTACCCTGGCGATAACTGGTCCGCCAGGGCCGGTAACTCTATTATCAACCCACTTATCAATCTGTCATTGAGGAGGAAAGACATGCTTCACTACTCAAGTTTGCTAAGTTTCTCAAAAGAAAAGTGACAATGGAGAAAGAGTCAAATGTATGGTAACCTTTGTTACTAAACGTAGTTTAGAATAGGTTCGCATTATCGCATTCCATCGCGTGGTGACTTAGGCTTTTCCCAACCATTTCGAGCCATGTGCTTCGTTTTTGCGCGGGAAAAGAGACAAACATGGCGGAGTCTCGAAGATTGTTTTTCCCGACAAGGTGGAAAATAGATATCTTTCGTTTGGAATCAGTCGTTGTTTGGCACTTGATGTTATTGTTATTATTGTTATTATTATTATTATTATTATTATTATTATTATTATTATTATTATTAATAAGCATCTTTTACGTCGATGGCGATTGTTTTCACCTGGTTTTTTATGAAAACTTCCGTTAATCGGTGGGCAAGCCATGTTGTTTACATGCTCTTTTTATTTCAGGCGGTGATTGTAGTGCTTGCTTGTATATGCTTCTCACTATTATATCGCGGCCGTAATATCATCTATAGTATATATATATATATATATATATTTACATAGATTACACCTGCACTTCCCCTTCCCCGTTTAGTTCTTTCAACTGTTTCTTTTATGTTTGGCTTACAGTCATTCAAGAAATGCGTTGCTTGTGGGGCAAATATACCCCAAGCGGATGGTCATGAGGCTTGTTTGCCTTGTCTGGTGACAAGGGGTCACGAAGACAGCGACTGTTCCCTCTGCAACGGCTTCTTTGCGAAAACGAAGAAGAGGCAGGCGGACACCATCTTTTATAGGGGGATGTTGGAGGCGGGCCAGGAGCTGAGAGGGCTGATCCCCCCGTCGAAGCAGGGTGGTAAGGGTAAAGGCAAAAAGACAGTACGTTCCCCCCCGATCACATCTGAGGAAAGCTCAGATTCGGAGGTGGGGGGGACGGATGTCTGCCACTAGGGCCCTCCCTATTGCACTGTCACTTGACGCCATTAATTCATTAATTAAGGGGCAAATGAAGGGCCTAATGGGGGAACTTATGTCCGAGCTCTGTAAGGAGTTTAGGTCGGAGGTTCCCCCGGCGGGTTCGGATGCCCGGCCGACCGGTTCCCTCTGGGCCGTCGTCGGTGCTGGTTCCAGAGCTAACCCGGCCTCTGGCTCCTTCTTTGGAACAGAGGAAGAGGCGGGGTCGCGGTTCCGTATTCCCTTTCTTCCTTCGTCTACTGTTTCGGGGGTCCTTCAGACACCTTGTCCGCTCAGGACACTGAGGGTGCTGAGGATTCCTCGGAGGAGGAGATTGAGGTCGAGGGGGGGGCGGAGCGTGACCCGCCTGACCTTCCCATTTCTGTAGCCTTGAGGGGGGTGCGCGATAAGTTCGCGGCTGCCTTCCCTCAGGTGGTTGTTCCCGAGAAGGAGTCGGATGCTGCTGAGTTCCGGCTTCCCGGCGGGGCCTTCGCGCAACGCAAGGCACCGCAGACGCGGCTCCGCATCCTCGATAGCTTGAGGGCTGATGCGATCACAGCTCTCCTGTCGGGTACCCGCACGCGATTCGATCTTCCCGAACTCAACAGGAGGTACCCTATAGGGGAGGTGGGGTTGTTAGATGTCCCTCAGGTTGACGATGATGTGTTGACATCAGTCAACCCGGACGCCATTGGGCTTCCGGACCGGCGGGTGCCGCTCTTCAAGCACCAAGATCAGATGCTTAAGCGCATGTTCCGCTCCTTTGAGGTGTTTCGGAATGCGGCGCAGCAGCTCAGGATCGCAGTGCATTCAGCCTTCCTGGCCTCCATGCAGGCCCAGGGGCTGTCTGAAGGGTCGGAGCAGTCCGAAAAGGCACGGTCAGAAACGGTATTGCTCCAAAGGCAATTGACTGAGGTCTCTAGTTACCTGGCTCGCGACTCTATCAGGAGTGCGGCGAGTCAGGTAATGACCGCAGTGATGGGGCTGCGGAGGCTGTGGATGAGCTGCTCTTCGCTCCCACAGCCGACTCAGAATGCACTGCTTGCCCTCCCGTTCGAACTGGGTCAAACCCTGTTCCCGGGATCGGCGACAGTGATCAAAGACTTCGCGGAATGGCTTGATAGGGCCAAAGCCGCCAAAGGCGGCTCGGGTCCTGCCGGGAAGCATAAGTCACCCCTGGAAGGCCAAAGTCGGAACTTGGTGGACAACTTCGCTCCAACCAGGCTCTGGCAGGGGAGGTCAACCAGGGAAGAGAGGCAGGAACAGAAGGGGCAAGCAGGCTAGAGGCCAGCTGTCTTTTCGGGGGAGAGGGTGCTCCAACCAGGGCTCCTAATCCCTCCTCTGTTCGAGCCGGAAACCTGTCAGGGGGCCCGAGCGCCGCCGGTTACAGGGATCCGATGCCTCTGTCCAGAGTTACCAGTAGGGGGCAGACTCTCCCACTTCCTGTCAGATTGGGAGAGAGTCAAGTCAAATCCCTGGGCCCTGTCCACACTCAGGGACGGACATTTGCCTCTTTGGAAGCATGGGCCACCTTCGTTTACCGGAGTGAGGCGCACCCCGGTGCCATCCTCCCCGGAGAAGGCGGAAGTCCTCAGGGCCGAAGTCACAGCTCTGCTCGACAAGGCGGCCATAGAGGTGGTTCCGAGGGGCCAGGATGAGATGGGTTATTACTCAACTTACTTCCTGGTCACCAAGAAGGACGGAGGGTTCCGACCAATCTTGAATCTCAAGACTCTGAGGACGGGGTGTCTTACCAGTTTCGTGTGCTCCCCTTCGGCATCTCAACGGCGCCAAGGGTGTTCACCAAACTGATGCTGATTCCTGCGCAGGTCCAAGGGCAGGTGCTGTCTCCCGTACCTGGACGATTGGTTGGTCAGGGCCCTGTCGCGAGTGGGGTATCAGGAGGCCACCCAGGAGATTTTGAACATTCTGCTCAGACTGGGTTGGATCATAAACATGAAGAAGTCAGACCTCACCCCCAACCAGGACTTAGTGTTCTTAGGGGCTCGGTTCGACACGGCGAGGGGACTAGTCTCACTAGCCCCCGACCGAGTGACCAAGGTAATTCAGACCACACAGCAGTTCTTGCTCTCACCCGCGCACTCCGCACGGACATGGCTCCGGTTGCTCGGGAATATGGCAGCGACGGTCTGGAGATATCGTTTGAGGATGAGACCGGTCCAGCAGGCCTTGGTAGGACGATAGTCTCATGCCGAGAGTCTGGAGGAATCAGTAGCCATTCCGGAGTGGCTTTACACTCATCTGGAATGGTGGCTGAAGGAGGACAATCTCGCAAGGGGTCTACCTTTGGTGACGCAAATGCCCGAGGTTACAGTTCAGACGGACGCTTCCCTCTCAGGTTGGGGGGGAGTCCTGGGGGGCCACTCAGCTTCGGGCCTGTGGTCCCTGGACGAGTCCAAGGAGCACATCAATGTGCTAGAACTGAGGGCGGTGAGGAATGTCTTTGACCGCTTCCTCCACCTGGTAAGGGGTCAGGTGGTGCGTCTGGAGATGGACAACCAGACTGCCATGACTTACATCGCAAAGCAGGGAGGAACGGTGTCTCCAGCTCTCCTCCAGGAGGCGTGGCAGTTCCTTCTCTGGTGCGACCGGTTCGACATCCGGGTGATACCAGTGTACATCCCGGGAGTGGACAACGTCCGAGCGGACGCCTTGTCCCGGCGCATTCTTGCACCGCACGAATGGATGCTCCACCGGGAGATATTCGGGCTTATCTCCCAGTTGTACGGGTCGTTCCAGGTGGATCTGTTTGCGTCCGGAGTGACGAATCAGACACCGGTGTTCTGCTCCAGGATACCAGACCCAAGCGCTCTGGCAGCAGACGCCTTCACGATAGAGTGGACCGACAGGGTGCTATGGGCGTTTCCGCCGATGCCTCTGATTCCCAGGGTTCTGTCGCAGTTAGGCAAGCAGCCTCCACAGCTGTTGGTCCTCATGACACCGCTGTGGACGGCCCAGAGTTGGTTTCCATCAGTACTCGGATATCTGGTTCAGCCTCCTGTACTGTTACCATGTCTGCCGGATCTGCTGACGCAGGACGGGGCGCCGCACCCGAATCCCAGGGTGGCTTGGCCTCTATCCGGAATCGCCTCCAGGAGAGCGGTATTCCTGCGCGAGTTGCAGACACAATACTGGCTTCGAGGAGCAATTCAACGAACATTCAGTATGAAGATAGATGGGCCTGTTATGCGCGCTGGTGTTTCAGTCGAGGGATTCTTGATCCCTTTTCTGCGGGCCTAGTGCCCGCCATTTGGAGCCGGCCTAGCACGTTCATCAGGCATTACCAGTTAGACAAGCATTCAAGTGAGCGTGCTCGGTTTGGCAAGACTGTTCTTTTCACTGGGCAGAGCCGTACACCCTCTAGCTGATTGGGCTTTCGGGTTATGGTTTTTACGGTAGTGGTTGTACTAATGTACTAACGCCCAACAACATATGCACTGCATGGGCCTTGGTGACAGACACCCGGGGGGGGTGTTGTCTTCAGGGATGATTGATTAGTTAAAAGAAGTCCCCTAGTTCCTTCTTTCAAAAAGAAAGGGGGGGGGGGGGGGGGTGTTTTGGCTAAAGAACACAAGCAGGCTTGTTAACCAGTATGAGTAGGTCACAGGGTCAGTGCCTGGAGGCAGCCCAGGTGGCAGAAAGACTCATGAGATCTGGTGAGTGTAATTTACACTTTTTTACCTCTTGGTAGGGGTTAGATAAATCTGCAGACAGAATGCCACTGCCAGGGAATTGTCTCTGGGAGTCTCTGATATGCAGTAGTACCCCAAGGAGGATCCCTTCCTGAAAAAGAATCGAACAAACCTGCAGAGGTTTCTGATTCTTTGAAGGGGATCCTCCTTGGGGTACGGCCACCCACCTCCCCTTATTCTGTCTGGATATGCTAGATTGATAAGTGGGTTGCTAATAGAGTTACCGGCCCTGGCGGACCAGTTATCGCCAGGGTAGGGGGCCCTGTTAGGGTGGTGATATGTACAAAAACACGTTTTGAGTGGTTTTTTGTATATTTTGTATTTAAAAAATAGTCACAACCTGTCATATAGCAAAAATATACAGATTTTATGCAGTAGTATCCCAAGGAGGATCCCCTTCAAAGAATCAGAAACCTCTGCAGGTTTGTTCGAGTTTTGTCAGAGTCCCAAAATCAACCTAACCAGGGAAGACAATATTTTTCCATCTGTTTAATAAATGAAATCCTACTGACCTACCTAGAATTAAACTGTCTTTATCATTTATATATCAATGATATCGTGTGTTTTGCATATGTGATAGTGGCAAGGACACAGCATCCATATTGCCGCCCGGTCCGCAAATCCATATCAATATCAGGCTTGTCAGCCCTCGGGAACTTTTGGTTAGAGTAATCTTCCTTTGTGGCGTCTGCTAGCGTCATGAAAATGGCTGCTCGCGGCGAAGAAATGCTGCAGTCGCTGGCGGAAAGAATCATTCAGCTTGACGGAATTGTTGAGAATGAAAACATTTCCAATCGTTTCAATGAAATAGTTGACACTGCTGAATTTGTCGAAGGTTTGAAAAACCAATGTTATCTTGAATCTATAAGGTACCAAAATTGACTTGCGTAGTCTTTTCATGTTGGAAAATATATTATAAAATTGTTACAACATGCCATTTTTCATATCATACCCAATATCAGCACTCGACCCTTATCAGCCGTTTGGCCTGCGGTCCTCGGGCTGATATGGATGTCTCGGGCTGATATGGGGTATGATATGAAAAATGTAATGTTATAACCTCTAATTATCTTTCAAACTGACTATATCATCAAAACTTACTTATCTTGTAACTTTGCTATAGATTCTATAATGGTCGCTCCCCAGGTAAACCGGACAAATGGCGGGTATTGGAAAGGATGAAAGACTTGAGGACAGTGTTCAGTATCAGGCGTTTCTTATCGAGGCGCTGACTGACTCGTTTGAAGAATTTCTTGTTCCAGACGAAATTATAGACGAAATTGGACTTAGTGGTAAGTATTTCCTTTGTGAAATATAAATGTAAAGCATGGATATAATTGTTTACATGCCCTCATTTGAAGAATTTCGTATTTTTCATGAAATGATGGATCATATTGCAGGGAGAAGCATGGATATGCTTATGTTAAAACCCCTTTTCATTAGTTCATGTTCAACAATCACTTTGTCAAAAATGGTCCAAATATATTTTTGTGACAATATATCATATGTGTTTGAAAGAGCTTTGCTTTCACCTTGAAATATGTTTGTATCTTCAGACTTTAGGTTATATGCTTATGCATGATTATACACGTTTGAAAAATGTTTGTCAACACCTGCTTTTCAATGATATGTGAATGACTGTCAGGATAGAAAGTATTGATATTCTATCGATGATATGTGAATGACTGTCAGGATAGAAAGTATTGATATTCTATCGATGATATGTGAATGACTGTCAGGATAGAAAGTATTGATATTCTATCTATGATATGTGAATGACTGTCAGGATAGAAAGTATTGATATTCTATCGATGATATGTGAATGACTGTCAGGATAGAATAGAAAATATTGATATTCTATCGATGAGGACTCACATGGTTTTTTCAGATTAAATGATGTTTGAATATATAATAAATATTGAATATAAAATAAAATATATACAATAAACTCATTAAGAATTTCTTGCTTTATGATTTCAAAAGCACTCAATGACTTTACCCTAGTAAAACAACCATCAAAACTTCACCGTCGAAAATGTATTGGTGTAATAGCTCTATATGTTCGATAAGTAGACGTTGATGTCAACATTACAAGACACAAAGACAATAAAGAAAGTCAATATTTTGTAAAACCCGAAGGAATACAAACGGTTGCCACAAAATGTCCTTTATTTACTGAAAAAGACGCTGAGATGTGTGTAAGACCATTGGTTCTATTCTGTTTTGTTTTTGAAATAATTCTGTCGGATGAACCCTGACTGTAACAGGGAAATCACTCATAGGTTCGGATGACATAGGAAGAAAGCTAGAAAACAAAAGGTGTTGCAATACTTTTTTTCAGGTGAATATATGGGATTAAAGAAGGCATCGTAGGTCAATGTATCTCAACACTGAAAAAAAATTTAATATGAATTAAAGGAACTAGTGAACGTCTTTTCATGCTCAAATTAGCTTATTTAGGGCACACTCAGGCTATATAGTCAGCAGTGCACAAAATGGACAAAATATGGGCAGTTACATGCATATTTTGTGCAAAGTTTTAATGATTATTTACGGTCATTTAGAATCAAGAATATAACCTAAATACATAGATATTATAGAAATAACTTTCAAGGAAGATAACATTATTGTGGGTCATTTGTAATATCGAGAGATATACACTAACTGTGCATTTGTTGTATATAAAATATTGGTGTGCACTACACAACAATTGAGTATCCAAATTATATAAAATATATTTAATTCAAATGTTACTGTGCCTCCTTACTGTAATGTGCTATGATATGTTGTTAGTGATTGTTGCCTCCCTGTACCCCAGAGTCGCAACAGGAACTTATATCGGAACTGCCCAGGGGTCAGGCCGCGAGGAGACTGGTCGAGTTTGTACTCAATGACCCCCAGAAACATGTGTCACTCTTCGTAGCCTCGCTTGAACATAAAGGTAAAAGTGTTAATATAACTTGATAAAACACACATAGATGTTATAAGTTGATAAAACATTGGTAAGTGTGTTATAACTTGAGAAAATTTAGGTTAATGTGTTATAACTTGAGAAAATATAGGTTAATGTGTTATAACTTGATAAAACATTGGTAAATGTTCTTACTCAATAAAACATTGGTAAGTGTTATAATTTGAAGAAAAGTAGTTTTAAGTGTTGAAAACCTGAGAAAATATAGGTTAAAGTGTTATAGATTGATAAAACATTGGTAAACGTGATTACTCAATAAAACATTCATAAGTGTTATAATTTGAGGAAAAGTAGTTTAATGTGTTAAAACTTGATAAAACATATGCAAATGTGTTGTTACTTGATAAAACATATAGATGAATGTGTTTTAACTTGTTCAAATTTAACATTTACATCATTTCTACAGGATGTGAGAGATTCACGGAAATTATACACGACCAAAAGAAAGATGAGGATTCTACGATGCGTGCTGAGAAACATGAGAAACATTTAAAAATGATACAGGGCAGCTTGAGAAGAAAAATTATTCCGTCGGAAATAATTGACGGTCTCAAAACAATACTTCACGACGGAGACTATGAACGGATTCTGGCTTTGGAAGACCACTATGGCCCGCTTAGAGCCAGTTTAGAACTTTTCCGTTGCATGAAACGAAAAACGTCAAAATGGTCAATTAAGTTTGTTGAAGTTCTGTGCAATATTAAACCAGATTTGTACAGGAAGTTTGATCCACTCCAAGAAGATATCAGTACGTAGTCCAATTTAGAGATTGTACCAAGATATCGAACTCGCTAACTGCAAACTTTTTTAAAGAAACTTTTTATTGTTTTGAATAAGTAGATTAAAATATATATATTTGATGGAGTTTAGGCTCATCCATACACTCGACCACATCACTTCATAAGACTTGAACGTCACTTATATTCATGTGAAGTGTATTCTAATGTCTTTTTTGTAAATTATATACATATCTTAGATAATTAGAAATTCTAAATTGTCTTGTATATTAAACTTATGTCAGTTCTTCTATTCTGCAGTTTTAATCTGCTAGTGTTGCTTTCAATAAATACATGAGAGGCCGTAAAGTTAAAGTTTAATTGACTGCTGTGACTTCGGGTTAAGTACAAGGTATTTTAGAAAATGACATTAAAGTGTTTAGAAACATCTTGTGCAACCCCTTCCCCCGAGTATCATTCCTAAAATCATTTTTTTTAATTTAATGGTTATCCCCAAATTTTCTTACTTTTTAAGTAAAAAACCACCTTCAACTTGGTATTTTTTAAATAAATGAACAATTCTAGAATTTCCTTTTTGTTTGTCCAATCGCTCTTTAAGGATGTTCGCTCCTCAGTCACAGTTATAAAATACAAATAACCTTAAATCATAATGTTGTTATATAATAAACCAAAATGAAGCGGTTATTTATCAATTTTGACGATTTCTGACTAAATATTCATCAAAATAAAGAAACGTAGTATTTTCATTTTGAAATAATTCACAATTTTGCTGACTCAGCAATTTTAATTGTAACTATTATTTGAGCAAGTTCAATGATCTGTTTTTCTTAGAAAGTAGATGTTGTTGAAAGAATATGATTTGTATGAATTAATGCGTTCAGGTACATATTTTAAGATAATGAGTGGGAGAAAGCATGTTTTTCGTCCAAAAATAGCTTGAATGTTGATAATTTAATTGAAATGTTTGAATACATGATGTGCCGTAGAGGCTAAAAACCCACACTACCATACATATTTTTTACTTTTTTCTGGAAGATGATTATGTTAAATCTAACAAGTTTTCATATTAAAAAAAGTTTAATACGGGAACTAATTAAAATTTAAGATTTCTCTGAAAAGGTCATCATTTCCCCATAGACTCCCATGTTAAAACTCTGACTGACATATGGATTTCTGTCTTAAAATATCTTGAATAAACCAACACTAACCCCTATTTTTGGGGGTGGATATTTCAAGCAAATACACTAAACCTTTGAAAAAAAAGTTAGAAAAAAGTTTAATACTTTGAATTTGAGGAGCGGACATCCTTAAGTTCAAATCATCTCTCGCAACTTTTATTTTCAATAATCTGTGTGCAATGAGAATCAAACAACAGCCTTATACATGTGCAGAAGCCGGAAGTACACTACCAACCAAATCTGTAGTTTTGCTTGTTAAGTACGTTGCCAGTGTCCAAAATTTCGTTCGACTTGGCTGCGCACCAGTCACACTTCATTGTCAAGTCTTAAACTTATAACCCATGATTTTACACCCTCATCTTAACCCTTTGCAGATTAATTAGCATGAAATTGTAACAGTTGAGCAAGGAGTAATACTTCACTGTAACATGAAACAATGTTTAATGTTTAATTCCAACAAAATACCTAATATCACTTTAACAAATCATTGATATTTTGTTGACAGTTTACAGTCGGGGTGGGGAAGAAGGTATGTACTTTCTAGCTTATACCAGGGTAATATTCATTATGTTTAGTTTGTTAAAATGTTCGCAATCTATCTTCCTTGTTCTGTTTGGAAATGCTTCAATGTATTGTACTACCTAGTCCAACTGTCAACCACTATGTATTATCTATTTCCAAAGAGTCCATTAAGTCTAAACCTTACCCTGATCCGATGTTCAACCACTATATATTCTTTATTTCCCCAGAGTCTATTGAGTCTAAACCTAACACTAGTCTGATGTTCAACCACTAAATATATTCTTGATTGTGCAAAGAGTCTAACCCTAACCCTAGTCCCATGTTCAACCACTATATATATTCTGTATTGTCCACAGAGTCCAAAGAGTCTAACCCTAACCCTAACCCTAGTCCCATGTTCAACCACTTTATGTATTCTTTATTGTCCACAGAGTCTAACCCTAAGCCTAGTCCCATGTTCAACCACTATATATATTCTGTATTGTCCACAGAGTCCAAAGAGTCTAACCCTAACCCTAAGCCTAGTCCCATGTTCAACCATTAAAGATATACTTGATTGTCCACAGAGTCTAACCCCAGTCTGATTAAAATCGACCCTGTTCCGAGGAATAAAAGTTTCAAAATATTGTCTCTATCGAGTTTCGAACTCTATTTGTCTAGGCTATCCTCTCCACTAGGTCTGACCGCACCCTACTGTAGCGCAGGTTCTTGCATAAACTAAGCTAACCAATCGCAATGCGTGCGGCAAAAGCATTCGGTATCAGTAGCTAGGGGCACGTAACTCCCATTTACTATTCGTTATCCTTGATCGCCGCTATCTTTATTTTAAACGCGATGATGTGATTGGTTCGCTTTTGACTAGGTTTTGTCTGCGCTAAACTGGTGTCGGCACGTGCAAGCAGTGAGGCTGCCTTCAGACCTAGTGGAGAGGATAGCCTAGACAGAAAGAGTTCGAATCTCGATTGAGTCAATATTTTGAAACTTTTTTTCTTCGGAACACGGTCGATTTGAATCAGACTGAGTCTAACCCTAACCTTAGTCCCATATTCACCCACTTTATATATATTCTTTATTCCACAGAGTCCACAGAGTCTAAACTTATGTTCAACTGCTATATATATTCCTCTTTGTCAACAAAATCCACAGAGGCTAACACTTACCTCAGTTCCATTATCAACCATTATAATTATCCTTGATTCCACAGAGTACACAAAGTCTTTACCCTAACCGATTCAACAGAATCTATATAGACGAACCCCAGCCATAACCCTTGTTCCATTGTCAATCAATATAAATGTTATCTTTAACCCACAGAGTCTAGCCCTGGCCCTAACCCAGATGGGACCGATGATGAAGATTTTGAACTGTCTGCTCTGTCTGATGAGGAGAAACAGGACACCGAAGGTAAACAAACATGACTCACTCAACCTTTTAACTTTTGATTTAACACAGTCTTTGTTTCATGAGAATTAGATTGTAAGTTTGTAACTTGGACAATGTGCCTAAGTGTTCTTCTTCTGAAGTTCAAAATTACTG
The DNA here is from genome assembly GCA_921293015.1 of Phorcus lineatus. Taxonomy (NCBI): domain Eukaryota; kingdom Metazoa; phylum Mollusca; class Gastropoda; order Trochida; family Trochidae; genus Phorcus; species Phorcus lineatus. The sequence goes on from OV121088.1 coordinate 40,046,863, forward strand.
CCATTTTGGAATAGCATGATCTTAGCGCGTAAGAATGATACCTTTAATTTCTTATATCCTTAGGATGTATGTTGTTGATCTTGGATTCAACAAAGTTGTATGTGAAGTTGGTTTAATATTTTTTTCCTAAGATATATAGATAATAATCAATACATCAAGATAATGAAATAATAATATAAGTGTTTTTTTATTAATGACCTAGGTTAGTTACATGGCCAATCTCATTAAAATCATATTGAATCAATCACTCGTATCTTCTTCTTTTTAATAAGTTCAAAGAACAGGTTTCATCCAAATTGAGATTATGAGATTATTTCAAGCCCGCCTTTCTGTGTTCTATAAGTCTCACTGAGTGTATATTGCAAAATATCCCCAGATCGAGAAAAAGATCTGACCTCTAAGCTGACCCGCAGCCGGGACCTGGACATGAGACGGTACCAGATAGAGTTGTGCGAGCACCCCACCCTAGGGGAGAACACCATTGTGTACGCCCCCACCGGGTCTGGAAAGACGAGGGTGGCCATCTACATGGCTAAATACATCTTGGAGAATATGCCAGAAGGTACAGCGTCAATGGAGGGTGCAGAAATGGTCACTTGCGAAAGGGGAGGGATAACCCTGAGTGTTCTAACAAGTTATCTATATTTTAAACAAATAGATTCCTTGACCAATCTGTACGTTTCTCCAATCTTATTGTGGAATAAGTATCTAATACTAATTGAAGTATTGTATGAATATTTAGGCAAGCTTTAGAAATCTTACCAAGTCCATGTAGAGCTTTTGAAATTACTCGAAGCATTTACTTGCAAAACTTTATAAATGCACTTTGTACCTGAATAGTGACAACTCATCTGTGGCCTCTTTTCACCAGACACCTTTACCTTCACCTTTACCGATCAAAACCAATATTGTTTCAACTTAGTATTTTATTCGACTTATGAGTGTTATTTACTTCATGCAGGAGAGATGAAGAAGGTTTTGTTCTTGGAACCGACAGTGGCATTGGTTGACCAGACGTATAAAGCGGTCAAATATTTCCTTGGCAGAGAGTATTCAGTATGTTGCTTCCCTATTAGTTTTTTAATTCTTATCAACATGCAATATCAATGTGTAACATTCACAATATGATTCCAAGAGACTTATTCACGAATGAAATACTAATTGAAATGTATATTTGTTCTTGAGTGATCGTGAAGAAATGACAGTTTGAGCCAGAAAGACCAACATTTTTGGACTGAATGAGTTTTAAATGAAACCTATTTGTAACAGAAGGAGCTTTGAAACCGCTTATCCTTTTTGCAAGCTTAGGATCATTATAACAAAATGGAAGTGTAATAATATTCCCTATAGATATAAACTCTTATATGTTCATGATTCTCTCTTTTATATGTTTAAATTCATTTAAATATTGGTATCTAATTCATTCCCAGGTTGCTAAGTTGAGAGGAAGAGATGAAACCAGCCTCAGTCTCCATACTATACTTCCGGTCAATGATGTCATTGTCATGACGCCAAAAATCCTTGACAACCATCTCGAGAATGGTTTTATTCCGTCTGTGTCCGGTTTGTGTCGTCTGATGATTTTAGACGAGTGTCACCACACAAGGAAAGGCGAGGTTTACAATCAAGTGATGCTCAAATACATCCGAGAGAAGCTCCAGGGCATCTGCGGGCTGCCACAGGTGGGGAAGTCGTTCAAATGATAATATATATTCTTCGTCACTGTTTTGTACCTCATTAATTGTAAAGGAACACTGAGATCCCTAGGGTGTATTGAGAATTACATATAGGCATATTGCCATGCATGGCCTATACTTGCATCAGCCCTAATGACTTGCTAAGATAGGTCCTGCCGCATTTCCCGAACTTTTCTGAGCTTGTCGAGGCTGCTGAGACAGATCTGGATAGTCAAATGAGAAATCATATGAGAATTGCAACGTTTTGCTGAAGACTACACTGCTCTCAAAACAAGGATTTTCCCATGTTGGCAGCATCGTTTAAATAAGTCAGTGATAGAGGCTGGTGCAATTTAAAGCCATGCAGGGTAATGTGACATGTAGATTTCCTGTCAGGCTTTCTAAGGTTTACTTACACATTTCCAGTTAAAAATAACCTGTATCCTGATCGGTAAAAGGGGTAGTTTTGATTTATTATTTACTTTTTAAGGGTAACAACCCTCACTCTTAAATTAGTTTTCATATGGAGCAGGGCAATACACCTTTGACTTAGACTGTTAATCTTTCTGAAGATCAACGATCAACTTAAATCGTTTAGAAAATGATCGAATGATTTCCCAATGTAATAACAAAAGCATGACATTACTCCTCACTTCATGATGGAAGGAATGATCAGACATTTTAGTAACTTTACTTTTACCCAGATCCTTGGCCTGACAGCAACTCTGGGGGTGGAGAAGGCACACGATGTTAACGAGGCCATGGTGAATATCCTCAAAGTGTGCTCCAACCTAGACACTTCCATCATTGCCAAGGTAGAGCGGAACCAAGATGAGCTGAAGGACAAGGTGGCTGTGCCGGACGAGGGTAGGCTTCCATTACCATCTCTGGATTGGGATTGAGATGATTTTGATCTCAAATGCTTGATGACTATTTGGACCTGGTAATAGCCTCGACAGCTAAATGAAATAATGGTTTTACAATTTAGAGTAATTGCATCATACAGTACCTGGTTGTGTACAGCGAACTTCGGACTATGTTATCATGTGCTGATTATAAACTATGTCAAGACGGTTTGTTAGATATATGTAAGTTTCTTATGAAATTATATTGTATTTTGATGAAACACTAGAGGATCTCCCTGGTTTTGCTGCAAATGTGCATAATGCGAAAAAGTATATTTTTCATTTTCAGAAACCATCACTTTACAAGACAACCCAAATAGTCCATCTCGGAAAATCCTTGAAAACGCCATGTTACAGATTGAAAGACATTTGTACCAGTTTCGGGGTCAGTATTTTACAGAAAGAAACACCTTTTCTTTTGTTTCTCCCATCAATGAACAACCCATCAAACATTTGATACTTTATACTGTTTATTTTTCACAAGTAATGACATCAACAACTTATGATATCGATCAATGTCTCCATTTTCATTTTCACAAACATCCAATACCTGAATGCATCTGTCTAATTAGGTACAGAAGAGACTAAATCTCAAACTAATCTTATGAATATCACCCATCTATTAATCCTGTGCCCAACTGAGTCAATTCAGACACCGATCTGATTCCCATCCACAGCACTTCTAGATGACGATGTCAACACCATAATAAACCGAAGTAAAGGCCCTAGGAACGAACAGATGTACACCAACTGGGCTGTGGATCTGAAAGAAGCATCCTCCAGACTTGACGCCAAAAACGACCCTGCCAGGACTGAGCTTATACAGAACCTATACACTGTAGCGGACCACCTTTACGTAAGCATCTACATAATACAATGATCAATGTTGTCTTTGAGATTGGCATTACATTTGTTTCTATGACAACTTGAAGAGTTAACGTATTGGGTTTGAAGAAGCATTCTGAAATTTTTTAAGAATATTTTCAGAAATTGGAATCCTTATGGCAGGCTTGTTTATAGAACCACATGAGTTGTCGGACTTTTCTTAAGAAAACAAAGGACAAAATAGATAAGATAAAAGTCCAATGTTTTAAATCTGAGTTTAAATATACAATTTGTTTGTGCACTTAGATATTTGAATTGATGAAAGTAATCATAGATTGTCTGTCACACAGTCCCAAAAACCACATTTTTTTAATCCACCTAATTTGAGCTTAAAGTGACACAGAGTATTTTTCATAATTTTGTATGTTGCTTGAAGAGTCAAAATACCATTTGTTCTGAGGTTAGTTCAAATTACTTTTCTGAAGTTTCATTTTTAGCTGTCAAAATAACAATATTTTCTTGTTATCAATGATAATCGAAAAATGGCCGTATAAAAGTTAAGAATTTGAAATTCTGCTTCCCATTTACATGTTACATAACTTACTTAACCCTATCATCCCCTTTTTGTCTTGATATCTGCTGTAAATAAGATTCCAAAATTACATTTCAATCGTTGGCAACAGAACTACAACGTGGCCCTGGAGCTTGAAGAAAAGGTTCGTGTGAAAGACGTGATCAAATACCTGAAAGAGAACTTGAGGCCGTCTGTCTGTGGAAGGAGCACCACCGTGCATGAGCTACAACTCTTCCAGATTTGTGAAGGTCAATTTCTTTTTCACACATACATATGATAATTCATTAAGCAATGCCAAATAAGAATACTAATAACTTTGTGAATAGACTTTGGTGACTTTGAAAATGATTTATTGATATTTGACATCTTTGAGGTGAGGTGATCAGGGGTTATTACAGTTTTTTGTGAGTATTTCATTGTTCCAACACAGCTGCAAGTATTATTGCAGGGAGAATGTCTATGCATTGCAGTAAAACCTGCCAGCTTCGGCTGGAATGGCAAATCATGGGTGATTAGCACTGAAATTCAGTGTAGCATTGCACCAAAACATGAAGAACAGTTGACTACTACAGACAGGATTGATCTGAAAGCAGACACGCTAACCACTGCATACCCTCAATCATATATAAAGCAAGTTTTCTCTTATTGTATTTAGTTCATTTATTGACAAGGCACTCCAAGAAAGCTACGTGTAGGCATATTATTGGCAAATAACAAGGAAGAGCATTTCAATATTGCGATATGGTCCTCATTACCATTTGAGAAAACGTCAATGGTGTCTGATACCTTGACAATGATGCTATCCCAAACTTTGACAACCTTCCTCTTGCTACAAGTCCTATCTTTATGGATGACAATGCCTTACCACACAGAGCAAGTACCCAATGCTTGCAACAAAATGCAGATGACAGAGAGAGTGACCCACTTGTCCATACTTTTAAAGATTTGACTGGACATGACACTTAGTTTTATTGCAAGTGGTTTGGTTGGAAAATACAAATAACTTGAACAAATGCTAAGTTTATGTCACAATGTAAAAATCAGTTAGAAAATCGGAATATATGAAAAACAGAAATGTAAAATTTTGAACAATGTTCATCCTCTGCCGGCAAAGCGAAAGCGGAATCATGTTGTGTCTTTGTCCATTCGTTTGTGTGAAATTAGGTATTTATATTGTGAAATGACCTTTATGACCATTTTTTTTATAATCTTTCTGAAACTTAGAAAATGCCATGACTACACATTAGTGATGTGCTTTTAAAAATTTGGGGTAGTTTTGATGAATGTACAAAAGTTAGGCCCTTGACTTGCATATGAATCACAAAAATTTTGAATAGTGAACAAGTAAAGCTGTAGCTTGGTTACATGTTTTCTTGGTTACAGGGAAGGTCAAGGTTAGTTAGGCAAGAGTTTTAGTAAGACAAAACGTACTAGAGATAACTAAATGAAAAAGAATGTTAAAACTATATCCCTATCAATTGCTTGTTATACCAGAATGTAGCTTAGTTGGTAGATTATTTGTTCCGCTCCGGCAAGGCCGGGCTTTGATTTATGGATGTGTCTTACCATTGTTTTGCTTCCTTGCTTGGCAGTCACCATTAAAATGATGGAACATAGCTTGAACTGACATTTTGCTGAGGGGGCTGTAAGAATTTGGGAAAGAGATAGCGAGGGAAAAAGTTGACACCATTGTCATTGTAGTTGTAATTATTGTTATGTTATTCTTTCTGTTTTTCTTGTTTTCTAATGCATTAAATGCTCTATCTGCTGTTACAGACGTGCTAACCTCCCTGGAAGAGCAGGAGACGTTACGGAAGAAAGACCAGTCCCGAGAGAACCCGCGTCTGAAGCAGCTAGCTGGTGTGCTGGAAGATCTTCTAGAGAGTGAGGAGAACGAGAACTTCAGAGTGATCATCTTTGCCCGGACTATCCGAGTATGCATGGCTCTGGCTGAGTGGCTGAATGAAGATCCGCATCTTCCTCCCCTGCTACGGAACATCAAGACCTCTCACTTCACTGGCCAGGATGGTAGGCATTAAAAACATATATGCCACTAATTTAGACATTATGATATGCTGTAAAATCAGCACTCATCATCGTCTGAAAGGATAGGCGTTAGAATATGATTTGCTTTGTGATCAGGACTTATCACTCATTGGTCAAGAGGGTAGGCATAAAAACATTTTTATAGGCTTTATGCCTACCCTCTTGACCAATGAGTGATAAGTCCTGATCACAAAGCAAATCATATTCATGAGCCAGTTCTCATCACTTTTTCAGTCTGGGAGGAATAATATAAGATAGGGAAAATTAAACCTCAATTGTCTGTTTTTCGGAGATCTGATTCACAGTACCCTTAAAGATAAGGGTTCTTTACAACTTACCATTGTAGAGGATTGTTGCAAATTCTAATAATTCTGTTTTGGTGACACTCTTGAGGTAAGCACAAATATTTTACTAGAAAATTATTCCATATGCCAAATGGTATAAGAATCCATGCAAAAACATTGCTGTTCTGTTTATAAAGAGGTCGAATAATTGCAACATCTTGTACATTAAAATCAAATAGCAACAACAATACCTCATGGGGATTAATTTGTTGTTAACGATCACAGTAGTCAACAATATTGGGACCCTGCTTTCGACATTACGTCACAAATATAAAAAAATGATTAAAACGAGTATGTTATGTGAATTAAATGTTAAATTGTTCTATATGAATAACACATGGCCCTATTGGCCTGGTTAAGAGATAGTTGGTAATCTATAAGTGATAACTGTAATAATTGTCTTTGTTTTAACCATATGCATGTTTCAGCCTAATTAAATTTAATGTTAACTTTATGTCAAAAACATTGTACAAGAAGCATGGATATCAAGGACTATCAGGTTAAAATATGATTTGTTTGATATGAGCTGTATTCTTCTCCCGTTATCTCTTTATCTCTGACATTTAAACATTTTGCCAATTCAAGGGATGACGGTGATGAACCAAGACCTGATTATCGAGAAGTTCAGACAAGGCAAAATCAGAGGGATTGTTTCCACATCAGTTGGACATGAAGGGCTCGATATCCCAGAGTGCCGCTATGTACTCTCATACGATTACGTTGGAAACGAGATCACTAGTCTGCAGACAAGAGGTGAGACGTGTGTTGACTCCAGACTTATCCTTTACAAACATTTTATTACCTGAGGTTAAAAGGTGTTGTCAAATGCTAGACTATTACTTTCTGTGGTAGGTGTATTATCCGCATTACCAAGACTTAAAAAGAATGCAATATAATCACCGTGCCAGGAATGCTATATCCTGTCATGCATGAGAGTCTTTGGTTCCTTGGTTTAGACTTGTGGTTACTTATCAGCCCTATCTGAATATTTTATCAACTGAAGTCAAAAGATGTTCTCAAATGCTAGACCATTGCTTTCTGTTTTAGAAGTTATTTTCTAGGACCAAAACTCAACATAATATAAAATGTCCAAAAAAAACCTTTGATTAAAGTGTCATCACCAATGCAATACATTCAAAATGCTAGGAATGCTCTCTCAGCCATGACGGAAAGTCTCTGACTCAACTCATAACTCAGCCCTGATTGTGGAGCATCTGTTTGTGTTGCAGGAAGGAGCAGGAAATCAGGAGGCCGGTCTCTGATACTGGCTACAGACAAGGGAATCAAGAAACAGGAACAGAACGTCTATAAGGCTTTCTTGATGAAGCAGGCTGTCGACAAGATCAAAGACCTTGACAATACTGACATTGAGAAAGCCTTGCGAAACTTTCAGGAAGAATCTGTTGATGTAGCTGATATCCAAGAATTGTCCCGAAAGCTAAACGCTCAGAAAATGAAGGATGTCCAGTTTGAGCTGATCTGTAAGAAGTGCAGAAGAGTCTGTACAAAAGGAGACACACTCAGGATGATCATCAAAACTCACAGAGTTTCAATTGATCCAAATTTTCAAGAGTTGATGAATATACGATATACATCAAACCCTCAGGTCTTTGACGAAGTATCAATTGATGGTAGCATCTCCTGCAAAGACTGCAAAAATTCATGGGGCACTTGGATCAAGTATGAAGGTGTCCACTACCCTTCTCTGGCAGTGAAGAACTTCAGTGTCAAGGGTGGAGATGTGCAGGAGCCACAAAACTTCAAGCAGTGGAAGAAATGTCCATATGTGGTGCCTCCTCTCACGACTAAGGATACTTTGAGATTCCTCAGTGGAGGAGACAGTGACGATGACATCAGTGATAATGCTGATAGTGATGATGAATTTGATTTATGCTAGATCAACAATGTTTGAAATTATGAAATGCACAGATCTTGTTTAAAGTAAATATCAAATGTGCTAGTGAAAGTTTGGAAAATATCAGGCTGATCAGGCGTTAAAAGCACAGTCCCACTCAAAGTTTCAAAAATTTACATTGAAAATATTTTCAAAATGCACTTAGAGATGTGCAATTTTTTTAATAGATGCGCAATTACATATGCAGCCAAAAAGTAAATCATGTCGAATTTGTAGCATGCATAGTTTCGCCACCATATTGCTTTTTATTACTTTTTTACATTTCTGGACCCCATGCACCTTTGACAATCTTTTTCTCTTGAGATGCTTGCAGTAGAAAGCTGAAATTCATACTGAATATTGTTGAAGCATTGTACTCTTGAATTCCTTAAAGACAAGGTCCCAACATTAAAACTTTTTTCTCAGCAACCCTTCAAAATCGGCCGACTTAGCTCGTGTGACCATGTTCAAGGGGCAATAACTCAAAAAGTTGGACTCACAATTGCACCAGTTTTTCAGGGATGTAAGACCTGTATGTGGACTTGACGAAACTGTCAAAATATTGATCGCGAACATTGATCACTTTCGTTCTAAATTAAGGATCAAAATCGGTAAAAAACTTCTGACCAAACTTTAACATGGGTTAATTTTTCAAAATGCACCTAGAGACTTGAAACTTGTTTTGAATGAAGCGTCATAACAGTACAAACAAATACTAGTAAGTAAATCATGACGAATTCATAACTAGCATAGTTTTTGCGCATTATCAACTTTTGCGTATGACATTTGGTCCCGTTATAACTTACTGTTTACCACTAAGACAAAAAAGCATGTAAAGGTCAAACACTGTGTGAAGGTCAAAGAAGAAGTCTTGAAGACCTAAGTACTGCCTTATTAATTTTACTATTATTATCATTAATGTTATCATTGTTATTATCAGCATTAGCATCATTAGTTTCATTTTGGGGTTGGGTTACTGTTAGTCTTTATTATATCTACACTACTCTTATCCAATTTGTTTTCGGTGTTCACTTTACAGCAACTGTAAATAACTATTTGTTTTATAGTAGCGAATAGTTTATATGATTGTAAATATGAATCATTGTTTTTTAAGAATAGAATATAATATATTGATCCCTTGTAAAGTAACAGAACCCTTATTGTAAATGTGTTTATCTTGTAAATGCTATTTATGAATTTTATTTATACAACTATGCTACCAAGTAGTTACTATATACAGCACAATGTCTTTCAGTTTTACTTATCTTGATCATTATTTCTTTATGATTGCTTTTCGCTCATTAGTTGAGGTTGATGAGGTTTTTTATACCACAAATGTACCATACTGCCATAACATTACCACATTTTGGATTTTCCAGCTAAGTACAATGAAATAAAGTAATTCTCATTGTATACAACATACAATATTTCTTCTATTTCTGCTGAAAGGAAAAATGTAAAATGTAAATTATGAATTTCTATTCATAACTGGTTTAGATTTCTGCTATTCAGTCTATATTTGTATATCTGATGTACCTTACGCCCATGAAAAAGGTTGTTTTTTATTGAGATATTTACAAAATTTTAAATAAACATATAGCATATGAAAGTATCCTATGTTATGTATAGTATTGTTTCTTTTGTGTACAGAGATTGTGAGAGTTGTGTGTGAATATGTGTGTGTGTCTCTAAACTATGAACATTTACATATATATCTCTCGTATGAACATTTGCCAGTTTTCTTAAATCTTTCAAATTCAATTTAATGTTCACCCTAGTTTTCATGACACATCTTTCTTCAAAACATTCCTTTCAAGTAATGTTGCAACACCGATTAAAGGTTGATTTGGTATAATATCTAACTGTTCATGGTTGTTAAAAGATTAATATTCTGATTTTCTTCATCAGCAAACAGAGGATAAATATATTTCAGTGCTAGTGTTGATTTCTTCAACATAGAACACCCCAAACGGCTTTCAGAAAAATTTAGTTACATAAAATATTTTATCCAAAGCATTTAGTTAACAGTCAGATATGTCTGTTTATTGCAGATGAACAGATATTTACATGTCTCAAGTCTTCATCAATGCAGAGTTATCTGTGCAAGATTTACTATATCAATGCGGACATTTTTGTTCAAGTTTTGATGTCTTCATCCTCTGCTTCATCTCTTCATAGCACCTTTACACCTTATATGGTAGCCACAGTGATCCTTACCTTACAGTCAGACACCATTCTCTCCCCACAGAGATAGCTCCTTTATTAATTCCTACACAACGCTATTAATTCCTACACAACGCTATTAATTCCTACAATTCCTACACAACGCTATTAATTCCTACACAATGCTATTAATTCCTACACAACGCTATTAATTCCTACACGTCAGACAGACAGATATTTTATTATAGTCTCACCTCGTTACAACACATAAAAAGATAATATATACAGATATAAGTCAAATCAAAAAGTTAAAAAGCATATAAAAAGTGACAAGCCATGTGCACCCATTATAGGGTTATGAGAGACTCTACCTACACAACGTCTGTTCTAATGCCTCTTGACCTTTTCTCGGACTTCCGGCTTGTTATCCTAGGGACAAGATATTGCAACTTAAACTACCTTGCAATATTTCAGCCAATGAAAACACCATATGCATGAATAACAAATTTGTAGTCACGCAGGTCTATGCAAAGATGCAGTCTGCAGAAGTTTGTTATGTATCAACCGGGCCATTGAGGACATTTGTTTTCCTGTCACCATCGACAATAATATAAAACATGTTTGTTTACTTTTGTTATGTTTTGTCAACCACAAAATCAAGACGGAATTGCTGGTTAATTTTCATTTCTATTTGCAAATATTGGACCATTTAAATCTAAAACATGAGTCAATTACCTGAAATTAGTTCCAGCTTTTAATAACTCAATTTAATCACTTGAAAAACCTTTAGAGAAACATTAATTAAATACACAAGGTGATTCAATAACTGCCTACAAACTCATAGCCTGTTTATTAATATTTGTTATGAATATATTGTTTTAGTAAATAATTATATAAGGCAAAAAAGTGATCGATGCATCTATGTGTTGTAGTGACATAACTGAAACACGCTATAATGTAATCCATACTTGACTTTTAACCGTAACCTTTTCACTCAGCTCGCTTACAAGCTATTCATAACAAAAAGGGAAAAATCGTCTTATACTTCAAATATACCATGCTACAATCACCTTACTAAGGACAACAAAAATGCTAAATTCAAACGGGTACCATCCCAAATTGGTCTTGTAAGCAATGAATGAGCGGACATAGCAGCTAAGGCAAGTCTTTGTGTCTTTTGACGCAAAGAAACTTTTAGTCCCTGGGCTGAACTTTAAAACCTTGACACTAAGCAGAACAAAGACAATAAGGATGATGAACGACCGTCTTATGTAGTGCTACCGTTTTTCGAGTTTTCAACTTCTTCAGAATTTTATTTGCAGCTGTTTCCATGGATAAAAAAGTTGCAATTCTTTTTCGAGGGCAGAACTACGAAACCTTGTTGAACCCAAATGAGAACCAGCAATGTTGAACACCTATACAAAAGTTAGCACAGCTGACATATCCCCAGCCTGTAGTTTGACCGCCTGCATACATCATTAATTATTGAAATCGTGGACGACTTCAACCATGATCATGAATAAGGGTCGCATGAGAAGGCAATGTTATTTTTTTTTAGTTAACGCTAAACACATGGGTAACGTATAATAGAACTTGTATTTTGACTGATTTGGTAAAATTTTCACCCAAAAAGCCATTTCAACACCCGGTATAGATAACGTTCATACAAAATTTAACTTTTCAAGTCATATTTGTTCTCCCTCCAAATTGTTAAAATTTAAAATAACAATAGGCACCGTTGAGTTTTATCCCGTAAAAGCAACCCACAGACCTGTAATAGTTATATGGTGGATTTCCAAGTCATATCGTTTTCCAGTACCATCTGGAAACGAAATAGTCGTGAAATATATCCATTTTAAAATCAAAATCTATTAAATATTCGGCATCCTGTAGTTTGAGCCTATAGGGTATATCAGCACCTTATGCATTGCTCAACTACTACGATACTACTGTAAGTATAGTTTTCGAATGAATGCTTAGAAAACGGAAAAGTGAAGGCTTTTTTGTGTGTACAATGTTCTCAACCAACCAATATGGCATTTATGCAATACGTGAGAGAGGTGCGGATACAAGCATTTTTATCATGACTGGAAATTAAAAGTAATCCATTGTATAATTGATATTCTTGTTATATATTTCTACATAGATTTAATTTCAAAGAAAACTAGACTATGATACAATCGACAACAGAATATATATGAAATCAGTTTTTGTAAGAAATCAACTCAACCATATTTTCGATAAAAAAACGTATTTCTTTTTTAAAATAAGTGGCAATACGAATTGAAGTTCAACATTTCAGATTTCTTTCATCTGTAGCGTCTTTCATCTTCCCTACTTAACGTTATATAGATCCATTACAAAACACTATATATCCTACAAAAATATCCCTTAATACAGAATTGGATATTAAAAAATCGTATTGCTTTGATTTATATTCTAAAAAGTCAAATAAAGTGCACCAATTTCATTAACTTAGAACTAGCATTGCTATTGGGTTGAGTGGCCGCTCATCTGGCTGTAAGCAAAATTTGAATATTTCCTATATCGTAGTTCATGCGTTTTAACGTTGCATTAAATACTTCTGGTCTCTTACAACAAAAATCATAACCTAAATACGTACATTTTTGTTAATAACTTACGAGGTAGATTACCTGAGTGCGGATCATATAGTAATATCGAGAGATATGCTTCATCTATGCAATCGTTGTACATACAAATATTTATGTGCACTAGTGCCTTAAACGCACTAGTGCACACCAATATTTCGTAAACACAACGAATGCTCAGATACTGCATATCTCTCGATATTATTCAAGATCCTCACTCAAGTACCTCGTACGTTATTTAACAAATATTTACGTATTCAGGTAGTAAAGTTTATTTTTAAAAACCGGAAGTATTTAATGCAACGTAACTTTAAATCCGCATGAACTACGATATCGGAAATATTAAGATTTTGCTTATAACCAAAAAAGCGGAAACGGCAGCGACTTTGGTCAATCTAATATCAATGCTAATGCTGTGTTATTAAATCGGTTTATTTACAACATTGCTTTCATAAAACATATTAATTTCATTCTTTGTTCTCAGTTCAGAGTTTAGGTAAATTCAATAGCTGTACTAGGACCTAGTGGAGAGGATAGCCTAGACAGATAGAGTTCGAATCTCGATAGACTCAATATTTTGAAACTTTTATTCCTCGGAACACGGTCGATTTTAATCAGACTGTCATAAACCTGATCCCCTTTGTGCACCACAGAAGTTGCATTATATTCTTTTGGACATGATTGAGCGAAGTGGTGTAATAGTTGGCATGTTGGCAAAGGCCTGGGTCTCAAACTGTGTTGTGTCGTTGGTCAAGGCACGATTACGCTCAGTCCACCGAGCCGCAAAAATGAGTACCTGATAAACGGTATAACATTGTGGCAGTTTCTAAGTGAACTCATGGGCAAAAGGAACGCTGGCTATTTTTCAACAGCCTGACAAACGAAATATTTATATGTTTAAGATTTATATTAGCGTGTGTTTGATAGAAATTTTTTTGAAAAACAAGAATACGTAATTTCAGTCAAGAGCAATTGGATAGGATTCTTCTTGATTTATAGTCGTCCAAACAGTTTTGGTGTTAACTGATAACAAACTATCTCAAAAACTCAATATCTCGGCATATATGGCGTCACGAAATACGGAAAATGGAAAATTTTGCTCTCCTTTATTGCATAGTTAAATACATTCCAGAATGGATTTTTAGATGAACTTTTAAAGGGCGCCTCTTTTTGAAAATCAAAAACTTAAAATGATAAAAAATGGAATATGTGTATGAGTTTGCTTCTAAAGAAATGGTGTAACTATGGTTCAGACTTATCCATCTTCCATGGATTGAAATATCTTACAATTATGTAACCAGCGTTTCTTTTGCCCACGAGTGTACAATTCCGTATTTATTCTCTGAATTGCCGAAGCTACACATTTCATTTTGAAAGCAGATAAAAAAAACTGTTTCCCCATTTCGTGACGACAATGAGTCTGGTTTGATGGTTTACTTTCGCTTTGAATAACTCCGGCTTCGGTACATTTCTACTTGAGCCAAGAATCTTAGAGTCAAAACTTTTTGCATGCTGAGATCGAAACAAATGACGAGTATGCTTATACTGACAGTGCAGTCTTAATTACATTCATGTCGCTTTTTATATCAATGTTCGGCTTCTATTTTCAATAAACCATGCAGACGAAGATGTAAAAAGGGTTAATTTATTTATACTTTTCATTTCTCTTTATCCAATTTGGAGAATTTTTTTTACTCATTTGAGTACATTGCGTATAGGTAGCTACGCCCATGACAGATATACAATACAGATCTAAATATCAAATATATAACGAAAACAAAATATAAATTAGCACCTAAAACTATCAAACTATATTATCATAAAATACAAAGAGTTCATCTCAAATTCTATAACATCAATATTTTTGATAAAAATAACTATCAATTTACATAAACTAAGGCTTCACATATGCTTATATGCAAGGCAATTTTTAATGAACGCCAAGCAAATAGTTCAGCACTCATATCAATCTTTCAACATTTCAAAGCCTCTAAGTAAACGTTGTGCTCGATTAACTCAAAAGACGTTTATATAATAAAGGTCAATGATAAACTCGAGCCTGTTGTAGACCCGGCGTACGAAATCACATGTCCGGCGTATACACCAGTTCATCGAATCAAGCATGCTTAAGGTATTTTAAGACACTATAAAATGGCTGCCAGCAGTGCCAAGAACGGAAGTAGCGACGTGATGATATAAAGTGCATAACGTTATCTCATTAGATAAATATCAAGCAAAACACTAATCATATATTACGATTCGTTTTTTTATTGTTTGTTGATATAATTGTTTGAAGCATAGATGAAAGGATATGTATTTGAACAAGTGATTTACACTTCTAAAAGTTATTTTCGTTTTACATATAACATCATTGTATCTAATTGTTTCAAAATGTTATTATTCTAGGTGAATTTCAATTCAAATGTTAACATTTTGAACTCAATACCACATTATGCTGTTGTGCTGTGGAAGGCATTGGGGGCCAGTCGTTACCACTTGAAAGAGTTCACGGAATTAGCACATTAAAGATAATTTGAATTACAATAAAAATGTAAAGTGATACTAATTCACAACAATTATTTATGACTAACATTTGACATGAAGAATTACACTAACATTTAGACTTTGATATGAACATTGTCCAATTTAAACTCAAAACTCAATTTAAGAAAATATCATGCTCTTTTTTTTGTTTCTTTTAGTTGTAGACTTTAAGCTGAGATTTTTGTCTTACTTTACAGGCTGGATGACAGATTAATCAACAATGGATCAAGGACTTATAGAATAGGGTATTCACTAGCTACAGTTGCTTCGCCAAAATATTTATGCTCTTTGATACTCTGAGGTCGCCTTTTATAAACTCGATGATACTGGGAGAAGAGGTTATATAGCTACAGCGCTGCAGCTAGGTATTCACCTATTTACCTTTTGACTGGAACTCATCAATTTGAGATGCATGCTCAGGTACTTAGTTTCTAAATGTACAATTGAAATATGATAAAAATAGTTTTTTTGGCAATACATTTCATCAGGCTTTAATATATGTGTTATTTCATATATATATATATAATTTTCTTCTCAGTGAATAAAAATTTCTACATTCTGAATTACATTCTCATGTAACATATTTCAGTAAAGAAGAAAATTTATCATGGTGAAGATTGTCATTCAAAAGTTTGTATCATAATATGCCCCATTGACAATTGTACACATTTTCACTAGGCCATGGTATGTTTTAATGCGGACACCGACAGAGGGTATAGCACCTGCCAATCAAATTTTTTTAGCCATACCAGACTGATGTTTGTGCATTGTTTGGGCAAAAATTCCAGTCTGATATACATTTTTACGATGCCATGTGTCAAGCCTTGTACCGCACTTCCGCAATCGTGCAATACATTCCCTACACATTTGTGCTATGGTGTGCTAGTGTAAATCATGGTAGTATCTACCATCTCACGCATTTGTGACAATCTTTTTACTCTTTTGATGACATTCTTGTTTGCTCTCCACTCCTACGAGAGTAAGATGTATCCTTTATTTAATTAACAACTCATCAATATGATAAAAGTACAGAAATGTAGACAGAGACAAAAACATAGTATAAGACACAGGAACAGACATAAACCAACAGGTAGACAGTGAAGACAGTTTGACACAGAAAAACAGAGGCAGGTGACACATGATTAGATATTAATTAAC
This sequence comes from Phorcus lineatus, assembly GCA_921293015.1. Taxonomy (NCBI): domain Eukaryota; kingdom Metazoa; phylum Mollusca; class Gastropoda; order Trochida; family Trochidae; genus Phorcus; species Phorcus lineatus. Next base: position 40,063,601 of record OV121088.1, read on the forward strand.
ATTAATTTACATAGCATAGCTTGAGCTTAGACATGTCAAAGGTTTTGCATCAGCATTGTCAAGCATGAACATCAAACATTCAAAGGCTGATTAGATACAGAGCCCAGATCTATTTTAACTACCGTATTCAACGTGATAAGCGCCCGGGGCGCTTAAAACATTCGTAAAAGGGGGCGCTTATTAAAACGATAAAAATTGTCCTCAAGTTTAGTCTTGAAAGTGTTTTCTTACGTTACACATGTCTTTGAAATATGGTTTTGTACTTTTATAATTTTGATGGTGGTCGGGGGTCTAAAAATCCCCTGTATTCTTCACTAAAAGACTTATGGCAAGACTGAAATGAATCGGCATGCAAGGTAATCACTGTTGAGAGGTGGGCGCTAAATCAGGACGCATATTGTTCAGTCAAAAACGTGGTTGGTGGGCGCTTATAGGGGAGTGGGCGGTTATTAAGTCGAATACGGTAGTATATTTCATGGTCACTTCTGTACATATTCTGTCTTGCAATATCAGAACCATCATCATTACAATGATTAGTTGGTGTCTTCCAAAATGGATAAAACATGACCCGATGGTAAAAAGGATGCTTGCCCTCAGGATTTGTCCATTGGTCTATTGCCCTTTGACAAATCCTAGGGGCTAGCATCCTTTATTCTTAATAATGCCCTTGCGTCATCTTTTATCCATAACATATTCCACGTGCACATAGGGCGAGGATTAAGTAAGAATGGTGTTGCTTAGGGAGAAATAATGGGGTGTAAAGTTTCAAACTTTATGTTTTGTAAATTCTGGTATGTTTTAAACTGTTTTTAATTTCATTTAGTATTTGGAAATGAATTTCACAGAATTCAGATAAAGAGAATCTTTGTGATGCTCATAACTTAACCAGAAAATGTATTTGTTATTTCTTCCTTAGAACGTAAAAGTTTAACACAAAGAAAATATGTGTAGATATACATCTTGATAGTTACAATTATGAAAGTAAGATTTTTAGCTCATCAGGTCTGAAAGACCCGATGGGCTTATGGCATGGCATGGCGTCCGGCGTCCGTCCATCCGTCCATCCGTCCGTCCGTCCGTCCATCCGTCCATCCGTAAACTTTTCACTTTTTCGACTTCTTCTCCAGAACCAATGACTCTAGAGAGCTGAAATTTTATGTGCATACTCCTTGGCAAATGGGGATTCTAAATTGTAGATTTCGTGACCCCATGACCCCAAATGGGGTCACAAGGGTCAAAACCTTAAAAATCTATTTTAATCTTCTTCTCCAGTTCCAAAAGGTCCAGAGAGCTGAATAGTTGTGTGTAGACTTCTTGGCCAATGGAGATTTTAAATTGTAGATTTTGTGACCCCATGACCCCAAATGAGGTCAGAGGGGTCAAAACATGAAAAACCTATTTTCATCTTCTTCTCCAGTTCCAAAAGGTCCAGAGAGCTGAATAGTTGTGTGTAGACTCCTTGGGCACTGGAGATTCTAAATTGTAGGTTTGGTGACCCCATGACCCCAAATGGGGACACAGGGGTCAAAACCTGAAAAACCTATTTTCATCTTCTTCTCCAGTTCCAAAAGGTCTAGAGAGCTGAAAAGGTGTGTGTAGACTCCTTGGCCAACGGGGATTCTAAATTGTAGGTTTGGTGACCCCATGACCCCAAATGGGGTCACAGGGGTCAAAACCTAAAAAACCTAATTTCATCTTTTTCCCTAGTTCCAAAAGGTCTAGAGAGGTGAAAAGGTGTGTGTAGACTCCTTGGCCAACGGGGATTCTAAATTGTAGGTTTGGTGACCCCATGACCCCAAATGGGGTCACAGGGGTCAAAACCTAAAAAACCTAATTTCATCTTTTTCCCTAGTTCCAAAAGGTCTAGAGAGCTGAAAAGGTGTGTGTAGACTCCTTGGCCAACAGGGATTCTAAATTGTAGGTTTGGTGACCCCATGACCCCAAATGGGGTCACAGGGGTCAAAACCTAGAAAAACCTAATTTCATCTTTTTCCCTAGTTCCAAAAGGTCTAGAGAGCTGAAAAGGTGTGTGTAGACTCCTTGGCCAACGGGGATTCTAAATTGTAGGTTTGGTGACCCCATGACCCCAAATGGGGTCACAGGGGTCAAAACCTAAAAAACCTAATTTCATCTTTTTCCCTAGTTCCAAAAGGTCTAGAGAGCTGAAAAGGTGTGTGTAGACTCCTTGGCCAATGGGTATTCTAAATTGTAGGTTTGGTGACCCCATGACCCCAAATGGGGTCACAGGGGTCAAAACCTTAAAATCCTACTTTCATCTTTTTCCTTGGTTCCAAAAGGTCTAGAGAGCTGAAAAATTGTGTGAAGACTCCTTGGACACTGGGGATTCTAAATTGTAGGTTTGGTGACCACTTGACCCCAAATGGGGTCACAGGGGTCAAAACCTTAAAATCCTACTTTCATCATCTTCTCCAGTTCCAAAAGGTCTTGATAGCTTAATAGTTGTGTGTAGACTCCTTGGACAATGGGGATTCTGAATTGTAGGTTCGGTGACCCCTTGACCCCAAATGGGCAATGGGCCTTTTTTATTTGATTGTGAATAACTTTTAAGAAATACATTGTTGTTTTCTTTCCTAGACAAAATTGGCCCGACACAAGGACGGACTAAATAATTTTACAGCCCGTCCTCAACCAAAGTTACCCGTCTCGGACGTTGGGACAGGCTATCTTTCCTACACTGCCCATGACCCCATGGTCTAAACCCAAACACCTATTTCTATCAAAAGTCTGATGAGCTACAGAGCCCATGGCTCTATTTTTGACTGTCGTTTTCATTATAGACGCTATGATGACATTGTCATGTTAATCAAAATGATAATCTTAAAGCTTTGACACAATACAATAGAACATGTGATAGGCTACAGGGTCAATGACTCTTTATGTAGGTTTAGGTTTGCTGCATGATACAGAACAAAATTCCTTTTTTTACTTCATTTTATTATTTTTCCCACAGAACAACCAAAGCATGAACGGTAAGTTCTTTTCATACTTCTTTTATGAGTACTTCGATAGCCACTTATGATATGAATCCAGGTTATAGATGGTTTTAAGAGTTGGTGAAGCTGAAGATGGATATTGTCATGCGGTGATCCATCTGTCAGAAGGGAACTGTGTTGCATAATCAACTGCTCCCACAGTTTTTTATCAATCTTTTTGTAACTATAAACATGCTTGGGTATGTATAGTGATGCGCTTCTTCAAATTTCGGCATGATGCATTTGTTACTTTAGGAGTTATGACTCTTGACCTATATCCAAATTCAGAATTTCAGCACCTGTCTTGCAAAATCAACTCCTCCCACAGTTTTTTTCAATTTTTAGCTCATCAGAGGTCTGAAAGACCCGATGGGCTTATGGCATGGCAAGGCGTCCGGCGTCCGTCCATCCGTCCATCCGTCCGTAAACTTTTCACTTTTTCGACTTCTTCTCCAGAACCAATGACTCTAGAGAGCTGAAATTTTATGTGCATACTCCTTGGCAAATGGGGATTCTAGATTGTAGATTTCGTGACCCCATGACCCCAAATGGGGTCACAAGGGTCAAAACCTTAAAAATCTATTTTAATCTTCTTCTCTAGTTCCAAAAGGTCCAGAGAGCTGAAAAGTTGTGTGTAGACTCCTTGGGCACTGGAGATTCCAAATTGTAGATTTTGTGACCCCATGACCCCAAATGAGGTCAGAGGGGTCAAAACCTGAAAAACCTAATTTCATCTTCTTCTCCAGTTCCAAAAGGTCCAGAGAGCTGAATAGTTGTGTGTAGACTCCTTGGGCACTGGAGATTCTAAATTGTAGGTTTGGTGACCCCATGACGCCAAATGGGGTCACAGGGGTCAAAACCTAAAAAACCTAATTTCATCTTTTTCCCTAGTTCCAAAAGGTCTAGAGAGCTGAAAAATTGTGTGAAGACTCCTTGGACACTGGGGATTATAAATTGTAGGTTTGGTGACCACTTGACCCCAAATGGGGTCACAGGGGTCAAAACCTTAAAATCCTACTTTCATCTTCTTCTCCAGTTCCAAAAGGGCTTGATAGCTTAATAGTTGTGTGTAGACTCCTTGGACAATGGGGATTCTGAATTGTAGGTTCGGTGACCCCTTGACCCCAAATGGGCAATGGGCCTTTTTTATTTGATTGTGAATAACTCGGACGTTGGGACAGGCTATCTTTCCTACACTGCCCATGACCCCATGGTCTAAACCACAACACCTATTTCTATCAAAAGTCTGATGAGCTACAGAGCCCATGGCTCTATTTTTTAAAAACTTGACTCATGCTTATGGCATTCTTCAGTTATACGCATATCAAATGTAGGTCCTGGGAATTTTTCCAGAGTAATTGCCCTTGACTTGGAGGCGATGATTCACTGTTTCAGACAGAATGTACTTGTCTTGCAATTCGTCTTCTTTTACAGTTTTTTGTCAATCTTTCTGAAACTTACAAGATATCTTAGATATACATCCGTCATGCGCAAATCTAATTCAAGGAGTTTTGGTCCTTTACCGAAAGCATATATAAACCACCAAAATCTTTGGAACCCTATACTTATCAATAACAAGTTAATTATTCTGTTCAGTTAAATGTTCTCCTTTCAGGTTCTTTTTCTTGGACTTTAACTACTTTGTATTTAAAGTGACACTTGTTTTCAATAAGTCTTAAACTGCCAAGAAAATAGTTTCCTTTAGGTGATTAAATAAAAAAGGCTGGGACTTTAGTGCATTAAAAATTTTGATGTATGAAATAATATCATTTTTGTTGCTTTGAAGGAATTTAATACTTTCCAACATGTATATTCCAAACAAACATTGAATAGCTGACATAACATTCCTTAATGAATTGCAATGTTTCATTTATCATTATTGTGATAAAGTGTGTTGATCTAGGTATACCCATTGTAGATTTAACTTGTCTCTGCCAATGTAGAAATATTTCCAAAATACTATTGTACTACTGTTGACATCAATAATACTATTTTGTTTCAGAACCTGGCAAACTTTTAGTAAAAACCTATTGTTCATGATTTTTTCTCAAGGATTTCAGTATTGTCTTCATCCTTTGGAACATATAGGAGGTATCCCCATCTATAACCAGATATTTCTGATTAATATTTTTTACCCATATTCACTCATAACATGTGATAAATTTTCAGTGTAATTAAATTGGCGTTGTGAAAGTCCTCTACAGAGTCCAATTGCAGTGCAATATATGAGGTGAAAAGGTAACTGATAATATATCTCAGTTACGACCGGGGGCGGGATAGTGCAGTGGTTAGCACGTTCGGCTTCGAATCAAGAGGTCCGTGGTTCGTATCCCGCCAGGGCTCGGCAACTTTGTCTGCAGAAGAGAACTGTCCTACACGCAGTCAGGTTTGGGTGCAATGCTACACTGAGTTTCAGCGCAGTACCACCCATGGTTCGCTAGTTCCAGCCGATGCTTGTAGGTTTCAAGGCAATACGCAGCCACAATGGTGTTGCGGGCTTTCCCCCTGCAATAATACTAGCAGCTGCGATATAAGTGAAATAATCTTGAAAGCGGCGTTAAACCCCAACTCACTCTTAGTTACGACCAAGTGTGAGGGTTTGTATCTGGCTAATGCATAGGTCTTTGAATGTTAACTGTTAACAATTTTCTCAATTTAAGGATGATAAGAATGAATTTGTCAAAAAACACAATGTATGTTTATAGAACCTGTTCTGTTTTTATATGTTTAGTCATAATCCATTCTGAACAAGCTAAATCAACGGCTGAAGAATTACGAGGTGAAATTGAAGAAAATGGACACTCTTCTACTTTGTTGTGTTTAACAGGTGAGTACTCAGACTACGAATTTAGAAATAGTTTTTATTTTTTCGTTCACAGATCAATAATTGGTTTAAAGTTGCAATTTAAGATGGTTTTAAATGCCAGAGTTTGTTGCCTTGGAGATTGGAAGGGCAGATGAGCATAAGGCATGGCCTGTTGTCCGGAGTCCGTAAACTACGTTTTCAACCTCTTCTACAACACTGCTACACATCCAAAGCTGAGTTTTTGTGGGAGTTTAAACCTTGCTCCTAGGTGATAGATTTGTACAGTTGAGACAAGATTTGCACAAAAATCTGAAAAAAACATGGTGACCTTCATATTGTTTCAAGGTTACAGTATGGCTTTCACATTTTTCAGCATTTAAATCTGCATATCAAGCTTGTTAGTGTGATGTCTTAGAACCTTTTGTAGGATTCTCTTCATAACTTACATGGCTCCATTTTAATGAAATGTTAATTATCCCCCGCCCAACTTAGTTGGTGAGGGATATTGAAATGGTCTCCGTCCGTCCGTTCGTCCGTCCGTCCGTCCGTCCCGATAATGTTTCTGGAGCACAACTCCAAAACGGTGAGACCTAGCTCGACGAAACTTGGTATGTGCAACGGGCATCATGCATCATTCCATTGAAATGTAACATAGGATTTCTTAAAGGTTGTTTGTAGAAAAACAACATGATCACTGTTCAATATTCCAAAACTAGTACCCTTAACTACCCTTTCCCTTTGGCGGGGGATATAGCTGACTCTGTCTGCTTGTTTTTCTTACAGCACCAACAGACCTCAATGAAAAGGTCCAGCTTGACTCAGTATCGGGCCTGTACATGATGGTGGACACAAGTCTCTTTGATCTCTTATTCCAGAGAAAACATCACAGGGGTTTTCATTCTGTTGTTAATGACTTTATGGACAGTAAGTACTAATAATATTTATTGTAGATAAGTGAAATTGTGTTTCTGGAATCCTTAGGTTCTTCTTTAAAAATCATGTCTCTGAAATCTTATGTTTAGCTGTGGCCGATTCAGATATTAGAAAAGGTGGGTCTGTTGACATATTGAAAAGGGAGACTTCAACCCGGGAGATAATCCATTTTATGATCCATTTAGAAATTCAAAAGGAGTGGGAGGGGGAAGAGATAGTCCAAATCTTCGGAATATAATTCCCACCCCCCTTTCCAAGACGCTACTGAGGATTATAAAATGTAAGTTTGGTGACAGTAACAAATTGTTTGTTGTCTACTTTTGAACTTATAGCCTTGGAAAGCTGAAAACTTGATCAATGAAGATAATATTTCATAACATAAACCAAGCATACTGCTTCTGAGACTTGCAGCAGGTTCTGTAATGTGGAGGAAAAGCAATAAGTTGACATGTATACTTCATGTTCTTTTGTAGACTTGGAAGAGAAGAACAAATGTATAAGCTTGTTCAACAGAATGGAAGGAGATGACAATCGATTTATGAAGCTTTTCCATCACCTACCAGAAAATTGTGCAAAGATTGTAACAGAGATAACAGTACAAACTTGCAGAGTTGATGATGTCAAGAAAAAATCTTCATCATCAATAGACTCTGGCATATCTGACCTATCCTTGACTGAAGACCCCAAACAGGACTGTGGGAACAAGGTCAATGACAATCATAGATCGAGGCAGAGAGTTCTGTTGGATCAAGAGCTGAATAGAGAAACAGAGGTTGTGTTTCCTAAAAGGGTTGCTAGTATGACGTCTAGTCCTCCAGAGGGTTCAACTGCTTCAGAAGGAGGTGAAGAATTGGATAGAGAAAATAGTAGAGGGGCTGAAGCGGAACTGAAGTCAGAGGAAGAGGGAAGAGAGCCAAATGGTGAGTTCTTTTGTGGTGTACCCGAAACCATTAATTTTTTCATTCATATTTGATCCTTTATCCAGCTAAGCTTTTGTCATTGGCAATTTGATAGCACTCTTAATGACACAACTAAGTTACATTCTCAACTCCGTTGGGATCATACACACAAGTAGCCATAAGGCACACAGAGTATGTGTCCTGTGCAAGTCAAAAGGAGGTACCCATTCACAGCTTGGTGGACAAGGACACTGCAAATTCACAGCAGTGAAGCAAGTTACTAGAAACAAATTAAGGTTGTTATTGACTCCGCAATGCCAAGACATGTACATAAGCACCAATTGAAAGCAACTTTTATTCAGTGAGAACTGAATATATGATTCCATCCTATTGTATTATAATAAACTCATTTTTGTAATCAGTTTGGTATCTTTACTTTAAAAACAGATTTATTAAATTAGATGCAGTGATTGGAGTCTTGTAAAGTTGTAAATCACTTTTTGGACACTGTTAGATATTTGTATTTCTGTAAAAGTCATAAAATCTAAATATCTAAGACAAAACAGAGAGAAAGCGTTATTATTGACATAAGAGCTGTGAAGATATATTATAGTATCGAGAAACTTGATACTTAATCTGACAACATAAGTATCATGATATAATCTCTGTATCGTGATACAAATCATTGACTTTTTAATTGTTTAATTTGCCTAAAAATCAAGGTGCTTGTCAAAAGCCAATCTTTTTTTTTTATCAAAAGTACCGGTAATGTATCGTGACTGTATTATATAGAATCGTATTGTTATGAGATATTGTATCTATCATCACACCTCTACTTAACATTTGTCTACATGTATTTGTAAATCATTTGGGAATGATATGAAGCTATTTAAAGTTTCATTTTGATTTGACTTTTAATCATTCAATGCATCACTTTAGTCTTATGTCATGAACTATCAATTTGATAATTGCATGTTATGAATATTTTGAACGAAAGAGTTTTAAGTGATATTCAATTACTTGTGAGTTGTGTTGTTTTTTATTTGCATTTCAATAATATTAAGATCAAATCGTTGTTTTGCACACTAGTCTTAAATTGGGTTATTACTTGCCTTTCATTGATTATGTGACAAAGTTCATATGTTTAAAGTTCATGTGGGTACAGATGTTGAAGAGATTCCGTCAGGTCATAGAAAAGTGATAAAAAACAACCAAAAAGGACTAGGGAGTGAATCAATGATTTGATTTTAATGAGATTGATTTTATTGACATCAGGAGAAATCAATTAATCATCTAAGAAGAAAAGATTTTAAAGTCTTTTGCAAGACCATAAATTTGATTTCATACATTGAAATCTTATGCTAAGGGAGATTTATAAAAGTAGAATAATAAGTTTCTGGATGATAGAAATTCTGCACTTTGACCTTTAGTTGAGGTCAATGCAGTCCAGATTGGCCACAACCAGAAAATGGAGCTCAAATGGACGGCTGGTCAGATGGTCAGTGCTTCACAGGAGGGCTGGAACAACACCACGGAGATCAATATAGGTGGGTACAACTTCTCCTGAAATGCATATATAACTCTCACAACTTAAAAAATCAAATGATCAAGGCTTCTCTGCCGGTGACATTGGTCTATTTGGATTTGAATTGGGTATATCATGATAACAAACATGATTTGAAAATAAATCCTTAAAATGTTTTGAATTTCTCAAACATCTGTTGATTAAGACCTAAAACCTGTTTTAATCTCCTCCACAAGCAAAATGCCTATAAAACTGAAACGTGTGCATACTCCTTATAAGAGCATGTGCATATGATTTATAGATTCATAGATATGGTGATCCTGTGACCAAATATAAATCATGGATAGCTTGATGAGCTATGGCTCTTTTTTCATTTTAGTACTTGTAGAAAAAGCTTAATTTGTAAAATAATCATACCTAGAAACATTGTGCCAGGTGGGTGGGATAAAGCTTGACCATGTCAGCTGGGTTTTTTAACATATTGTTTCACTGCTGCAGATAAATGATGACCAATTTGATTACCAATCTCAAGTAAACAATAGAGTTGAATGGTTAGAAGTCATCCTCTTTGAGTTTGTTTTTCCATCAGTGCCCCAAGCCACCAAGTCAAAGATGATATTGGTATTTACCACAAACCCTAGCGACAAAAATCTTGAAAGGCTGTTAGTGAAGGAATTCACAGATGACACAGAGCTCATTAATGTGTCTATGAAGGGTTTGGGTGCAAGTTCACTCAAGGTCCGGAGTGGTTCTGTTGTCGTGGAGATAGAGGTCAAACCAGGGGTCACGATAGACAAGGTATACACACAGAACTTGATGAAGATCATCTTTAGTGAGAAAGCAGGCAAAGTTATTCCGGAGGGCACAAAATTCAATGTGGACATAAAAACCAAAATGGTGGTTCCTTTGGAGCAACTTGGAAAATATGGTAAGAGAATTATCAATACTTCGATTTTGCAAGTAACAGATAACCTATGTCAAACACTATGGAAGGGATATAAAGGCATACTCAAAGCTACTCTCAAGAGCTAAAACTTAACCCCTCCACATGGGTATAATCTTCACAATCCAGTCACCCTGGCACTCTTCTGTCAAGGAAGACAACAAAATTCTAGATTCTTTATAATATCTTTATAAATGTCTTTATCCCTTTTCTTATCAAATAGATCTTTCAAAACAATTGACAAACAAAAACAAAATTTCTGAGTTATTCTCATTAAATTAGAAAGTTTGTTATTGCAATTATCTTGCTAGAAATTGTTAGATATGAAAAATAAAATTAGCATGAAATTGTATAAGTCAAGGTTGTAAATTCCTTTCAAAGTTGTAACATAGTTTCTAAAATTGTGCTACCATTTGAGTGATTTTCTCCCTCTTCAAAGGAAATGATGTTTTTCATCTTTTATTTCAGTGCACTTGAATCCTGAGAAACTACATGAAAACTGTGTGAGCAAAGAAAAGGTGAGACTGTGTCAGATTGTGTTTCAAGACTTGTCACTACTTTGACACCATCGCGTAGATTGTTATTCCCCGGAAAGGGGATATCAAAATGTGCACAGTCCTTCAGTCTGTTGGTTACACATTGTGTCAAATTGATAACGTTACATGTAACTAATCAACCTTGTCAATTCAAATTTGTCATGGAAAATCAGAGGTATTTTATGATTTGTGATTGAGAATATCTTTAAAAATTTCATTTGGGGGGAAAAGTGACGAATTTTTATTCTTTACAACATTACAAATTGAATAAAAGGCCATTTTCTGACGGTAGCGAGATCTCACGAGACGCCCTAGCAACCAGTTATGGCAGACGAGAGGTCGGTCAAACTTACGGTACTCTTAGCAAAATGGATATTGTTGCTTGCAGAGATGACTTTGATTCTTTCTCTGTCTCAGCTTTTAAATATTTCTTTAATAAAACACAGAATATAAACGTCCATATATTGAAAGATAGTTTGGCTACGTTTATTAATGTGTATTTTATGACCGAATGTTAAATTTGACCGTGATAGAATAGAGAATGTAATGCGTGATGCGGTCAATGAGAATATTGTTTTCCCTTCGTTGATCCCTTTCAATTATAAACGAAAATTATAAGCCGATGTAGGCTTATATCGCATGCTGTCTTTTATTCCACCTTGGAAATTACTACAAGAAATATTAAATGCATTCACGTCCTTTATAATTTTTGGACCACATGTGAAATTTAGACTGAAGTATCTTAAATGTTTATAATTTGAATCTTTTGATAAGTTGTTTTTACAGAAAAGAGTTGCATATGTGTAATGAATAAATGTTTCCCCTACGATCATAGCACATGTGTAAAACGTAAGTATAACAGATATGCAAACCAATTAACAATTATAATGTTTTCTTAACTGAGATATGTGGTACAACAGAAGAGCTAACTTACACAACAAATTATGACTTTTAATGTACAGTGAACTACAGAAATTATTTTTGGAAGATTGTTATAGAAAAAGCATGGCAGATATTTAATTCGGATTTCTAAATCAACATTGCTTCTGTAACTTTGAAGCTGTGAGCGTTACATCTAAATTTAGTGAGCGCAAGTCTCAGTTGTGCTGACTTGATTTCAGAAAGATAAATTTCTGATGCAATATTAAAATCCGAATAGAAATGTACACAGGTTTATGATGATATTTCATTAAAACCAGTCTTGTCTGTAAATATCTTTACATCTCTGTTTGAATAACTGATTAAAATATTTGGTATTACTTCCATAGTATATATACATTTATATTTGAAGTCATGGTTTCTAAGTTGAGTTCCTAACGAATTTTCAGCATCTGAGCGCTGTCATTTTATACAGCCATAGCCAGAAGCGAGCCTTGCTACAATTGGCTGATCAATATTTATTGTTAAGCAATAGCCGTGCATCTATTATGAATTTAATCAAGTCAACACAAACTCAAAGAAATTGACTCGACTCAAATCGCACCTGATAACCACTTCAGAGTTTTTTTGCGTCCAAAATATTTATACAATGAGTCAATGACAATACAGAAATTCATTTCTACATAGATTGGATTTAATGATAAAATGAACCCGACCATTGGACGGGTAAGATTTATTTTTCACCAGCCCTCAACAAAATTAACCCGTCTCGAGCGTTCGAGCGGGCGGTAGTTTCCTACACAGGTTATAGATTGAAGAAATATTTTTCCAATATTAATTATAGGAGACATTGCCTAAAAAATAAAGGCTTATTCTTCAGTGTAGCTTTCTGAAAAGGTAGAAAACAACTTTACATATTGCATTCTTGGTTTAAAAAATTTAAAATATATGTTGATGACTTAAACTTACCTCAAGTTACATATAAAGTTCAGGTGGGAATTTTGTTTTACAAGTTAAAAGTAAAAAATTCATTTCGAGAGTTACCAGAGTCACAAAGGCCTTTGCCAAATTTAATGATCATGTAACTTTATTTAAAAGAAGTGACCGTTATTTAAGAGTAAAATTTAGTCTCTTATAACCTCTGAAGAGTTATAAAATAACTATTTGGGATTTATGTAGCCTAACAGGTTACAATTTTGATCCAAAACCGGACAATGACGCTCGTAAATAACTCAAACGTATATTTGGAAACTAATCTAATGCAGGATATATATTTTCTGTGGATATTGTTGGGAAGGGTATACCATTAGTATTCTAGTAAATATTATGTGTTATTTAGGTCTTGCCATATGTACATAATGTACTTGTATGGAAGTATGTTGTTCGTTTATAATTGAAAACTAATGATTATAATGTATTTTGCATATAGGAATGAGTGTGAGACATGTCTTAAATAATAATGTGGATATTTATATGGCGCCTTTTCCACGTACTAAGACATGCTCGAAGCACTAACTACATCATTACCCTGAGGGAAGTGTACTTTCAAAGCTGCTACTAAGCGCTAAGCGCGACCAAATAGGTCCATGCAACCCTATATTCAGGTACCCATTTTAACAGCTGGGTGGACTGAGTGCAATGTGGATGAAGTGCCTTGCCCAAGGACACAACACAGTTTTGGACCCAGGTCACACATTTTTGGTGTCTCAACCGGGAATCGAACCCGAGTCATCGGCGTGACGGGCCAGCATGCTAACCACTACACCACTGTGCTCCTACTACACCACTGTGCTCCTACTACACCACTGTGCTCCTACTACACCACTGTGCTCCTACTACACCACTGTGCTCCTACTACACCACTGTGCTTAAATGAATATCGTAATCATGAAAACCAAATGAAATGTCTTGAAAATGAGAGAGTGTCCTTTTGAGATATCCCGTAATATACATATGCATCTACCCAGCAGGCATCTGACATCATTTTGACGTCAAAATTTGGTTGAGTTTAGGTCAGGACGTCGATCAACCAATTTTCGATGTCGGAACAATGTTTGTTTCCTGACGTTGAAATTGGTTGGTGTTTTGACGTTGTTTCAATGTCATCAAAACAACTTAAAACTGACAAGTCATTACTATTATAACATTTCATTATCATGTATAACATCAAATAAGTTACCGATTGTTTTAAAGAATGAAATAAAAAATGCAAAAACGAACAGCAATCATTGAGATTAAAAAGGGTTATTGATACTGGATTTAGATCAATAAAAGTTACAATTCTTACAATTTCACAAAAAAGGGAAGTAACTCTGACCTTATGTCTAATATAAAAAATAAAATAAACAAGGTAAATGGTATTTTTCAACAGTTTTTATTTCTTCAGTTATGTTCTCAACTGACAACATAAATTTTCGATTTGAATAAAGTTAGTAGTTCTTACAAAACTGTAATTGCGCCTTTGTGACAAACATTTAATTGGTGACACTTTGTTCTAAATCTTTGCAGTGTCATATAAACATTAATACCCTCACCCCTTATTTAATTTACATTACATGGATAACTTCCCACGAGCAGCCATCTTAGTCTTGTATCGAGGCATTTGATAAAGCTGAAGTTAAGAGCATAGCCTCATAAATGCTGCATTGCTTCAATTAAAGTTATGAAACTAAGCTAACATAACCTGACTGATCAACAAGTCTTTATGTCGAAATGAGGTCCTTTCAACGTCAATACAACGTCTTGGCTTCAACGCTGAACTGACATTGAACTAACGTCGGATTTTGACGTCGCCGCAAATTTCAAATCCAATCAAAGTTCAACGTTATTTAATCGTTCCTAAATGACGTCATTTCAATGTTGATACAACCTCAGATTGCCTCCTGGGTATGAACTGCTCAAAGACTATTCTTGGCCTGAACATGAATTATTAAACATTTTTTTTATATTTCAATTTAACATCTTAGAGCTAGAAAGAATCATTTTTACTTTAATAAAAATAATGATAATAATGACCATGAAATTTTGCTGATCTTTAAGAGATTTATCGACAAAATTCATGAAAACCTCAAGATAAAAAAAACATTGTATGAAATGATACCAATCTTACGGGGCCCTAAATTTCAGTTGTAACGGGTGAATATTTTTTTAAATTTTCACATTTGATAGAAAAGATACCAAACATTAATATTAATCACAAAACGTTATACTATAAGTGAGGTCTTGTTTTTTAAAACCCTAACCACAATATCATCCGCTGAAAAGTAATCGATACAACTGTAGGAGGATGGGTGTCTTTAATCTTACATCTGTCCATCATTCTGTCCTTAACTTTCACATTTTCGACTTATTCTCTAGATTTATTTGCTCTAGAGAACTCAAATCTTCAGTACAGGTTCCTTCGCAAATGGGAATAATGAATTGTGGAATCTTGAATTTGTAAAACTGTAGAGTTGCTGCAGTGAAGTAATGTTGCATACTACGTCATCAATCATGCCAATTCAGTTGCAGTTTTTCGCTGCTCCTCCATTTTTTACCATTTCCCTGTGAACTGTGAGGTGGGTCTTTACAAAGATATTCAGCGTGTCTTAGTCTCCTGCCCATGTCATGCGCTCCGTCAGAAAGCTATGGCACAGATTTGGGATCTTATATACTCTTGGCAACTGCTGGAGAAAGTCTGTCAATGACATTATTTAAGACATATAGCTGACGCTCAACTCTTGTTACCCTGGGAGTAAACCCTACAATAAATTATACGAAGTGACCTATGACCTACGAATTTTTTTAAAATAGTCAACCAATGACAGCGCATGAAAGGCGAGTCGGCAATTTCTAATGGCAGCACCAATCCCTTCGAAAATCAAACCGATCCTTCAAAACTGAATCATCTGAAGCCTATTGCAATTATTTAAATGAATTGCGAATATCATTTCATGGGAAAATATTATGATTTGCTGCAATAAACTAAACAAAATTGCAAAAGTCACATTTTGGTGGAAGAGCGACAGCCAACAGCAATTAGAGAAGCTCTCTTTGGTTGGCTGAAATTTAATCGCAAACATCGCGATAAAATTATTTGATTGTCTGAATCATAGGTCAGGAACTTTATAGTGGGGTTTACACCCAGGGTAAGAAGAGTGGAGTGTCAGTTATACACTGAGACAGGATCTGTTTTTCCCTGATCAATTTCATTTGAAAAGATGGTGAAAACCTGGAAGCCAATACTTCATTAGAATTTTTTTTAAGCTCTTTCAGTATATATATATAGCCAAAGTACTTTTTAAAAATAGAAATAATTAATCATTATTTTCTGTATCTTCATGAAGTACATGATTAATCACTATCTGTTAGTAACAAAGGTTATTAGTTATTTGGCCATTTTGATTTCAGTATGAAGACAAGGTCAGGGAGGTCAATCTACTCCAGAGGAAGCTGGCTCAAGGTTCATCACACTCACTTCATCTTTCTTCAACACTCTCACCATCTTGGAGGGTCAAATCTGGTAGACATTACATTTTTTTTATATATTATGTTTATAATTCTGAAATTAGGTTTGTGATAGAACGCTCCTCATTTCCGTATCGCAGTATGAATCAGTGATTTATTACTTAATGAAAACCATATCCACGTAAACATGACATGTGAGCACTTTTCCGAAAATTGTATAACAAAACCATGGTCATGAACAATCTAGCATTCAGTTATGACCAGTTCAGCCATCAGCAACATAATCAAGTTTTTTTTTAGCTATTTAACGCTCTTGAAATGATTACTTTATGTTTTCTGGTCATAAGCTATCTAAAGCTTTTTCTCGACCGGAGTCAACAGAAAATCAATGGAAAAAATTAAACTTAACATAAACATACTTTACACAAGAGAATACACAATAATACATTTGCAACAAATATACATAAAGATTTTGTCTTTGATAATTGAAACTGTTAGAGTGGACTTGAATAAACTACTTTGATACATTGAATGGATTAATAGGATTCGACAATTTCGTTATGAATTGCTTTATGTTCAGTGATCGGGTATATGCCATTTTGTCTCTTTTTACTGATTTATAAGTTAGAAAGTTTGTCTTGATAGAAAATGTAGCAATTGGAAAATTCTTCATATGTTAACAACCTGCCGTCATCATGAAACATATCATTCACAAACACAACAAGGGATTTTATCAATTATTGTATTGTCGTTGACATTGTATATGTTCTTCATTTACGATTTCTTTTTTATTTATTTTGGATGAAGACACTATCCTTTGGTAGAAACAGAATTTTTATTTTAGGTGATCGGTAACCAGGAATGTCTGTTTGTAATCATTTCCGCTAATTTTTTTTATCCATTTTAGTTTTTATGATATTATCTTTTTATTATTTGGTATCTTAATTCTCCCATGCTCAGGGTTTAAGATTATTACATCTCTTTTGACCTAACCCTTAATGATGAAATTTTGAAAAAATATCTGAAGACATTTTGATAATGCATTTTTTGGAGAACAGATTGTTAAACTTTGGTAGTATGAATGATTTAAGTATAGCGTTGCTTCCTTATGGGGTTAAAGTATGCGCTCACCAGAAGTTGATTTGCCTGTCAATCTGGGAGAGCCTTCCGTTGTAGTTTATTTCAACCATTTTCCCTAGATCGATTTCAAAATGTACTCTCAATCGAGTGAAATTTGTTTGTGACTAATCATTTTATACCGGTGTAAGAGGCCGAACTTTCCATCTTTCCCCGGGGAAACTTTGGCCTAGGCCAAACTTTCCCCCCCCTGGGCTTAATCTTCCCCGGGGAAAGTCTGGCCTAGGCCAAACTTTCCCCACCCTATATTCTACCTACACCTAATTTCTATTGTCCCCATTCATAGCAATTTTGATCCCAATTAGTTTACACTTACAAATCCTCTTCTTTTATCTATGTGGGAAGATATTCAATTATGTGTGCAACTTATTTGCCTTTCATCTTTATGTACAACTGATAACATTCCCGTCTAACTAGACTAATATTAAAAACTTGAGAAGATAAAACTTTGGGAAGATATACCGGTAGCCTAGCTAGGCCAGACTCTCCATCCCTGAAAATATAGACTGAGGTTTGGGAAGAAATTGCCCATCTACGCCAGACCTTCCCCCCTGACAATAAAGACTGAGGGTGGGGAGGATATAGCCTAGCTAGGCCAGGCTCTCCCCCCTAACAATAAAGACTGAGGGTGGGGAAGATATAGCCTAGCTAGGCCAGACTTTCCCCCTTAAAATAAAGACTGAGGGTGGAAAAGAAATTGCGTAACTGGCCACAATTTCCCTCCTGAAACTAAAGACTGAGAGTTGGGAAGAAATAGCCTAACTAGGCCAGAATTTCCCCCCCCTGAAAATAAATAACAAGGTTGGGGAAGAAATAGCCTAGCTAAGCCAGACTCTCCCTCTAACAATAAGTACCAAAGGTGGGGGAGAAATGACCAGATTTACCCTCTGAAATAAATAACAAGATATATATATATATGTATATATATATATATATATATATATATATATATATATATATATATATATATATATATATATATATATAAGAATAAAGAATATTAAAAATAAATCAGAAAGTTAGCTTACTAAGACCAGAAAGGCAGAGAAGTTGCCAATAAAAGTAAATATCTCCACATTATAGATAAAAGAACAGGATATTTAAGGGTAAAGTAAATAGCGTCCAAATTGCTATGAATGTTGACAATAGAAATTAGGTGGAGGTAGAATCAAGGGTTGGGAAACTTTGGCCTTGGCCAGACTTTCCCCGGGGAAGATAGAGCCCAGGGGGGGGGAGTTTGGCCTAGTCTAAAGTTTCCCCAGGGAGAAAATAGCCTAGGCCAAACCTTCCCCCGGTAAAGTTTTGCCTAGGCTATTCATTCCCCGGGGAAAGTTTAGACCGGAGAAGAAATGGCCTGCTACACAGGGATCTCTTTTTGGAACCTATACATGTTAGTTTTATTTTATGGACATTGACTTTTTATCTGGAGAAACGGGCAAATAATTCTGTGGTGGTCATTGCTGAAAAAAGGCATTTTAGTATAGTTTCAAGTTTAATTCCCTTTAAGTTTTTGTTGTTTTGTATCATGATACCTAATATTTTTTAGTTTATAGGGATTTGACGCCCATCCGATAACTATTACTTGGTGAGGTTTGGTCAAGTGGTGTGAAACGGCAGATAGTGCACTTGCAATGGTTACAGCCCTTAAACTCTCTTCAGAACTAGAAAACTCGCTCAAGATGAAATCTTAAATATTACCTTTTTGGCAAATAGGAATCAATAATTGTAGATTTGATAATTATCTAACACTATAGGAAAGCGAGAGAGGTCACATCTTTACATAGTATTGTTATTCCATTCTTGAGAAGCATAGGCATGGTTAAAGTTTCTTTGGCATCTGAGAAAGCTTAATAGAACAATATCATATATTTTTTCTGTTCCAGAGATGTATTCATCCCCCAGAAATGAGATGGAACTAAGGTCTATCCCATACTCTGTGAAAGGACTCAGTTTTCAGAGTAGCAGATTAGAAGCTTCAGACTCTTCTGATGAAGAGATACAGGATGATGAAGAGATACAGGATGATGAAGGTGAATAATAGCTTAGAGATTTTTTATTAACAAAACTGAAACAGATATTCTGAAGGTGAAAAGTTTGTATTTATCATTGATGTTTCCTTCTAGAAGAGTGTGCATCCCCTATTGAGGAGACGAAACTAAGCTCTATGGCACAGTTTGTCCAAGAACCCAGTTTGCAGGGTCTGGAAGCAGCCCAGGTCTTTTCCAATGAAGAGAATCAGGATGATGAAGGTGAATCGTTGGATATAGCTTTTAGATAGTTGGAACTGAAACAGATGTTCATAGGTGTATTGCAGAATTGTTTGATAAGAGTACAATTTGCATACCGTATATGCCCGGGTATAAGCCCCCCTTGCATATATAAGCTTTCTCAACCCCCCAAATCCCAGTAAAAACCAAGTATCTCATGTATAAACCGACCCCGTTTTCTAAACTTCCTGGCTGGCAAGATCCATGGCACGTTGATGTTACCATCGATACGTTGACACTTGATCTGGCTTTATCAAAAATAAACTATTACTACAAAATAAAATATTGACTTACGGTTTCTCTTGTTTGTTTTATTAAAATTATGCTTCATTCCCATTAACACAAACTTTTTAGACAAACTTCCATGCTTCTTTGTGAGTCGCTCATGATATTTGTTAAAAGTCTTTTCATTGGCCCAGACAAAGGAAGTTGGAAAACTCGACCAATCAGCTAGTCAAACACATTGTGCATTTTAACGCTACTTTCGATAACGTTCTAGATGGGGCGGTCTATTACTGGGCACAGGAAACGTTAATTACAGCTTTAATTGCTATTAATTGATCATCAAAGCTAAGATGTAGACCAAATACATTATGTAATTACTAGTTAATTAACATCTAACAGATCTCTTAACAACCTGAATAACATGTTCATCCGTCATGCGTTAAATGTTTATTGCCTATCGATACCTACGATAAATCTCATTTGATTGTGCAGCATTATTGTTTTAAGTTGCTTATTTAGAAACTCACTAACTCATTCATAGAGCTTAAAATATATGACAATGCGATAACAAATTCATTGTGATTTACTGTTCACCTTCTCAACAAAGAACACTTTTAAATTGTACAGTATTACTGCTTAATGAGAGCTTTGCCAAATAAGAAGTTTGCCAACTGTTTAATGAGTATCAAATGTATACTATTATACTTTGCCATCTCAGAAACAATGCGACAACTTATTTAAAGAAATTACTTTTCATTTTGTTTAATTGAATTATCGTAAACTTTTGCACGAGGTTCCATCTCATATAACACCGATTTCTATTCAACTTCTCATTGGTCCACGTCACAAAGGCCAGTCACTCGCATTCAGGTCATATTATCGATTGATATTTGCCAGCTAACACGTGTTGCGTGTTGAATATTACCGGTACATAAATAATTTTTAATTATATTTTTAAAAATTTCCATTCGTATTTTTCTCAATATATTCATTATAAAACAACAATAAGACAAAGGTATATTTATTTCAAAATTTTATTTTTTAAATGACATCGATGATTATGCACTGTCTTCGTTGTAAACATTGTCTCCCTGGACTCGCTCGGCTTGATGAACCGGGCTGGATACTTACCTGGCCTCAGGAATTTTTGAAGACTTAGGGTAAAGGCCGACCCCCCTCTTTGACCCCCGATTTTTGGTATGAAATTCTCGGCTTATACACGGTCATATACAGTACATATTTCTTCATTTGAAACCAAAGGTGCAGCTTCAGCATACTTTAAGCTCTTCTCTGGATGGTAGCCCTGTAGTCCTTGTATTTCCTGGTATTCAGACATCTTAAATGCTAATGAAGACGGTAACAATTGCATGTTAATTGAACATATAGAAAGGGCAACTGATGGCAGAGAATTTGTTGAAGTTGATGGCTCAGTGATTCCTCAGTAGAAGGAAGACAGAAGGGATGACTGTCAGCCAAGGGATGGACTATTCCGCTTGATGTTTGTGATTGACCAAACTGAAACATTCTGAAGGAGAAATGTTTAGCTGCCTTTGTAGAACCTAATCTTGATACATTTAAGATTGACCTTGAACTTTTAGATTTGACTGCTGATTTTAATAGGTTTAGCTTTGTGTTTTAGTTGACATGTGAATTAAAGTGTTGAAGTGATTATGAATCTTGAATCAGTGTTGAATGGATGTTTAGTGGTCAGATGAATAGATGGCTTTTCTGGTTCCATTCTTTTTAGTTTATTTGCTTTTTTTCTGTTTCTCAACCTGTTTCAGTTACCAAGTTTTTTCCTCAACATGGACGAAACGTCTGTCTTATCTGCAAGTCTTTGCCGATGGTTAATTGGAGCAGTTTTAGTTGATAAGATCACTGTAGTATTGTACCCCAGTGTAGAGGAACTGAATGTCAAGTCCATGGCAGGATTAAAACCTGACATGTATTGCACTTGTCAAACACTGTTTCCAATGCATTGAATCGATATTCAAATCAAGTAGCAATCATTTTCATGGTAGAATTACATCATCAGATATTTCTCAAACCAGATACTGAGATATATGGAGCAAGTAGGGACACAGACGCCCCAGAGTTGAATCTGCGTAACTACCAGCTGGAGCTGGCGGAGAATGCAGTTCTTGGGAGGAACACCATCATATGTGCTCCAGTCGGTTCCGGAAAAACTAGAGTAGCTATCCATATTGTCAGGGAGCATCTCAACAAAGATGAGCAGGGTGAGTTTGTTGAAGGGATTTGATCTGTCACTTAATATCTTCTACTTTCTCACCCCACATATTTTATTCAACTCATATATATTCCCACATGACCCTCGTATAAAAATTATCATCACAGTTACCGCCTTTGCATATGTTCATTTGAACAGTTCAATCAGAAACAACATCACTGGTAGAAAAGTTAGTTGTGCAATCAAAATGAATTCACAATTGTTTAGCCATGAAGATGTTCTTCTTATAACAGATTACAAGGAAAGAAATAATTGAATGATTATTCCAAGATTTACATTGTGTTATGATTTACCTTATTGAGCCTTCTGGTTCCAGGTAAAAGGAAGGTTCTGTTCCTGGCACGAACTGTTCCACTTGTTAACCAGCAATACACCACTTTCTTCAAATTCCTCAGGCACAAATATCGTGTGAGTTTCATTTTAATTGTATATTTCTCAGGGAATATCCTATGAGTGAGTGAGTTACTTGGGCAGTATTTCAGCTATCAAGGGTGGGAATCTCATATGAATTTGTATTAATGCTATAAACATGACAAATCATATTGATCACACATTATTCACTTGGCAAGGTGAGGTGGAGTTTAACACTTTCAAGAGTTTTTCACTTATATTACGGCTTCTGGTATCATTGGAGGTAGAAAGCACACAACACTTTTGTGGCTATGCATTGCCGTGAAACCTACAAGCATTGACTGGAACCATGGATGGTACTGCGCTGAATTTCAGTGTAGCATCACATACAAACCTTACTGCAGGATTTGGTCCAGGCCAAACCACTGCGCTACCTCGCACCCACTTGGCAAGGCTTAGAATATACTTTTATGTAACAAAATCACCATTAAACGTAGGGCCACGCCCAGTTTGTGTCACATGACCTAATTACATGTCTGAAGTCTGAAGTAAAGCTCTCCTCAACAGTCGTTACAATAACGCTAAATTCATTGAATGGCATCTTTGTTTCCAGGTCTCGAAACTCAGCGGTGAAGATGAACACAGCTCGTACCTGCACCAGTATTTGGAAAAGTATGACATTCTGGTGATGACCCCCCAGATTCTGGAGAACCAACTCAATGAGGAGAAGATCAAAACAGTCTCGGTCTTCTCTCTCATCGTCCTGGATGAGTGTCACTACACACGCAAAGGAGAGCCTTACAGTCACCTCATGCTGAGGTATCTCAAGGAGAAGAAGAAGAAGGGAAGCCAGTCTCTACCACAGGTAAGCCTTACAACCACCTCATGCTGAGGTATCTCAAGAAGAAGAA
The DNA here is from genome assembly GCA_921293015.1 of Phorcus lineatus. Taxonomy (NCBI): domain Eukaryota; kingdom Metazoa; phylum Mollusca; class Gastropoda; order Trochida; family Trochidae; genus Phorcus; species Phorcus lineatus. Next base: position 40,086,700 of record OV121088.1, read on the forward strand.
GAAAAGGGGAAGGCAGTCTCTTCCACAGGTAAGCCTTACAACCACCTCATGCTGAGGTATCTCAAATAGAAAAATGGAGGCCAATCTCTTCCACAGGTAAGCCTTTTAACCAACCCATGCTGAGGTATCTCAAGGTTAAGAGGAAGGGAAGCAGGTCTCACATTTACATTTACATATAAACATTTCTCTTGTAAATTTTTTTGTGATTTTAAGGATTTCCTTAACTTGTTGTCAGATCATGAATACTTCTAAGAGATGCAAGGGCTGTCATAGGTTCATGGCTGCCACTTACCTCCAACCGGCCTGCGTTTGATGCTTTGGGTTTGAATGTGCTGCTCACAACTGATGCGAGTTCTGTTGTGATCTGGATGTCAAGGCTTTCAAAGCTTTCTTCGCTGCCAGGGCCCAAGTCTCTCTCTAAGAAATCACGCTCTTACTCGACTGCTTCTGCCCCATCTTCAGAACTTAGCCACCAGGAACTCACAGAGTTTAGGAAGATGGCAAAGGTTATGATGCCACTCATGTTCAAGTTACTCAGGATGGAGGCCCCTCAGGAAGATGATGCAAAGATCCCCTCACAGTCGGGGCGAGACTTAGTCTCCCACGTAACTGACTGTGAGGGGGCTGAATTGAAGTCAGAAGAGGAACTTTTGCTTCACGCCCTTTCCAGATTCTTTTTCAGAAATGATCTTCCTTGGGGTACTATTGCATAAAATTCATTTATTTTTTGCTATATGACAGATTGTGACTATATTTCAAATAAAAAACAAAACAAAAAAACACATAAGACATGTTTTCTCATATCACCACCTTAACAGGGCCCCAATTCCTAGCGGTAGCCATAGCACCCAGGGCAAGTAACTCTATTATCACCACTTATCAATCTGTCATTGAAGTGGGGCAGACTTTTCCACTTCCTGCCGGAATGGGAGAGAGTCACTTCAAACCCCTGGGACGGACATTTGCCTCTCTGGAAGTTTGGGCCACCTTCTTTTACCGGAGCGAGGCGCAACCCGGTGCCATCCTCCCCGGAGAAGGTGGAAGTCCTACGTGCCTAAGTCGCAGCTCTGCTCGACAAAGCGGCCGTAGAGATCGTTCCGAAGGGCCAGGAAGAAAGCAGGTACTCCTCGACATACTTCCTAGTGACCAAGAAGGATGCAGGCTTCTGGTCCATACTAAGTATCTAAACAAAATGTTGGAGCTACCATCGTTCAAGATGGAAACACTGAGGTCAGTTATAGGCTGTCATCAATCGACCTCAAGGATGCGTACGTCCATGATCCCATGCACCCCCAGTTCAAGCAATACCTCCGGTTGTTGGGGAACATGGCGGCGACGGTTGATGTGGTCTGGAGGGCTCGTTTGAGGATGAGACCGGTCCAACAGGCTTTGGCAAGACAATGGTCTCACTCCAAGAGTCTAGAAAAATCGGTGACCATTCTGGAGTGGCTTACCACTCATCTAGAATGGTGGCTGTTGGAAGGCAACCTCTCAAGGGGTCTACCTCTGGTGAATCCGCTGCTGACTGTCACAGTTCAGACGGACAGTTTCTTCCCCACCCTTGTAATTTTATTCAGGGGGTAAATGCTGGCCTAGCTAGGCTATTTCTTCCCCACCTTACGTCTTTTTATATAGGAGGAAGTTCTGGCCTAGCTAGGCTATTTCTTCCCCACCCTTGTTATTCATTTTCAGGGGGAAGTTCTGGCCTAGCTAGGCTATTTCTTCCCCACCTTACGTCTTTTTATATAGGAGGAAGTTCTGGCCTAGCTAGGCTATTTCTTCCCAACCCTTGTTATTCATTTTCAGGGGGAAGTTCTGGCCTAGCTAGGCTATTTCTTCCCCACCCTCAGTCTTTATGCATTTGCAGGGGGGAAAGTCTGGCCTAGCTAGGCTTTTTCTTCCCAAGAAAAGAAAAAACAAAGTGAGTTTCAAACACATTTTGAACATGATGCCATTCTAATAAGGTTGAATTTTGGTAGAAATTTCTTAAAAGACAGTTAACTTTGACGAATCTATCAATAATAGTTTTATTTCAATGTATCATGTTGATAAATTAATGCAAATATCAATTCTGTCAGCGAGCCTAGCACATTCATTAGACACTACCAACTCGACATGCACTCAAGTGAGCGTGCTCTGTTTGGCAAGTAGGTTCTTTTGAGTGGGCAGAGTCGTACACCCTCTAGCTGATTTAACTTTCGGGTTACTTTTATTTTACAGTTGTTATTGTACTCACGTACTAACCTTTACTACACTGCACTTTGGGCCCTGGCGGAAGACAGCAGATAGGTATTTCCAGATCGGGATAGATTAGGCTAGTTAAAGAAGGGCCCCCTAGTTCCTTCTTCAAAAAGGGGAGGGGGGGTGCTTTGGACAAAATTAACTGGTATCTGGGCGTTTAAGCCCTATTCAGTGGTCCCAGGGTCAGCACTTCATTCCAAGGCCTATGACGAGGCAAGTCACACGACCTGGTGAGTGTATTTACCTGTTTTCCTTCATTAAGGGTTTTTATATTGCAGACAGAATTCCACTTCCAGGATCCTTTCTCTGGGAGTCTGTTCTATGCAATAGTACCCTAAGGAGGATCCCTTCTGAAAAAGAATCGAACAAACCTGCAGAGGTTTCAGAGTTTAAGTCCACAAGGCAATTCAGGCTTCATCTTACATTCACTGTTTTTTGTCCACGGCAGTTCGCTCCTGCCTTTAATTCTAGTCAATGATCAACCTCAGGACCCAGTGACCGTATCAGTTTCCATGCTGAATACAGTCAATGCCTTCTTTGATTCCCTGGGTGACAGACCTCAATAAACACCTTCTATGGATGCATTCACAGTTGACAATGCTTCGAAGAACTGCTTACATAAAACAGTTGCCTCAACAGATAAAATGAGAGCTTTATGCTGCTCCTCTGTTTGGACAAAAATTTTTTGGACAAGCCTTGATGGATGCCATCCATAACAGGGAGACAGAACTGGAAAGGAAATGAGCGTAGACCTCCATTAGAGTGCCATGGCAGCATCTCCCCATCAGTTCAACAAGTAACCTCGTAAGCCAAGAACTCTGAAGCACACTCTTAATTTGAGAAGACACATGTCACTCCCAAGAGAAATCAGAAGCATTTACGAGGACAGCCCCAGACAGTTGGGAAAAAGGGAGGCCCTACCCATGGCAGAAGGCCTCAGAAAGTTTGACAAGCCTCATTTTTCCTTTGTCAGTTAATCCAGGTTCGGTTGGAGATCGTCTGCAACAATACGCTGTCAATTGGCCTGCTGTCACAGATGATCCTTGGATCATATCTGTAGTTCGCTAGGGATACTGACTTTTGTTTGATACTCTTTCCTTAACAACGTCCAGTTGGTCACCACTTCCACCTGTCTGGACCTCCACTGAATTGGATCCCTCAACCCTCTATTGAGGGTTTTATTCTCTCATTTTCCTTGTTCCGAAGAAGTACACAGAAGAATTCAGAATGATAATAGATCTTAAGTATTTGAACCAAACTTCCTGCAGAGGCTACCTCCCTTCTTAAAATCAACCCTTCATCTCGTTCCAATCCATTCTGCTTCTCAGAAGTTCCTCCGGTTCGCAGTCAACAGCAGGTTGTTTATGTCCAAGGTTCTTACATTCGGAATTTCAATCTCACCGTGGCTCTTTGCTCGAATCATGGCTCCGGTTCTTAGTTTCCTTCACCTGCAATCCATCAGGAATATCTAGATGATTTTCTTCTACCAGAACAGTCACATCAAAACTTGAAGGCAAACAGGGACGATGCAATTTCTACGTTCGAGCACCTGGGCTTCATCGATCATCCTGAAAAGTCCAAATTTTTTCCCTCCCAGAATGTGAAATACATCCGTGTGATGTTCAACACAAAAAACTCGAGAATACTTACACCTTTAGACAGAGTAGAGGTGGCCTGGAACTTGATCATCAGCATTTCTCAATCTCCACACACCCTTTGCAAGTGGATATCTCTGTAGGGCAGACTCGCAAGTCTGCAAGATTTAACCAACAGGGGGAGATTGATTAACTTTCCGTTGGATCAACTCCCTGCGCTGTCTAGAGCTTTTGAGCAATTCCTTTCCGCCTCCAAAGATTCTTCAATTTCTTCAGTAGTGACTCAACGTCAAGAATATTCTTCCAAAATTCCTCTTACTTCTTTTAGCAGGACATTCTACTGGTGACAGATTGGTCTAGTGATGGATGGGGAGCATATCTGTTGGATCAGACTTTTCATGGTTGGTGGTCTCCACAGGAGGCTCCTTGCCACATCAACCAAGTGGAGATGTTACCTATACTCAAAGCTCTTCTTTTCTAGTGGGCTCTACTGTCAAGGAAGAAATTTATGGTCGCAACCGACAACACCACTGTCGTTGCTTAAATAAATCGTGAGGGAGGCACAAGATCCCAGGACTTTTTAGCTCTGTGCCAACATCTGTTCCGTTGGCTGGACCAGAACCATTGCCAGTTACCGGTGAGACACATTTCAGGACATCTGAATGTTCCTGTAGACAGCTAATCTTGTCCCATCCAGATTCAGCCACAGAGTGGTCACTTTTTCCACACCCTCAATGTGATCTCAAATCTTTGGGAATCGCCCATGGTGGACCTGTTTGCTACCAGTCTCAATACCCAATGTCCATCAGCTTAGATGGTCTCATCTTCTATGCTTTTCCTCCGCTGGCACTGGTTTGAGCAGCCTTGGAGAAGGTGAGACTTCACACCTGTATCACCATTCTCCTACTCCTTTAACACATACAACAAACACTTCAAATAACATGGTATGCTGTACGGTGCACCAACGGAGAATAAAGAACGGGCAGATTACAATCCGAGCGAAAGCGAGACTTCCAAACGCTTTTCGATATCATCTTTCACATAACCATCTTTAGCATTTTCGCTTTTCCACCTTCCATGGCGCTTGAACATTCTATCTTAATGCCATTGTTAGCGGCTGCAGTTGCTCCACCTGCTCTCAAACTGTGCAAGCCAAACTTTGAAATATCACTCACGTAAGGACTAAACACCTCAATGAACAACTCTCTCAGACGAGAATAAGACAATGGCTTATTGCAAGCTCTCAATGTGTAACCAGTTTTACACTTACTCATATTTCTGAATATGTATATTCGTCATCCTTTACATTCGAAGCATTAAGATACCTCTCCAACCATGCTACAGGGCACATATGCGTATCAGTACGGCCAATTATAATCCATGCCCCGTCTCTATACACATCAGTTTTGGACTTTTGGATAAACACTGCTATGTAAGCTTGACAAAACACAATATCATTTCGCATTATAGCTAACAATTCGGACGACCTCATGAAACCTGCATAAGCTAACAGGCACATAGCAATAGTTCTCGTTTCATATAAGGAGCATTTACAGACATCTTCAGGCACAATCTGATTCAGCAGCTGAATCGTTATAGGCTCTTTCTTAACCACTGGTTTCGCTAACTTTCTCCGAGCTGCTTCCAGAACATTCCTTACTAGTGAACTCTCTGTTGGACTCTCTAAGCCAACTAACACATGAGCATGCCTTAAGCTATAAAAAGCCGAATGAACAGGTGAAAAGGTTTCACTTTGTTGACAAAGCGCTAACAAATATAAAGAACAGTTCAAAGGTGATAATGGCATATCTGTCGACATACCGTGAGCCAAAGCCCACTTCTTCCATGCTTTAAAACCATAAAGATATTTTTTTGTTGAATTCGCTCTCGAATAAGACAAATGTTCTGGCAGACCTCTTGCAAGGTCCCTCATAAGTGGAGGTAAAGTCAGTAGCTCACTTCTATAAACATGTTCACACACCTGCAACACACAAACAACAACATCAGAATTTCACTCGTAACGCCATCATGTTGAAGTTTAAATCGCTTACTCCAAACAAACCAGCACTTTGTCTGCTCGGAACATAAGCTTCCTTACAAGTCGGGAGATACATCCATTCATGCACTTGGGGTATGAATACCTTGTTTGGACATAAAAGAGGCCAAAAACTAGCTGAATACCATACCGGAATCACAAGAGTTCCCTTAGCATGACACTCTTTCATGTGCTTCAAAACACGAGCAATCAAACATACTGGGGGAACTACCCAATTATTGTCTTCACCCCAAGGCAGCGTCAACACATCCACACCATCACTTCCTGGATTCCAAAATCTTGAATTAAATTTTTCAACTTTTGCGTTGTAATAAGAAGCAAATCTATCAACATCAAAGGGACCCCATTTGGCCTTAAGGCGTAGAAACACGTAGTCTTGTATACCCCAGTCATCTACATCTACTAATTTACTCAGGTAATCTGCACGTTCATTTTCTAGCCTTGGTATCAACTTTGATGTTATGTCCACTGCACAGCTTAAATATATCTAGAGCTAAAGCTTGAAGATCTGCTTTCATGCTACCTTTGCAAACAATTGACTCAACATTTTTATTGTCAGTACACCATTTGACTCTGTGGGAATCTAAAATAGAAACAAAACTTTCCAAAACCAGTAAGACAGCTTTCAGCTCTCTCCATGTAGAACTTTGAGTAGCTTCCGAAGTTGACCACTGGCCTTGCGATAAGGCCTGACCAACCTCTACACAGTACCCGCCAAAACCCGACTTACTTGCATCACTGTAAACTATCCTTGTAGGAATAGTGACTTCACACAGAATACAGTCCTTGTGTCTGTCAATGTTCAAAGACCAAAACTCTAATTGATCTCTACTTAGCTGCGATAGCAATACAGTTTCTTTCCAGGTCACAGCCTAAAGCGTCATTGCTAAGAGACTTTGTCATAAGCTGAGACAAAGGACCAACAACCAATTTCATTGATATTATTTGTCCGACAACCGAAGGTATGTCTTTTATCATAATGGGGACAGTAAACGACAATAGTTTGGCTATGCAAAACTTGAGCTTATCAATTTTCCGTTGAGGGATGGATAACTTCAATTGTGTAGTATCTATGATAAGACCCAACCACTCGATCAATTGCACTGGACTCCAAAGAGATTTCTCTACTTTTGGAACAAAACCTGCTTTTAATAGATCTTGTTTCACCATTTGGCCAACTGACTCCATTTCGAGTTTAGAAATACCCGATATGATCCCATCATCTAGAAACATAACAATTCTGTGACCTTGGAAACGCCAATATTTCACCAACTGCCTGGTTACTTTTGTAAACACATAAGGAGCCGTACTGAGACCGAAAGGAAGTACCAAGAACTTATAATATTTCTTGTCTCTACCCGTACCCCATGCAAATCCTAAAAACTGCGTATGCTCATTGTAGATATCAATATGGTGCGTGATATGCAGAATGGATATCAAATTTCACAAGCCAATTACTCTTTTCTATGTACATCAGAGCAGTCCTCCAATCCTCATACTTCACTGATGACTTCCACAAATGTTTATTCACTCTTGACAAGTCTAAGATTAAACGTTTTTTACCGCAATGTTGAATTGCTACAGATAAAGGATTGACAACATAAGGCTTATCTAGACACTCAACATTCAAACCTCTTCGTAACAGATCTTGAACAGCTGATGACACAAAGTCCGAATTCTCCTTAGCAGATCTATTGTTTCTTATCATCATCCTCTTTGGGGTAGAATAAAATGGAATTTTATATCCATTTTCAATAATGTCTAGAACAAAGTTTATTGCTCCTATTTCTTTCCAAAAGGAAATATGCTTTTTAAGTCTACTCTTCACAATTATATCTTTTCCATCTTGTTCATATTCGTAATAGTCATGAGTAATACTAGTCTCATGTATATCAACAGAATTATCATGTAAAAAATACTCAACTTCAGGCTCATCCTTAGAAAGTATCCGCTTCTCTGTCACCCTTCCCGCGATTTTGAGTTGTGTTGAGCAAGGGACACTGACGTCTCCAGTGGTTGAAGTCGCCACACATGAAACACGCTCCTGACCTTTGACCTCGGCCACAAAAACTATAAGATTGACCACCAGCACGAGGATCTGCATTGGCTTGGGTGACAGTTGAGGAAGCACGCTGAACCGGCTTAAAGGGATGCGCTCGTGCAGAACGCGAAGCTCTTGTTTTTATTTTCTTGATGGCTTTGCTTTCTGCTCGATTAATTCTTTTGTCATCGTCGGAATCAGAAGCCAATTCATGCGCCACGTAATTACGAACTGTTTCCCAACCCCCTTCCGATGAATCAGCTATCTTTATATGCTTGTTTCTTGTCTGAAATCTTGAAACCTCTTGACCAATTAGATCCATTGCATAATCCGACTTCCCATACTGCACAGCAAAACGTAATTGCTCTAAATTTTCAATAGCTTCAGAATTGAAAACCAACTGGATCTTGTTTCCTTCTCTCTTCCATTGGTAATCTCTTTCAGCCTTTAATTTATGAACCTCTTTTGTTGTTCTGTTAAACTCATCTTTTAAACCTTCAATCTTATCATTAACAGACTGTTGAATTTCAGCTTTAGATCGATCAAGTTTCTCCAAGATGGCGTCTAACTTGTCGCTGTCCGTGTTCACTTGACTGGGCCTCTCCATACTAAAACTGACCGCTGGTGCACCGCAGCTGAGAATGACCACATTCATATATCCCGCCCTTTTATACTCAACATAACGCCATCTACATTCACTGCATTACTTCCCTTTGTTGTATCTTCCTACGCTAGGAGAAAGAAATTTCATTCTAATTCGTTACTCAAACGAAAGAAATTATATTTCTGGTTGCTCCAGCATTGTCAAATCGTCCTTGGTATACGGATCTGGTGACAGCATCTTCAAACCCGCCAGTAAAGTTGCCAGTGTTTCCAACATTTCTAAGACATCCTGATCTGACAGGTGTCATCAAAAGCCAGAGTCTCTACACCTGCACAAAGTGGTTTCTCCAAGGAAGTGACTGATGCAGGCGTAGATCTTTTACATCACATTCAACGACTACAGATATAGAAGATGCTCCATTCCCCTCGTCACAGAGTTCCTGCTCTTTTTAAGAAAAGAGATTAGTTGAATGCTGGAACAATTGATAGTTACAAATTAGCTTTAAATTAGCCTTGGTTTTGCAAGGAGTTGATTTTGCTTCACGGCTCAACGCCTGGGCCACTGACCACAGACGCTGCTCGCTGTAGCGAGACCAATTAGCTCGAGCACCGCTCTTTTCGCGACAGCTTTTGAACGGAAACTGTCTAGCCTTGTGCCATAAAGTCTTGATTGTTTTATAGTTTCATGAAGATAGATGCAGGTGCTGTATATTGATACTTAACAGGAATATAACATGTGATATTTCACCATTGAGTTTATGCTTTGCGCTTTGTCTGATTTCAATTCATAAACATACTCAAAGAGAGAGAGAGATAGTGAAATTGTTTTCATTGTCTCACCAAATAAAATTGACATGTAAACTTCATTAGATATCGAACCTTTTATATTGGTCAAAATGTTATGAGAGACAATTTCTCTTACTTGTACCTAAACAACAGTACTTAAACAGCAAACTTAACCGCAAATAATATACACAGACACACACTTAACATATTATAATATATATTTAGTATATACATAACCAAATATCATTATAAGCATTTGTCAATCTTCATGTTAGATTGTCTTTCTCAATCTACCACTACAGTGATTTGATGGCGGCATATTGTACACACCTTTGCAAGTACTAACACATAAAAACGTAACGTACCTAATATTTTCACATATGTTGATTTACATGCATTTCTATTTGTAAATACAAATACTGCATATCTACACACCACGTTGAGTAGATACAGTGTGTCGGTATCTCAACCATCTGAATAATAATTAAGAATTTATGGAAATGATATCCCGATTTAAGAGATAGCACGTAACATCAACGAATGTAATGATTATTAATATTGACCAAGTGATCTATTCCGTTGTCAACTCTAATTATAATTTAACATGTGTATGTATCCATTCAATGGCAGACATATTGTCGAATTTAAAAAAAACATGTACATGCTAAAACTATTATTGTTACAGGACCGCTACTGACCGTGCTTGATACAGGATGCGCTCAGCTAATTTCGTAAAGTAATATTCGAACAAACTCTTGTATAAATAATAGTATTCAAAGTAGAACAACACTGGCGTTCAAAATATTAATTACATGCAATTATCAAATTGATAGTTCATGACGTGTCATTCCCAAAGTGATGCATTCAAGAAGTAAAGGTAAAATCAAAGTTTCACTTTCAATAGCCTCAAATTCTTAACAAATGATTTATGAATACATGTACATAAATGTTTATAATATCGTCTTAGATATATGAATTCAAAGCGTTTTACAAATAAAATATATCTAACAATGTTTCAAAATTGGTAACTTCACAAAGACTCCAATCGTTTCATCTGAATTAATAAACCTTTTTAAAGTATTTATTTTCCCTTCCAAGATCAACATATTCAAAATGTTTTCTTTTACCAAACGTAGTATATTTTTGCACAAAGAGGAACGATTTTCATTTCTTATTGCTTTCCTGAAGATAGCATTTTATTTACGAAACTGTTATCTACATTAATGGATGCTAAACTGATTTTAAAAATAAGCTCATTGTTATACTATAAGACGGACGCACATACGCGGCTCTCGCTGAATAATAGGTGCTTTCAATTAACGCACATAAGTGTCTCTCGCTGTGAGAAACTGCTAATTAACGGACGCTTATATGCGGCTCTCGCTGTGAGGATCTCATTATTTTGACGCAAATACGCGGCTCTCGGCGTTAATGAGTTAACTTATAGTTTGCAGCCCACCAAACCTCCCTTCAAAACAGTTTATCAGCGATGGGTCATATAATTCAGCATAATTATATGAAGAATGGTTAATTTTCATGCAGTCAAAGACAATCTATAATTGATAACATATATTATACCTAAAAAACATTGTGCCATTTTCTGGGGATATAGATATATATATCAGCTGCATGTTGTTTTTAACATTGAATATTAATGGACTTCAGATTGTAGGACTAACAGCTTCCCTTGGTGTGGAGAAGGCCACATTAGACAGTGACGCCATCCACAACATCTTGAAGCTCTGTGCCAATATGGATGCCCCCTATCTGTCCACTGTGGTCAAACATATCGATGAACTAATGGCAGAGGTTTCGGTTCCAGATGAAAGTAAGTTCACTTTCTCTTATTATCATCAGACCATAAATGTTTTGCTTTTCAACCCTTGCAGGAAAACTGACGATAGTTTATGTCTGTCCCGAAAAGGAATACCTGTCTTGTAAAATCAACTACTGCCACTTTTTTTGTTTCAATTTCTTTGAAACTTTACACATGCTTTGTGTATACACCATTGATGTGCTTATTGCATCTAAGGCATGAGAATATGACTATTTGTAAAATAATTGCCATTGAACTATATTTGTTGGACTTGATTAATCTTTCTGAAACTTTACACATACCCTTGTCATATACATCAGATGCACATATTGCAATGAATATTTAGAGTTACGGTCGTTGACCGAGGTTGCTTTACTTTGAATGTGCTTAAATTTTCATATGGATGTTTGATCATTGTGCACATATAACAAAGAATTTAAATCAGGAGAGCATTAACAACTATACTAACCTAAAACTATTTTTGCAATGATCCACATTTAATGTTTATGACAACAGTTATGTTTTACCTTAAACAGAGACTGTGCCCCTGATGGAGAACAGACAGGACGAGGCCCGCATGAAGCTGGAGGAAGTCATGAAGATGATAGAGAACCTCATGTTTGACATCAATGGTGATTAATATTGAGTGTGTTAGTGAGTGAATGAGCAAATCAATGAATAGATAAATGAATCAATAGATGAATAAGCAAAAAGTGGAGGAAGGAGTGGAGCTCACATACCAACACTTCCTGCTTATGTCAAATGTCAAATAAACAAAATGCACATCAATTGATGTTGATGAATTGATGCAAGTTAAATGACAATGGAGTTAAACAATAATTAAAAAGTTTTATCAATTCATTCACCAAAACATGTGTGTTTAAATGATTTTCGTAAGATATATATGAAAAAAATCATAGTTAAATATCTAGTACTTTTCTTTTAATTCTTTTAATTTTCAATTGTTTATTATGTCCTATATATTAGAAAATTACTAT